>QRFJ01000702.1:0-19682 GCA_006176705.1 Cocos nucifera
TACTGAATAGGGTTCCCTCTAAAACCGTTCCTACCACACCGTATGAGATATGGCATGGTAAGAAACCAAGTCTGAGTCATCTCAGAATTTGGGGTTGTCCGGCTCATGTCAAAAGACAACAAGCGGACAAGTTAGAGTTTAGGTCCTTTAGAGCTCGATTCATAGGATATCCTAAAGAGTCATTAGGATACTATTTCTACATTCCAGAAGACCACAATGTGATTGTGAGTCGACATGCCATCTTTCTTGAAAAATAGTTTATTCAAGATAGCGGCATTGGAAAGCAGATCAAGCTTGATGAGAAAGTCTCACAAGCAGCAACGAGCTAAGGACCAATTGGAACCAAATCAGGTTGAGCCAATAAGAACACTACCTCCTCCACCTCGTAGATCGGAAAGAGTTTTCCATCCCCTGAAAGATACTTAGGTATTATTTCAGAGGATGTAGAGGAAATATGTTCCTCATAGGTAATGGTGCTCATGGTGATGATCCCAAAACCTACAACGAGGCGATATCAGATATCGACTCCGAGAAATGGCTTAGAGGCAATGAAGTCAGAAATTGACTCGATGCACTCAAACCAAGTCTGGACCTTGGTAGATCCACCAGAAGGTATAGTACCTATTGGGTGTAAATGGATCTTCAAGAGAAAGATTGGTGCAGATGGGAATGTGGAGACATTCAAGGCTAGACTAGTGGCAAAAGGTTATAGTCAACGCGAAGGCATTGACTATCAGGATACCTTTTCCCAGTAGCTATGCTAAAATCCATCCGCACATTGCTTGCTATTGCAGCCTATTTCGATTATGAAATATGGCAAATGGACGTGAAAATGGCATTCTTAAATGGATATCTTGAGGAAGATATCTATATGGAACAGCCGCTAGGTTTCACATCCAGTGATACTGATCACAAGGTTTGCAAGCTGCAAAGGTCCATATATGGACTTAAGCAAGCATCTCGGAGCTGGAACACTCATTTCAATGATGTGATCAAAATGTTTGGTTTCATCAAAAATGAAGAGGAACCATGTGTTTTCAAAAAGGTCAGTGGGAGCGCTGTTGTCTTCCTCGTATTGTACGTGGATGACATCCTCCTTATTGGGAATGATATTCCCATGTTGACCATAGTCAAAATGTGGTTGTCCAAGGAATTCTCCATGAAAGACCTAGGTGAAGCATCCTTTATTCTAGGAATTAAGGTCTATAGGGATAGACCGAATAGGATGCTAGGACTTTCACAGAAGATGTACATAGAGGAAGTACTAAAGAGGTTTAGTATGGAAAACTCTAAGAGGGGATTAATACCCTTCAGACATGGTATTCATCTTTCCAAGAAGATGTGCCCTAGCACACCTGAGGAAATAGAACGCATGAGCAAGATCCCTTATGCTTCTGCAATAGGGAGCCTCATGTATGCCATGCTATGTACACGACCTGATATAGCCCATGCTGTGAGTGTCACAAGCAGATATCAGTCAAATCCAGGTGAAGAACACTGGACTTCTGTGAAATGTATCCTTAAGTACTTGAGAAGAACTAAGGATATGATGTTGGTCTTTGGTAATGGAGAACTCCAAGTCCAGGGATACACAGACTCGGATTTCATGTCCGATATAGATGATCGAAAGTCGACATCTGGGAGTCTGTTTGTGTGCAATGGTGGTGCTGTCAGTTGGAAGAGTTTCAAGCAAACAGTGATAGCAGATTCCACCATGGAAGCAGAATATATCGCTGCATCAGAGGCTGCGAAGGAAGCATTCTGGTACAAGAAGTTTGCTGCAGAAATCGGAGTAATGCCATCAGATGCCATTCCTCTATACTGCGACAATAATGGCGCCATAGCCCTTGCTAAGGAGCCGAGGTCTCACCAAAAATCCAAGCACATTGAGCGGCGATACCACCTCATCCGCGATTACCTCGAGAAGGGTTACGTCGAGGTCAAGAGAGTCGAACTCCACAGATAATGTGGCAGACCCACTTACAAAGCCGTTGGGCCAGCAGAAGATCGAAGCCCACCTTGAGAAGATGGGACTTAGACTTGTAGCCAATTGGCTTTAGGACAAGTGGGAGATTGTTAGATATATGTGCCCTAGAAGCCAGAATTGGCTGACACTTGTAATACACTTCTAGGGGCAAAATTATAATTTTGACTATAAATCAATAAAATGGGTTATTTTCTATCACATATGTGTATTTAGTGTCTTGTGATACATCCTTTGAGTTAATGGTAATGATAATTCATATTTTCAAGAGTTGAAAATTTAAGACATGAATAATCATTATTAACTCATAAAATGCTCCCGACCATAGGATCATCACGAGGATGGTGATTGATCCGGAAGGTTGGTGTACAATCGCTTCTCTTTAGTAGATGAGTCTTGAGTCTACGGTGTGGAGACACCGGAGCGAGAGTACAGGTACTCGTTAGAGAACGAGGGCACTGAGCGTGACCACCTCGAGTAGTCATTAGGAAGTCTACCTTCTCGTCAATGACTGACTCGATGCTGCAGTAGTGTGTCTGGTTCTTTGACCTGAGGTGCATCGGCAGTTCACCTTGAGGGTGTTATAGTTTGACTACACCATTACTCGGTCTCCTAGCCATATGGAACCCTGAGGTGTATGTTGGCTATAGCATGTTCATTGTAGGAACTGGATTGCATCAAGATGGAATCTATCTACCTCGGTGGTAGAGGAGCAGCCCTATGATGATCATGAGAATCAAGTCCAGAAGCCCATGGCCATGGCAGAGAGTGAAATAATAGAAAGAGTTTCTATTTAGATTTTCACATTGGACTTGAATCGAATGATTACATCATATGACAGAAACTAGGGTTTGACGAGTTCACCTTAACCCTAATCTGATCGGGGCTCAAGATAGAAGAACTTAATCACACAGGTAGCTGCACCAAGAGGTTCGCATTCAGCTCTGATGGGTTGCCACCATATACTGCTAGGTGTCACTGGTGGATTTTGGGAGCAATTAGAATGATTTAGATGATCGATCATTCTAGCTGTTCGAATCAGAAGAGTTCTGATCCATCGAAAGGAGTTTCGATGATGTCGATGATAGAGATCATGACATATCCCATTACCATACAGAACTGAACCTAACTGGGTCACACAAACAAGGGTTTGAATCTGGTGATCATCAATTGAACTGATCTAGTTCAATTGATCTGAATGAGATTCAATTAGGTTCAAGAAAATCGTGCTAGCACTCGATTGAACCTAACGTTCTTCTTTTACTATCATAAATAAGTTGTCCTGACTGAGCCAAAGGAGTTTGTGCTCAATCAGAGGCCTTCACTATGGTCTGACTGGAGGTTGTCCAGATTAGAAAAGGGTTGTCTTATTTTGTAAGACAACACTTATCATTTTTGGTCACCTGCTAATTCTTGTCCTTTGACTTTGGTCAAACATTGACCTTTGACCCTTGAACATCTGCCCATGTGTCATGCACTTATTGGAGAGCAGATAGGAGATTATCCCTTTACTAGATTTTGGAAAGGAGGGGGTGCACACCAAGGATGGCGTGCACCCATGGATTGGGATGCCTGGAGTCCCATACAGATGGGACTCTAGGTTGCTTCTTGGATTCGAACTAGGTGACCCTCACCTATAGTCTTTGACCAGTCTTAGGCATCACCTTAGGATGAACCTATGGGTCCCTCATCTAATTGGATCAGGTGATGTCTTCCCCCCAATCAGATATAGATCTGATTAAACGAAGCAACGTGATTGGCCGAGGTGATGTGGCACTGCATGGCACAGCAAGGCTATATAAAGACCTATCTGCGCCCACTTTTTAGAGACTCCTCTCCTAGCCATGCCCTAAGGCTGTCCCTCTCCCTTCTCCATTCCACCTTTAGGCCATCTCTCTCCTCTCCATGCCCAAGGATAGTTGGGCTTTAGATTATTGTGATTCAGACAAGAAAAAGCTGACGAGAAAGGAAGAAGGCAGCACTGCTGCAGAGACGACTGCTGATCTTTGAAAGGAGTTTTGAAGATCCTCCAAATTAGATCTAGATCTGATTTTTGGAAAAAAGAAAGAGAGGAAAAAGATTTCTAGATTCAGCTTGAGTGGATATCGGTAGAGGCCAGGCACTTACGTGGCTAGATCCAGAACCTCAGGCAATCAGCAAGATCATTAACGGATAATCGGATTACCTATATCAAGATAAAACTAATTTAGATTTAATTTAATTTAATTTTCTTATTTATCAGATTATAGAATCAGATCTAAAAAATGTCAGATCTAACTAAGATCTAAGAAAAAATTTTTGAAATATGCCTCTCAATCCAATCAGATCTGAACGAACCTGACCCCAAAAATTCGAAATTTCTCTTCATCTCTAATTTGTATTACAGGTCCATGTCAATCACCTGTAGAGATCGGACATGTGTGCGGCTCTAAAAGCAATAATAAAAATCAACTGCGGATTTCTCGACCTACACAAAGATAAGAGATCTGATCTCTTGGTAACCTAGATATGATCTAGGGTTAGATCTAGAATTATTCTAGATCTAGGTATTGATATGATCAATACCACTTATGATTAATTTAATTTTAGAATTATATTTGCATCATAACATGTTATAGATTCTTGATGTAGGGTTTTGTAATTTGATTACATGCTTTTATAGATTAAATAGTTTAATCCGCATCTTCCGCTACGTATAATTTTAAAAATATTTTAAAATTCAAGCATGAAACCCTGCGTATTTTCCTACAGAAAGTGGTGAAGAAGAGAAAGACTAGGGCCACTACCAAAAGGGTTAGAAGAAGCTCTGGAGGATCCGACGGTGATGACTCGAGTCAGGAGTAGGGTTTCCTGGATGACTTGGAGGTCGTTGAACCCTTTATGAAGGGATGTGTCCTTCTACACATTCATGAGAATTTGGTTCACAAGGATGATGAAGAGAGGATCAAAAAATGTTTTGCGGCTTTCTTTGAGGTAATCAATCTCTCTCGCACTTGATTGAGCATTAACGAACTTCAAAGCCATAACTTGCATATATATATATATATCATTATTTGCACCTGGGGCATTATTTGTATGCCTATGCAAAGGCAACAAACCTTCACAAAGCTGAAGCTTTGGAAGCTATTCGAGAGGCTTAGGCGTAGGCCGAACGTTCGAGGGAAGCTCATTCTGCCGAAGTAAGAAATCTTTCAGGAAGAAGTTTGGAAGGAGGAGCAAACATTGGCCGAACTGAAGGCTGCCCTCATTTTGGAGGAAAGCAAATGGAAAAAGGCTAAGGAAGAGGTTGGCGCACAAAGGGAGCAGGCCGTCAAGGCCTTGAAATCATCTAAGGTGATGGAGGACATTAAAGTAACCTTCACCTAGGAAGCCTTCCATAAAGGGTTTGAGGTCTACCTAAGGAGGATCGCCAAGAGATTCCCAGAAATGGACCTCGATTTCTTGATCGAAGGGTCCCAGGGATGACGAAGCAGGACCTTCTACCTCGATGCCATTCCAATTCCTGAACCTACTGCCAGAACTTTCGAACCTACTATTGTGGCTCTGAAAACTATTCAAGAGCCTAAGACCATCAAGAATGCGCCGACCTCGATCGTCGGTCCATCCCTGGAGGTCGAGAATCCTTGATGGCTATATTTTTTTTCTTCTACTTTTTATGTACTCAGCATTTTGAGAAATGAAAACAAATCTCTTTTTTATATTTGTGTTATGGCATGCTTGCTATTCAGAATCCTTCTAATGAACATAGCTATAATTCACGACCATCTGCCGAGGCTGCACTGCTACCTCAAGCTATTCCTCTGAAGTCCATTATCAGAGATTTTAAGAGAAAAGTTCATCAAACTAAAAAGAAGTTGAAGAAGGGGGAGGATGAACTTCAGAAGTTGAAGAAGAATTATTCAGAGGCTACAATTGAGGTCACCCGCCTTCACCAAGCACATAAAAGGGATTCCATGGATTATATTAACAAAAAGTATCATTTAACTGAAGAACTAGAATGAATGAAGAAACTTGGTAGTGAGAAGGCTTGGACTTTAACTACCAAAATTGGCTCCCTCGACACTAAACTTTGCACAGCGAAGGAGAAAATCAAACAGTTGGAGGAAGGTTTGGCCTAGGTTCAGAGTCAAGTAGAATCTAGATGAGATTGTTCAAAGAAGTTCTCTGACCTTTAACAATAGCTGAGTGATGCCAAAAAATCATATGATTCCTATCGGATCAGTTGGTGCAGGTAGATTGAAGATTATAAAAAGAAGCTTAGGATGGCAAACTTCAAAGTGGTGTGGCTTCAAAAGCAGCTGGCAGACAAGGCCCAGGCCAGCTTAAGTGCAAATCCGGATGCCATAGCTGCCTTGAAAAGAACTCTTGAAAATCTTATTGTGAAATTTAAGAGTACGGAGAAGAAACTTCGTAACCTGAAAATTCAGATGGTCTACAAGGAAGGCCTGGTGAAAGATGCCAAGGCTGAGTCCATGATTTTGAGGAAGAGGTTGCGAGAATTGAAAGACGAATACCGAAGGGCTCAAAAGTTATTCGACGAAAGTTTGTTAGTGAGGAAGGAGCTCGAAGCAAAAATCAATGATTTAGAGCACTCTCTCACAATGGCTGGAGCTGGTAGTTCAGAGTCCGAAGGTTTGAGATCTTTTTCTTAGGACTTCGTCTGTTCTTTCTTTTCTTTTTGTAAATGGTCTTGCAGACCTCCATTATAATGAATTTTGCCTTAATGAAGTGATATTCCTTTTGTTCCTTCTTTACCATTGCCTCAATTGAATATTGATATACTCCTTTTTCTACATTATTTTTGATATTTGGATTGCTTTTGGAGCAACATTCTAGGTCTATCATTTTGTATGTTTGTTCCCCTTGTCTTTCATCGAGGACCCTCGGATCTAGGGTAGGTGTTAGATATGTGTGCCCTAGAAGCTAGAATTGGCTGACACTTATAATACACTTCTAAGAGCAAAATTATAATTTTGACTATAAATAATAAAATGAGTTATTTTCTATCATATAAGTGTATTTAGTGTCTGTGATACATCCCTTGAGTTAATGGTAATGATAATTCATATTTTCAAGAGTTGAAAATTTAAGATATGAATTTTCATTAATTAACTCATAAAATGCTCCTGATCATAAGATCATCATGAGGATGGTGATTGATCTGAAAGGTTAGTATACAATCGCTTCTTTGTAGTAGATGAGTCTAAAGTCTATGGTGTAGAGACATCGGAGCGAGAGTACATGTACTCATTAAAGAATGAGGGCACTGAGCGTGACCACCTCGAGTTGTCATAAGAAAGTCTACCTTCTCGTCGATGACTAACTCGATGCTGCAGTGGTGTGTTTGGTTCTTTGACTTGAGGTGCATCGATAGTTTACCTTGAGGGTGTTATATTTTGACTACACCATGACTCGGTCTCCTAGCCATTTGGAATCCTGAGGTGTATGTTGGCTATAGCATGTTCATTGTAGGAATTGGATTGCACCAAGATGAAATCTATCTACCTCGGTGGATGAGGAGCAGCCCTATGATGATCATGAGAATCAAGTCCATAAGTCCATGGCCATGGTAGAGAGTGAAATAATAGAAAGAGTTTCTATTAAGGTTTTCACACCGGACTTGAATCGAATGATTAAATCATATGATAGAAATTAGAGTTTGATGAGTTCACCTTAATCCTAATCTGATCAGGGCTCAAGATAGAAAAACATAATCACACAAGTAGCTGCACTGAGAGGTTCATTTTCAGTTTTGATGGATTGCCACCATATGCTGCTAGGTGTCATTGATGAATTTTGGGAGAAATTAGAATGATTTAGATGATCGATCATTCTAAGTTGTCTGAATTAGAAGAGTTCTAATCCATCGAAAGGAGTTTCGATGATGTCAATGATGAAGATCATGACATATCCCATTACCATACAGAATTGAATCTAACTAAATCACACAAATAAGGGTTTGGATCTAAATATCATCAATTGGACTAATCCAGTTCAATTGATTTGAATAAGATTCAATTAAATTCAAGAAAATCGTGCTAGCACATGATTGAGCCTAACATTCTCCTTTTTCTATCATAAAAGTTGTCTCGACTGAACCAAATGAGTTTGTGCTCACTCAGGTATCTTCACCTAGTCTGGCTAGAGCTTGTCCAAGTTAGAAAAGGGTTGCCTTAATTTATGAGATAAATTTGAGACAACACCTACCATTTTTCATCACCTACTAATTCTTGTACTTTGACTTGGTCAAATGTTGACCTTTGATCCTTGGACATCTGCCCATGTGTCATTCACTTATTGGAGAGTAGATAGGGGCTTGTCCCCTCTCTGAAAATTGGAAAGAAGGGGGTGCATGCCTAGGATGGCGTGCGCCCATGGATAGGGATGCTGGAGTTCCATATGGATTGGACTCCAGGTTGCTTCTTGGTTTCTACTTAGGTGGCCCTTGGGTATCTACTTTGATCAGTCTTAGGCACCATCTAAGAATGAACCTATGGGTCTCTCATCTGATTGGATTAGGTGATGTCATCCCACCAATCAGATTTAGATCTAATTGCACGAAGCAACATGATTGGTCGGGGTGATGTAGCACTGCATGGCGCAGCAGAGTCTGTAAAAAGACCCTATCTGCGCCCACTTTTAAGAGCTCCCCCTCGAAGCCACACCCCAAGGCTGCCCCTCTCCCTTCTCCATGCCACCATCTGGCCCTCTCCCTCCTCTCCATGCCCAAGGAAGTTGGGCCTTCAGATTAGTGCGAGTCAGGCAAGGAAAGGCTGACGAAAAAGGAAGAAGGCAACACTGCTGCAGAGACGATGCGTGATCTTCAGAAGAAATTTTGAAGATCCTCCAAATTAGATTCAGATCTAATTTTTGAAGAAAAGAAAGAGAAGGAGAAGATCTCCAGATCTAGCCTGAGTGGATATTGGTAGAGGCCAGACGCTTGCGTGGCTAGATCCAGAACCTCAGGGCTTCGATAGGATCATCAATGGGTAATCAGATTACCCAGAATCAAGGTAAAATTAATTAAAAATTAATTTAGTTTTATTTTTTTATTTATTAGATCATAAAATTAGATCTGAAAAGTGTCAAATTTGATTAGGATCTAAGAGAGAATTTTTGAAATATGCCTCTCGATTGAATCAGATCTGAACGAACCTAACCCCGAGAAATCAGGATTTCCCTTCAATTGGTATCAAAGCCAGGTTCTTATAAAATTTATTTAGATCACATCTAATCTATTTAATTAATGATTTTAGATATCACTTGAGATGTGATTAGATCTAAAATTAGAAAAATAAAAAATTAAAATTAATTAATCAAGATCTAGTATGTATGAGATACGTAGCTATACTAGGCATAGAATTGTTCTATGTGTAGTCTAGTATAATCATATTTTTATTTGATTAAATAGGTTTTTTTGAATCTATTTATTTTCTATTTTTTAATATTATAAATATTTTAATCAGATCTAAAAATAAAAAATAAATTAAATTTAATATTGTTCATATGAGATATAATAATTGCATGTTTAGACAAGTTGTAGAATAGTTCTGCAAATAGGTCTAGATTAAATTTTATTTGATAAGATCAAATTTAAATTTAATTTTTTAGATGATTATGAGATAATTTAGATCTAAAAAATATTCGTGCATGATATATGTGATATATATAAAACATGTTTTAATTAGATCTATTTTTTTTATATGAGATATATGCTTAGATCTAATTAATTTTTGTAGATTAGTTGTATTTCTGATTAAGGCGTTCCCCTTGGACATCCAATCATAAGAACAAAGTAGGATTTAAAGACCCTCTCCTTCCATTCGATGGGGTGTTCTTATGATGTGTAGGGGTGCTGCACATTCGTCCTTAATCAAAAATTGAAAACTTACTTTCTGCAAAACACTAGATCCTGAAACCCTAGGATCTTATTTACATGTTTTATTCAAGAACCCTAACTTAATTAAGAATTAAGTTTATGAAATATCAATTAGGTCTAAAATTGATAATTTTAGATCTAAGACATATTCATAAAATTGGGTTTGAGCTTGGGTATCTCAATTAGGTCTAGCGATTGATCAAACCGAATTAAGAGTTGGTTAGATGGGACCAACAATGCTAAAATTTAGCAGCCTAATAGGATTAAGTCAGGGTCAAAATCGAGTCACGTGAGTGATCGATCAAGCTTAGACCTAATTAGGCTTAGTGGTTAGAGTCTGGATTATAGGCTGACCCGATTGATTCTGACTCAATAATTTGGTGTCTAAGGTAAGTTTGGCAGATACGATCGATTGATTTTTAATTCGGAGCTACTCGACTCGAATGCATTCTTATCGAGTTAATGGTATATCCCTTCCACCGATCTCACTTACCTGGCCATGTTTGTTGACTCAGTTCTGATCTGAGGTGGTCAATAATCTGAGCTAACCAATGCCACTAGGTTAGTTATTATAGTTATGACTATGTCAAGTCTAGTTTAATGAGACCTAAATCAAATCTCCCTAAGAAAAGATTAAGTCTAAGATCTTCCACCATTGTAGATGTGCAGGCCCTTCCCAGGGTTGATTGTTCTCGGCTGGATTACAGTGGCTCAGTTGCACCGAAAAAGATGCAACCATGTCTATTAGGCATTGGATGCTACAGGCTGGAGGATGGATTGGGCTCAATATTTTGGATATGGTGAGAGACTCAATTAGAAATCCAGTCTGTGCAAATGGTGGGTCTGACTTAACAAAGGAGTGGATCAATATTTTGGACATGGTGAGATTCATGAATTAGAGACCAAGTTTGGGTGCACCATGATTAGAGAATCATTGAACAAGAGTTGTTCACCCATTAGCTAACCCATCACCAATAACTGTTAGGTGAGGTGATGAGTAAGTCGGTGGGACCGCACCACTCACTAGAAATCAATAATCGTGGAGATTTTTGCATCTCTACAGAGGAAGTGTAGGGATCCAAAAAAATAGTGGGAGCTAATTTGTTTAAAAATAAAATCTCTAAACAAATTGGTTAAGTCTTAATTATAATATCTAACTAGAAACTTTGACTCTCTATAGAAAAATGTCTGCATCCAACCCACTAGCACGAATCCTGGACACCCATAGACTGACCGGACCAAATTATAAGGATTAGCTTTGGAACTTCAAAATTATTTTGTGTTTCGAGAATTGAGTCATGTTTTGGACCAGGTCCCTCCCACCATACCAGCTCGTCCATCCGCTGAATAGAGAGCATCTCTGGATAAGTGGACTGATGAAGATAATAAGGCCCGATACTACATGTTGGGCTTGATGTCTGATGAGCTTCAGTGCCAACATAAAGATATCAGAATTGCTTGCCAAATGTTGGCTCATCTATAGGAGATATTTAGCGAACAGAGTTGCACAGCCAAGTATCAAGTCACTAAACGACTATTCAAGGCTAAGATGCATGATGGACAGTCAATCCAAGATCATTATTTGATGATGATCAAGAACTTGGAAGAGCTTGAGAAGCTTAGAGTGAGGTTGGACTTAGATCTGTAGAATGACATAATTCAGCAATCCTTAACTGATGCATTTGGACAGTTCATCATGAACTATCATATGCATAAACTTCAAAACTCCTTGATCGAACTTATGAACATGCTGGTTATTAGTGAGCTTTCCATGAAAGGTTCTAAAGGCTCAGTACTTACTGTGGAAGGAACTTCTTCCAAGAGAAAGTCTTTTGGAAAGAAGAATAAGTCCGTAAAAAAATGGAAGGTGGAAGAAGGAAAGAAGAAAAAGGCAGAGCCAAAGAAGAAGGTCGCTGACAAAGAAAAGTATTTTCATTGCAACAATGATGGCCACTGAAAGTGGAACTATCCTACTTACATTAATCAGAAATATACAAAACTACAAAACTAGTTAGATCTACATCATATATCTCATATACAAAAATTGATCTAACTATAAACATATTTTGCATACATCTCATGTATCATATCATGCATGTTTTCAGATTTAAATTATCCCATAATTATCTAAAAAATTAGATTTAAATTGATTGCATCAAAATAATTTCTAATCTAGACAATTATGTAGAACTATTCTACAACTAGTCTAAACATGCATTAATCATATCTCATATGATCCAAAAATTAAATAATTTTATTTACTAGTTTTTAAATCTTATTATAATATTTATAACATCAATAAATAGTAAATAAATAGATCTAAAATCATAACTTAATCAAATTAAATTATGAACATGCAAGACAATGTATAAAACTATTCTATTTTACAACTAGTCATGCATCTTATAAAACATAGATCTAAATTATTTAATTTTAATTTTTTTAATTTTAGATCTAACTACATCTCATGTGACATATAAAATTATCTAATTATTATATCAAAAATAAATTAAAATTAGATCTAAATAATTTAGAGAACCTAGCTCTGATACCAGTTGAAGAGAAAATCCTGATTTTCTAGGTCAGGTTCATTCAGATTTGATCAGATCAAGAGAGATATTTCAAAAAAAATTTTCATGTATCTAGATTAGATCTGAGATATTTCAAATTTAATTTTATAGATCTAATAAATAAAAATAAAAATAAATTAAATCTGATTAATTTGTACCTTGATGTTGGGTAATTAGATTACCCTTTGATGATCCTACTGATTGACTGAGGTTCTGAATCTGGCCATGCAAGCGCCTGGCCTCTATCGATATCTACTCAAACTAGATTTGAAGATCTTCTCCTTCTTTATCACCTCTCCAAATATCAGATATAGATCTAATTTGGAGGATCTTCAAAACTTTTTTTGAAGATCTGCAGTCGTCTCTACAGCAGTGCTGCCTTCTTCCTTTCTCGTCAGCTTTCTCTTGCCTGGATTGCACCAAACTGGAGCCCAAAATTTCTTAGGCATGGAGAGGTGGGAGAGGACCAGAAGTTGGCATGGAGGAGGGAGAGGGGCAGCCTTGGGGTGTGGGCTAAGAGAGAACTCTAGAAAAGTAGGGCATAGATAGGGTTTATATAGACCCTGCTGCGCCATGCAGTGCCACATCATCCTGGCCAATTACGTTGCTTCATGCAATCAGTTCTAAATCTGATTGATGGGATGACATCACCTGATCTAATTAGATGAGTGCCCTTTCAATTTATCCTTAGATGGCACCTAAGATTGGTCAAAGTCTATAGGTTGGGGCCACCTAAGTAGAATCCTAGAAGCAACCTAGAGTCCCATCCATATAGGACTCCAGGCATCCCTATCCATGGGCACATGCCTCCCTAGGTGTGCACCCCCTCCTTTCCAATTTCTAGCAAGGGGACAAGCCCCTATCTACTCTTTTACAGGTGCATGACACATGGGCAAATGTCTAAGTGTCAAAGGTCAATGTTTGACCAAAGTCAAAGACAAGAATTAGTAGGTGACGAAAAATGGTAGGTGTTGTCTCAAATTTATCTCATAAATTAAGATAATCTTTTTCTAATTTGGACAAACTCCAGTCAGACCAAGTAAAGATACTTGAGTGAGCATAAACACATTTGGCTCAATCGAGATAACTTTTAATGATAATAGAAGTAGAATGTTAGGCTCAATCGTGTGCTAGCATGATTTCCTTTAACCTAATTAAATCTTATTCAAATCAATTGAACTGGGGTAGTCCAATTGATGATATCCAAATCCAAATTCTTGTTTATGTGATCTAGTTAAATTCAGTTCTATATGGTAATAGGATATTTCATGATCCCTATCATTGACATCATCGACACTCCTTTCGATGGATCAGAACTCTTCTGATTTAGACAACTAGAATGATCGATCATCTAAATTATTCTAATTGCTCCCAAAATCCATCAGTGACACCTAGCAGTATATGGTGGCTATTAGATATGTGTGCCCTAGAAGCTAGAATTGGCTGACACTTGTAATATACTTCTAAGGGCAAAATTATAATTTTGACTAAATATAAAAAAATGGATTATTTTCTATCACATATGTGTATTTAGTGTCTGTGATACATCCCTTGAGTAAATGGTAATGATAATTCTTATTTTTAAGAGTTGAAAATTTAAGACAAGAATCTTCATTATTAACTCATAAAATGCTCCGGACCGTAGGATCATCATGAGGATGGTGATTGATCCGGAAGGTTAGTGTACAATCACTTCTTTATAGTAGATAAGTCTTGAGTCGATGGTGTAGAGACACCAGAGCGAGAGTACATGTACTTGTTAGAGAATGAGGGCACTGAGTGTGACCGCCTCGAGTAGTCATAAGGATGTTTACCTTCTCATCGATGACTGACTCGATGCTGCAGTGGTGTATCTGGTTCTTTGACCTGAGGTGCATCGACAGTTCATCTTGAGGGTGTTATAGTTTGACTACACCACGACTCGGTCTTCTAGCCATTCGAAATCCTGAGGTGTATGTTGGCTATAACATGTCCATTGTAGGAATTGGATTGCACCAAGATGGAATCTATCTACCTTGGTGGATGAGGAGTAGCCCTATGATGATCATGAGAATCAAGTCCAAAAGCCCATGGCCATGGCAGAGAGTGTGAAATAATAAAAGGAGTTTCTATTAAGGTTTTCACATCGGACTTGAATCGAATGATTAAATCATATAATAGAAATTAGGGTTTGACGAGTTCACCTTAACCCTAATCTGATCGGGGCTCAAGATAGAAGAACTTAATCACACAAGTAGTTGTACCAAAATATTTATTTTTAGTTTTGATTGGTCGCCACCATATGCTGCTAGGTATCACTGGTTGATTTTGGAAGTAATTAGAATGATTTAGATGATCAATCATTCTAAGTTGTCTGAATCCGAAGAGTTCAGATCCATCGAAAGGAGTTTCGATGATGCCGATGATGGAGATCTTGACATATCCCATTACCATATAGAACTGAACCTAACTGGGTCACACAAACAAGGGTTTGGATCTAGATATCATCAATTGGATTAACCCAGTTCAATTGATTTGAATTAGATTCCATTAGGTTCAAGAAAATCATGCTAGCACAAGATTGAACCTAACATTCTCCTTTTTCTTATCTTAAAAGTTGTCTCGATAGAGCCAAATGAGTTTATGCTCACTCAGGTACCTTTATCTGATCTGACTGGTGCTTGTCCAAGTTAGAAAAATATTATCTTAATTTATGAGATAAATTTGAGACAACACCTGCCATTTTTCGTCATCTGCTAATTCTTGTACTTTGACTTGGTCAAATGTTGACCTTTGACCCTTGGACATCTGCCCATGTGTCATGCACTTATTGGAGAGTAGATAGGGGCTTATCCCCTCTCTATAAATTAGAAAGAAGGGGGTGCACGCCTAGGATGGCATGCGTCCATGGATAGGGATGCTGGAGTCCCATATGGATGGGACTCCAGGTTGCTTCTTGATTTCTACTTAGGTGGCCCTTGGGTATCTACTTTGACCAATCTTAGGTGCCATCTAAGAATAAACCTATGGGTCTCTCATCTGATTGGATCAAGTGATGTCATCCCACCAATCTGATTTAGATCTGATTGCACGAAGCAACATGATTGGCCAGGGTGATGCAGCACTGCATGGCGCTGTAGAGTCTATAAAAAGACCCTATCTGCATCCACTTTTTAGAACTCCTCTTCCAAGCCATGCCCCAAGGCTGTCCCTCCCCCTTCTCCATGCCACCATCTAGCCCTCTCCCTCCTCTCTACATCCAAGGAAGTTGGGCCTTCAGATTAGTGCGAGTCAGGCAAGGAAAGGCTGACGAAAAAGGAAGAAGGCAGCACTGCTGCAGAGATGACAGGTGATCTTCAGAAGAAGTTTTGAAGATTCTCCAAATTAGATCCAAATCTAATTTTTGAAGAAAAGAAAGAGAAGGAGAAGATCTCCAGATCTAGCCCAGGTAGATACCGGTAGAGGCCAGGCGCTTGCATGGCTAGATCCAGAACCTTAGGGCTTCGGTAGGATCATCAATGGGTAATCGGATTACCCAAAATCAAGATAAAATTAATTTAAAATTAATTTAGATTTATTTTCTTATTTATCATATCATAAAATTAAATCTGAAAAGTGTCATATCTAATTAGGATCTAAGAGGTAATTTTTGAAATATGCCTTTCGATCCAATCAGATCTGAACGAACCTGATCCCAGGAAATAAGGATTCCCCTTCAACTGGTATCAGAGCCAGGTTCTTATAAAATTTTTTTAGATCTGATTTAATCTAATTAATTAGTAATTTCAGATATCACATGAGATATGATTAGATCTAAAATAAAAAAAAATAGAAAATTAAAATTAATTAATCTAGATCTAATATGTATGAGATACATAACTAGACTAGGTACAGAATTGTTCTATGTATAGTCTAGAATAATTATATTTTTTATTTGATTAAATAAAATTTTTAGATATATTTATTTTTTATTTTTTGATATTATAAATATTATAATCAGATCTAAAAATAGAAAATAAATTAAATTTAATTTGTTCATATGAGATATGATAGTTGCATGTTTAGACAAGTTGTAGAATAGTTCTGTAAATAGGTCTAGATTAAATTTTATTTGATAAGACCAAATTTAAATATAATTTTTTAGATGATTATGAGATAATTTAGATCTGAAAAACATGCATGTATGATATATGTAATATATACAAAACATGTTTTAATTAGATCTATTTTTTTTTTATATGAGATTTATGCTTAGGTCAAATTAATTTTTATAGATTAGTTGTTTTTCTGATTAAGACGTTCCCCTTGGCCGTCTGGTCATAAGAACAAAGTAGGACTTAAAGACCCTCTCCATCTATTTGATGGAGTGTTCTTATGATGTGTAGGGGTGCTACGCATTCGTCCTTAATCAGAAATTGAAAACTTACTTTCTGTAAAACCCTGGATCCTGAAATTCTAGGATCATATTTATATATTTTGTTTAAGAACCCTAACTTAATTAAAGAATTAAGTTTATGAAATACCAATTAGGTCTAAAATTGAGAATTTTAGATCTAAGACATATTCATAAATCTGGGTTCGGGCTTAGGTAGCTCAATTAGGTCTAGCGGTTGATCAAACCGAATCAAGAGTTGGTTAGATGGGATCAACAATGCTTAAATTGACCAGCCAAATAAAATTAAGTCAGGTCAAGATTGAGTCACGTGAATGATCGATCAAGCTAAGACCTAATTAGGCTCAGTGGTTAATGTCTGGATTGTAGGCTAATCCAATTATTTCTGTCTCAACAATTTAGTGTCTAAGGTAAGTTTGGCAGATACGATCGACTGATTTTTAATTAGGAGCTACTCGACTCGAATGCATTCTCATCTAGTTAATGGCATATCCCTTCCACCGGTCTCACTTACCTAGCCATGTTTGTTGACTCAGTTCTGATCTGAAATGGTCAATAATCCGAGCTAACCCATGCCACTAGGTTAGTCATAATAGTTATGACTATGTCAAGTCTAGTTTAATAAGACCTAAATCAAATCTTCCTAAGAAAAGATTAAGTCTAAGGTCTTCCACCATTGTAGATGTGCGGGCCCTTCCCAGAGTTGATTATTCTCGGCTGGTTATAGTGGCTCAGTTGCATCGAAAAGATGCAATCATGTCTATTAGGCATCGGATGCTGCAGACTGGAGGATAAATTGGGCTCCATATTGCAAATACGGTGAGAGACTTAATTAGAAATCCAATCTATGCAAATAGTGGGTTTGACTTAACTAAGGAGTGGATCAATATTCCAGACATGGTGAGATTCATGAATTAGAGACCAAGTCTGGATGCACCATGATTAGAGAATCATTGAACAATAGTTGTTCACCCATTGGCTAATCCATCACCAATAACTGTTAGGTGAGGTGATGAGCAAGTCGGTGGAACTGCACCACCCACTAGAAATCAGTAATCATGGAGAGTTTCACATCTCTACAGAGGGAGTATAGGGATCCGAAAAAAGAGTGAGAGCTAATTTGTTTAAAAATAAAATTTTTAAATAAATTGGTTAAGTCTTAATTATAATATCTAACTAAAAACTTTGACTCTCTATACGAAAATGTCTGCATCCAATCCACTAGCATTAATCCTGGACACCCATAGACTGATCGGACCAAATTACAAAGATTGGCTCTGAAACTTCAAAATCATTTTGGGTTCTGAGAAGTTAACTCATATATTAGATCAGAACCCTCCCACCTTACCAGCTCGCCCATCCATTGAACAGAGAGCATCTCTAGATAAGTGGACTGATGAAGATAATAAGCCCAGATACTACATGTTGGGCTCAATCTCTGATGAGCTTCAGTGCCAACATGAAGATATCAGAACTGCTCGCCAAATGTTGGCTCACCCATAGGAGATGTTTGGTGAACAAAGTCGTGCAGCCAAGTATCAAGTCACTAAATGACTGTTCAAGGCTAAGATGCGTGATGGGTAGTCAGTCTAAGATCATTATCTGATGATGATCAAGGACTTGGAAGAGCTTGAGAAGCTCGAAGTGAGGTTGGACTTGGATCTGCAGAATGACATAATTTTGCAATCCTTGACTGATGCATTTGGGTAGTTCATCATGAACTACCATATGCATAAACATAAAAACTCCATGGCCAAACTTATGAACATGCTGGTTACCGTTGAGCTTTCCATTAAAGTTTCTAAAGGCTCAGTACTTACTATGGAATGGACTTCTTTCAAGAGAGTCTTTTAGAAAGAAGAAGAAGTTTGTGAAAAAATAAAAAGTGGAAGGAGGAAAGATGAAAAAGGCAGAGCCGAAGAAGAAGGCCGCTGACAAAGGAAAGTATTTCAATTGCAATAATGACGATCACTGGAAGCAAAACTGTCCTACTTACCTAGCCTCCCTAAAGAAGAAGGAGGCAGGTCCTTTTGGAGGTATGCTCATTGTTGAGTCTAACCTTACGATTTCTTCTGCATCTAGTTGGGTACTTGACTCTAGTTCTAGTGCTCACTTGTGCACTTCTATGTAGGATTTTGAGAATAGCAAGAGGCTGAGAGATGGTGAGATGATCCTACGCATCGAAAATAGAGCAAGAGTTGCTGCCGTGGCCATGGCAACATACTCTCTTCGACTACCATCTGGTTTAGACTTAGTATTAAAAGACTATTATTTTGCCTGCAAAAATTTGATTTCTATTTCTTGCCTTACATTAGAAGGCTATGTAATTAGTTTTCTTAAGGACCATTGTAACATTCTTTATGAAAGAAATAAAATTGCAAATGGTTTCCTTATTAACGGTCTTTATCAGTTACATGTTGATGTATCTATTTTTAACTTTGAGCAAAATGTGAATGCCATAAAATCAAAACGTCTAGGGATAGTCTTAATGATAGGTATCTATGGCACCTAAGATTAGGTCATATAGCAGAAGATAGGGTTAACAAATTGAGAAAACTAGGGCTATTGAGTCCATTGACTTTCGAGTCATATCCAATTTGTGAATCCTGTCTTCATGGCAAAATGACCAAGCTTCCTTTTGTAGGACATGGGGAAAGGGCCACGGATCTTCTTGCCCTAGTACATACAGATGTGTGCGGCCCATTCGATGTGCCGACTAGAGGCAACTTAGTCTACTTCATAACCTTTATCGATGATTTATCTAGGTATGGATATGTGTATCTTATGAGACACAAGTCTGAAGCATTTGAAAAGTTCAAAGAATTCAGACATGAAGTAGAAAAGCAAATTGAAAAATTCCATTAAGGTTCTTCGATC
>QRFJ01000702.1:20682-58212 GCA_006176705.1 Cocos nucifera
CAGGATACCTTTTCCCCAGTAGCTATGCTAAAATCCATCCGTACATTGCTTGCCATTGCAGCCTATTTCGATTATGAAATATGGCAAATGGACGTGAAAATGGCATTCTTAAATGGATATCTTGAGGAAGATATCTATATGGAACAGCCGCTAGGTTTCACATCCAGTGATACTGATCACAAGGTTTGCAAGCTGCAAAGGTCCATATATGGACTTAAGCAAGCATCTCGGAGCTGGAATACTCGTTTCAATGATGTGATCAAAATATTTGGTTTCATCAAAAATGAAGAGGAACCATGTGTTTTCAAAAAGGTCAGTGGGAGCGCTGTTGTCTTCCTCGTATTGTACGTGGATGACATCCTCCTTATTGGGAATGATATTCCCATGTTGACCACAGTCAAAATATGGTTGTCCAAGGAATTCTCCATGAAAGACCTAGGTGAAGCATCCTTTATTCTAGGAATTAAGGTCTATAGGGATAGACCGAATAGGATGCTAGGACTTTCACAGAAGATGTACATAGAGGAAGTACTAAAGAGGTTTAGTATGAAAAACCTCTAAGAGGGGATTAATACCCTTCAGACATGGTATTCATCTTTCCAAGAAGATGTGCCCTAGCACACCTAAGAAAATAGAACGCATGAGCAAGATCCCTTATGCTTTAGCAATAGGGAGCCTCATGTATGCCATGTTATGTACACGACCTGATATAGCCCATGCCGTGAGTGTCACAAGCAAATATTAGTCGAATCCAGGTGAAGAACATTAGACTTTTATGAAATGTATCCTTAAGTACTTGAGAAGAACTAAGAATATATTATTGGTCTTTGGTAATGGAGAACTCCAAATCCAGGGGTATACAGACTCGGACTTTATGTTCGATGTAGATGATCGAAAGTCGACATCTGAAAGTCTGTTTGTGTGCAATGGTGAAGCTGTCAGTTGAAAAAGTTCCAAACAGATAGTGATAGCAGATTCCACCATAAAAGCAGAATATATCGCTGCATCAGAAGCTATGAAGGAAGCATTCTGGTATAAGAAGTTTGCTGCAGAGATCGGAGTGATGCCATCAGATGCCATTTCTCTATACTGTGACAACAATGGCGTCATAGTTCTTGCTAAGGAGTCAAGGTCTCACCAAAAATCTAAGTACATTGAGCGATGATATCACCTCATCCCCGATTACCTCGAGAATGATTACGTCGAGGTCAAGAGAGTCGACTCCACAGACAATGTGGCGGATCCACTTACAAAGTCGTTGGGCCAGCAGAAGATCGAAGCCCATCTTAAGAAGATGGGACTTAGATTTATAGTCAATTGGCTTTAGGTCAAGTGGGAGTTTGTTAGATATGTATGCCCTAGAAGCCAGAATTGGCTGACACTTGTAATATACTTCTAAGGACAAAATTATAATTTTGACTAAAAATAATAAAATGGATTATTTTTTATCACATATGTGTATTTAGTGTCTGTGATACATCTCTTGAGTTAATGGTAATGATAATTCTTATTTTCAAGGGTTGAAAATTTAAGACAAGAATCTTCATTATTAACTCATAAAATGCTCTTAACTGTAGGATCATCATGAGGATGGTGATTGATCTGGAAGGTTAGTGTACAATCACTTCTTTATAGTAGATGAGTCTTGAGTCTATGGTGTAGAGACACCAGAGTGAGAGTACTGATACTCGTTAGAGAATGAGGGCACTGAGCGTGACCACCTCAAGTAGTCATAAGAAAGTCTACCTTCTCGTCGATGACTGGCTCGATGCTATAGTGGTGTGTCTGGTTCTTTGACCTGAGGTGCATCGGCAGTTCACCTTAAGGGTGTTATAGTTTGACTACACCATGACTCGGTCTCCTAGCCATTCGAAATCCTGAGGTGTATGTTGGCTATAATATGTCCATTGTAGGAATTGGAATGCACCAAGATGGAATCTATCTACCTCGGTGGATGAGGAGCAGCCCTATGATGATCATGAGAATCAAGTCCATAAGCCCATGGCCATGGTAGAGAGTGAAATAATAGAAAGAGTTTCTATTAAGATTTTCACATCGGACTTGAATCGAATGATTAAATCATGTGATAGAAATTAGGGTTTGATGAGTTCACCTTAACCCTAATATGATCGGGGCTCAAGATAGAAGAACTTAATCACACAAGTAGCTGCACCGAGAGGTTCATTTTCAATTTTGATGGGTTGCCACCATATGCTGCTAGGTGTCACTGGTGGATTTTGGGAGCAATTAGAATGATTTAGATAATCAATCATTCTAAGTTGTCTAAATCAGAAGAGTTATGATCCATCGAAAGGATTTTCGATGATGTCGATGATGGAGATCAAGACATATCCCATTACCATATAGAACTGAACCTAACTAGATCATACAAATAAAGATTTGGATCTAGATATCATCAATTGGACTAACCCAGTTCAATTGATTTGAATTAAATTCAATTAGGTTCAAGAAAATTGTGCTAGCACACGATTGAACCTAACATTCTCCTTTATTTTATCCTAAAAGTTGTCTCAACAGAGCCAAATGAGTTTGTGCTCACTCAGATACCTTTACTTGGTCTGGTTGGAGCTTGTCCAAGTCAGAAAAGGATTGTCTTAATTTATGAGATAAATTTGAGACAACACCTACCATTTTCCATCATCTGCTAATTCTTATATTTTGACTTGGTCAAACATTGACCTTTGACCCTTGGATATCTACCCATGTGTCATGCACTTATTGGAGAGCAGATAGAAGCTTGTCCCCTCTTTGGAAATTGAAAAGAAGAGTGTGCACGCCTAGGATGGTGGGCGCCCATGGTAGGGACGCTGGAGTCCCATATGGATGGGACTCCAGGTTGCTTCTTAGTTTCTACTTAGGTGGCCCTTGGGTATCTAATTTGACCAGTCTTAGGTGCCATCTAAGAATGAACCTATGGATCTCTTATCTAATTGGATCAGGTGATGTCATCCCACCAATCAGATTTAGATCTGATTGCACGAAGCAACGTAATTGGCCGGGATGATGCAGTACTGCATGGCGCAGCAGAGTCTATAAAAAGACCCTATCTGCGCCCACTTTTTAGAACTCCTCTTCCAAGCCACGCTCCAAGGCTGCCCCTCTCCCTTCTCCTTGCCACCATCTAGCCCTCTCCCTCCTCTCCATGCCTAAGGAAGTTGGGCCATCAGATTAGTATGAGTCAGGCAAGGAAGGACTGACGAAAAAGAAAGAAGGCAGCACTGCTGCAGAGACGATAGGTGATCTTCAGAAAAAGTTTTGAAGATTGTTCAAATCAGATCCAAATCTGATTTTTAGAGAAAAGAAAGAGAAGAAGAAGATCTCCAGATCTAGCCCAAGTGGATACTGGTAGAGGCCAGGTGCTTGCGTGGCTAGAACCACAACCTCAAGGCTTCGATAGGATCATCAACGGGTAATCAGATTACCTAGAATCAAGATAAAATTAATTTAGTTTTATTTTTTTATTTATTAGATTATAAAATTAGATCTGAAAAGTGTCAGATCTGATTAGGATCTAAGAGGTGATTTTTGAAATATGCCTTTTGATCCAATCAGATCTGAATGAATCTGACCCCGAGAAATAAGGATTCCCCTTCAGTGGCAACCCATCAAAATTAAAAATGAACCTCCCAATGCAGCTACTTGTGTGATTAAGTTCTTCTATCTTGAGCCCCAATCAAATTAGGGTTAAGGTGAACTCGTCAAATCCTAATTTCTATCATATGATTTAACCATTCGATTCAAGTCCGATGTGAAAATCATAATAGAAACTCTTTCTATTATTTCATTCTGCCATGGTCATGGACTTATGGACTTGATTCTCATGATCCTCATAGGGCTACTCCTCATCCATCAAGGTAGATAGATTCCTTCTTGGTGCAATCCAATTCCTACAATGAGCATGCTATAGCCAACATACACCTCAGGGTTCTGAATGGCTAGGAGACCAAGTCATGGTGTAGTCAAACTATAACACCCTCAAGATGAACTACCGATGCACCTCAGATCAAAGAATGAGACACACCACTATAGCTTCGAGTCAGTCATCGAGGAGAAGGTAGACTTCCTTATGACTACTCGAGGTGGTCACACTTAGTGCCCTCATTCTCTAACGAGTATCTATACTCTCGCTCTGGTGTCTCTACACCATAGACTTAAGACACATCTACTATAATGAAGTGATTGTACACCAACCTTCTAGATCAATCACCATCCTCATAAAGATCCTACGGTCGAGAGTATTTTATGAGTTAATAACGAAAATTCATGTCTTAAATTCTCAACTCTTGAAAATATGAATTATAATTATCATTAACTCAAGGAATGTATCACAGACACTAAATACAAATTTATGATAGAAAATAATCCATTTTATTATTTATAATCAAAATTATAATTTTGCCCCTAGAAGTGTATTATAAGTGTCAGCCAATTTTGGCTTCTAGGGCACACATATCTAACACTTCCATCATCCACGATCATGAGGATTCAATCCGAGCATATGAAGAATTGTTTACATCAATAGAAATACATCAGCAATCATGAAGGATGGTGTAGATTTAGAAACTTAGACAATTATGATGCTGAAATTAGATCCTACGAAAGGAGAGATTGTCGAGGTTTCTTCTTTCTTTAACCTTCAAACTTGAGAGAAATTTCAGAAGAGACATGGAAGAGAGAAGACGGAAGAGAGGAACAGGAGAGAGATTAGTCGATGGAGAGGGATGAAGAAGAGAGCAAGTAGGTAGAAAGAAAGAAACAAAATTTTCTTTTATTCTCAAAACATCGATGATTACAAGACCCTTTGTTTCTCCTTTTAAAAGAAAACACTAACAAACTAAACAGAAAGAAGGTGGATGGAGATGGGATGCATCAATTTGTATTGTATTCTATTTTGTGAAGATCTCCAATCCCGTGCATGAAGAATATCTGGGCGTGTGACTTCAAGGTGGCGTGCCTCCATAAAACTCATCAAGGTGGCTAACTTGAATTGAACTTAATTATAAATCAAACCCAAATAGTTGACCCTAACTAGGAGATCAAATCCAATCTAAGAACTCAATTTATTACAAGACTCAAAAATAAAAATTACAGGACTCGATAAAATTAAGGCTCTATCAACCATTGAGCCATAATGAATCACGATGACTATTGTGCACACCAATTCTCCCGGACTGGAGAGAATTTGACTCTATCGAATAAAGAATACCTTCGCTCTGATAGTGTTCAAGTAGATCAGGATCAATTCTTTGTAGCTCTTCTCGGGTTATCCATGTGTCCTTGGACTCAGGTCGGCCTTTCCAATGAATTAGGTACCTTTAATATCCTTTCCTCCTGATAGAAATTACTTGCTCATCCAAAATTCTTTCAATACATTCGTGTTTTTTGAAAAATTTTGGCTGTGGACACTCGAGTTGGGGTTCACTCTTAATGGATGGGTTAGACTCAAACGGATCACTGGGCATCGTTATTGATTCTTTATATTTAACCAGATCCAAAATATTAAAAGTAGAGCTAATACCATAATCAGATGGTAAATCTACAACATATGCATTTGGTTCGATTTTCTTTAAGATCCTAAAGGGGTCTGCTCTGCGTGCATGCAATTTCTTGATAGTTTTTGAAGGAAACCATTCTAACCTAACTTGAATCATAACATAATCACCTTCAGCAAAATCATGGGCTCATCGGTGTGAATCTACTAATTGCTTATAATTTTGATTGTTAACATTAATTTTCTTTATTATTTCTTCATGCAGACTCCTAGCATATTATGCAAATGATTCTACTGACTCAGATGTTCTAGTATGCAAGGGTATAGGAATGAGGTCAACTGATTTTCTAGGGTAATAGCTATTGCCCAGAAGAACAACCCAAGAGGGGGGTGGGGGTGAATTAGGTTTTTCAAAAGTTTTTTGGATTACTAAGTGTTTATGCAGAATTTGAATATTGATATGCTGGAAATACAGTGATTTAAATATGCAAAAAATAATAGCAACTAAAGAAAATAATCACACACACAAAGCCACAAAGTTTTTATAGTGGTTTGATGTCAAACCTAACACCTACATCCACTTCTCAAGCACTCCACTTGAGAATTCTACTATAATCTCCAAGATTACAGCAAGATTATTTTCACCACTCTCACAATTAAAATCCAGTTGGTTTGGTAAGCTAACCAACAAAACCTAATCCCAAGCCACTCCTAGGCTTGTACAAATCCAATTCAATGCTTGGATGAGCCTATCTCCAAAGTTTCAACTCTTTGAAACTTGAAATACAATGATTTCAGAATTGCAAAAATTTAAAACTAAAAACAAACTCCTTTGAAGAGTAGATTTGAAGTTTTAATGCACAAGATGAGTGGGTGGAGGGCTTTAGCAATGAATGCTTCCTTTCTTCTCTTGAGAATGTCTTGATTACACAGCTGGATGAGTGGTTGAACAGCAATGAAGGCTCTTAAATGCTCACTATTTGGTCTGCACATAGATTTTTCAAAAGTTGCTGATGTCTCCTAATTTCTTGCTTTTATATATTGAGTTTTCTAGCCTTAATCTGACTTTAGAAGCCTTCTAACCCAAGCTGGGAAGTCCAAAAATAGGTTTATAGCCGTTGGAACATCAGAAAAGCCCATTTAGAGGGTGAAAAATGGAATCTTGGCAATTCTGGAAACTAGCCGTTGGGGCTATCAGAAACTCGGGAGTCGACTCCCCAGATCCTTGAGTCGACTTCAGCTGTAGGGTGAAAAGTTTGATCTTCTGTATTTTTGTCTCATGTTAGTTCTGCATGCCGAAGTCGGCTCCCAGATTTTGTGAGTTGACTCCAGTTGTAGGATGAAGTATATAACATTCTGTTCTTAGACTGACACCTTTACTGAGTCGAGAGTTGGCTTCTGCTTTTCATGTGTCAACTCCTCCATGAGTCAACCCCTAATCAACTCCTGATTATGCCAATTGCTGAAAGTTTGCTTGATTCAACTCTAAACTTTTCTTTGATCCAATACTCTTTGAAACACATTTGGCTTGATCTCTTTTGCTCTTCTTTCTTGGTTCTTTCAATCAAAAACATGGAGCTTCATTGGGATGAGTTCTTGTCTTCTTGAACTTTATCTTAAATACTTCAACCAAAATATTAGTATCCAAAATAGACTCAAATATTTTGTTATTCATCAAAATCATACCTAGGATCAACAATCTTCCTCTTTTTGATGATGACAAAATCTTTGAGTTTATACATAACATTTGCAAATTCAAAAAAAAATTCAAAGTGAAGAGAGCAATATTTCAAATATAAATTTAGTTTTCATGCAAGTTCATCCATTTGTATTAATTAACCATTTTAATTTTAAAGATCCTCCCCCTTTCTATTTGTTAAAAGCAAAGTGTGCCACAAATTAAAAAATTTTTGAATTTTATGCTATGTGCCATTTTGTGTCAAATTTTCAGTATGTATCATATTTTCAGAATTTTTAAGATATGAGTCACTTATTGCCTTTGTTTCATTTTTCTTGTTGTTTTTGTATGTGCCATTAATATCCCATTTTGTACCAAATTTTTAATATGTATCACATTTTCAGAATTTTTAAGATATGAGTCACTTATTGCCTTTATTTCATTTTTGTTGTTATTTTTATTTGTGTTCCTTTTTCTTTCTTTATGCTTATCTTTTCTCCTTCATCTTTGTGTATGTGCTCCCCCTTTCTTTATACTTATCCTTTTCTCCTTCATCTTTATGTATGTGCTCCTCCTTTCTTTATACTTATCTTTTTCTCCACCTTTTTGTCATCATCAAAAAATGAATTGCAAGAAAAGAATATAAAAGTAAACATTCATACATATATAAAGAAAGTACATAGTTCATAAGGATATGTACTGCATTCAAAAAGATACCCAAGCAGTACATATCATAATCAAGATAATGTACTTTCATACAACACAGACAAAAGCCTAAGATAAGGTATCATCAACAACAAGATGATATGGACAACATAACTAAGACCTAATACCATGACCAGATCCTAACACACTATATAGATATATACTAAGACCTAAATAAGATGACCTAGGTCCTAGTAGATCAATCAGAGGAGACATCCGACATACAGTGTGGTGGAGGAGCTGGCTCTAATCACTCTCTTGCTCCTGGTATGAGTGGATGGTCCTCCAACTCTAAAATATGTCCTAAGGGATCTAGGAGGAGGTTGAGTGGTAGGAGGTGAAGGGAAATCCTGATTTTCCAGGTCAGATTCGTTCAGATTTGATTAGATCAAAAGACATATTTCAAATATTCTCCTCTTATATCTAGATCAGATCTGATATTTTTCAGATCTAATTTATAATCTAATAATTAAAAAAATAAAACTAAATTAATTATGAATTAATTTTACCTTGATTCTGGGTAATTTGATTATCCGTTGATGATCTTGCCGAAGCCCTGAGGTTGTGGATCTAGCCATGCAAGCGCTTGGCCTCTACCGGTATCCACTCAGGCTAGATCTGGAGATCTTCTCCTTCTCTTTCTTTTCTCCAAAAATTAGATTTGGATCTAATTTAGAGAATCTTTAAAACTTCTTCTGAAGATCACCCATCGTCTCTATAGCAGTGCTGCCTTCTTCCTTTTTCGTCAGCCTTTCCTTGCCTGACTTGCACTAATCTGAAGGACCCAACTTTCTTGGGCATGGAGAGGAGGAAGAAGGCCAGATGGTGGCATGGAGAAGGGAGAGGATAGCCTTAGGGCATGGCCTTGGAAGAGGGGTCCTCAAAAGTGGGCGCAGATAGGATCTTTTTATAGACTCTGCTGCGCCATGCAGTGCTGCATCATCCTGACTAATTGCGTTGCTTTGTTCAATCAAATCTAAATCTGATTGGTGAGATGACATCACCTGATCCAATCAGATGAGAGACCCACAGGTTCATTCTTAGATGGCACCTAAGACTGGTCAAAGTAGATACCCAATGGCCACCTAAGTAGAAACCAAGAAGCAACCTAGAGTCCCATCCGTGTGGGACTCCAGCATCCCTATCCATGGGCGCACGCCATCCTAGGCATGCTCCCCATTCATTCTAATTTACAGAGAGGGGACAAGCCCCTATCTGCTCTCCAATAAGTATATGACACATGGGCAGATGTCCAAGGATCAAAGGTCAATGTTTGACCAAGTCAAAGTATAAGAATTAGCAGGTGACAAAAAATGGCAAGTGTTATCTCAAATTTATCTCATAAATTAAGACGACCCTTTTCTAACTTGGACAAGCTCCAGTCAGACAAGGTAAAGGTATCTGAGTGAGCACAAACTCATTTGGCTCAGTCGAGACAACTTTTAAGATAGAAAAAGGAGAACGTTAGGCTCAATCGTGTGCTAGCACGATTTCCTTGAACATAATTGAATCTTATTCAAATCAATTGAACTGGGTTAGTCCAATTGATGATATCCAGATCTAAATCCTTGTTTGTATGATCCAGTTGATTCAATTCTATATGGTAATGGGATATGTTATGATCTCCATCATCGACATCATTGAAACTCCTTTCGATGGATCAAAACTCTTCTGATTCAGACAACTTAGAATGATCGATCATCTAAATCATTCTAATTGCTCCCAAAATCTATCAGTGATACCTAGCAGCATATGGTGGCAACCCATCAAAACCAAAAATGAACCTCTCGATGTAGCTACTTGTGTGATTAAGTTCTTCTATCTTGAGCCCCGATCAGATTAGGGTTAAGGTGAACTCATCAAATCCTAATTTCTATCATATGATTTAATCATTCGATTCAAGTCTGATTGTGAAAACCTTAATAGAAACTCTTCCTATTATTTCACACTCTCTGCCATGGCCATGGGCTTATGGACTTGTTTCTCATGATCCTCATAGGGCTGCTCCTCATCCATCGAGGTAGATAGATTCCATCTTGGCACAATCCAATTCCTATAATGAACATGCTATAGCCAACATACACCTCAGGATTTCAAATGGCTAGGAGACTGAGTCATGGTGTAGTCAAACTATAACACCCTCAAGGTGAACTGCCGATGCACCTCAGGTCAAAAAACTAGACACACCACTACAGCATCGAGTCAGTCATCGATGAGAAGGTAGACTTCCTTATGACTACTTGAGGGGGTCATGCTCAGTGCCCTCGTTCTCTAACAAGTACCTATACTCTCGCTCCGGTGTCTCCACACCGTAGACTTAAGACTCATCTACTATAAAGAAGCGATTGTACACTAACCTTTCAGATCAATCGTCATCCTTGTGATGATCCTACGGTCAGGAACATTTTATAAGTTAATAATGAATATTCTTGTCTTAAATTTTCAACTCTTGAAAATAAGAATTATCATTACTATTAACTCAAAGAATGTATCACAAATACTAAATACACTTATGTGATAGAAAATAACCTATTTTATTATTTATAGTTAAAATTATAATTTTGCCCATAGAAGAGTATTAGAAGTGTCAGCTAATTCTGGCTTCTAGGGCACACATATCTAACAAACTCCCACTTGACCTAAAGCCAATTGGATACAAATCTAAGTCTCATCTTCTCAAGGTGGGCTTCGATCTTCTGCTAGCCCAACGGCTTTGTAAGCGGGTCCGCCGCATTGTCTGCGGAGTTGATTCTCTTGACCTCGACATAATCTTTCTCGAGGTAATCACGGATGAGGTGGTATCGTCGCTCGATGTGCTTGGAGTTTTGGTGAGACCTCGGCTCCTTAGCAATGGCTATGGTGCCATTATTATCATAGTATAGAGGAATGACATCTGATTGCATCACTCCGATCTCCATGGCAAACTTCTTGTACCAAAATGCTTCCTTTGCAACTTTTGATGCAGCGATATATTCTGCTTTCATGGTGGAATCTGCTATCACTGTCTGTTTGGACCTTTTTCAACTAACAGCTCCACCATTGCATACAAACTGACTTTCAGATGTTGACTTTCGATCATCTACATCGGACATAAAGTCCGAGTCTATATACCCTTGGACTTGGAGTTCTCCATTACCAAAGATCAGTAACATATCCTTAGTTCTTCTCAAGTACTTAAGGATATATTTCACAAAAGTCCAGTGTTCTTCACCTGGATTCGACTGATATCTGTTCGTGACACTCACGACATGTGCTATATCAGGTCGTGTACATAACATGGCATACATGATGCTCCCTATTGCTGAAGCATAAGGGATCTTGCTCATGCATTCTATTTCCTCATGTGTGCTAGGGCACATCTTCTTGGAAAGATGAATACAATGCCTGAAGGGTACCAAATCCCTCTTAGAGTTTTTCATACTAAACCTCTTTAGTACTTCCTCTATGTACATCTTTTGTGAAAGTCCTAGCATCCTATTCGATCTATCTCTATAGACCTTAATTCCCAGAATAAAGGATGCTTCTCCTTGGTCTTTCATGGAGAATTCTTTAGATAATCACATTTTAACTACGGTCAACATAGGAATATCATTTTTGATAAGAAGGATGTCATCCATGTACAATACGGAAAAGACAACAGCGCTCCCGCTGATCTTTTTTAAGACACATGGCTCCTCCTCATTTTTGATGAAACCAAACATTTTGATCACGTTATTAAAACGAGTGTTCCAGCTCCGAGATGCTTGCTTAAGTCCATATATGGATCTTTGCAGCTTGCAAACCTTGTGATCATCATCACTAGATGTGAAACCTAGCGGCTGTTCCATATAGATATCTTACTCAAGATATCCATTTAAGAACATCGTTTTCACATCCATTTGCCATATTTCATAATCAAAATAGGCTGCAACAGCAAGCAATGTGTGGATGGATTTTAGCATAGCTACTGGCAAAAAGATATCCTGATAGTCAATGCCTTCACGTTGACTATAACCTTTTGCCACTAATCTAGCTTTGAATGTCTCCACATTCCCATCTGCACCAATCTTTCTCTTGTAGATCCATTTACACCCAATAGGTACTATACCTTCTGGTGGATCTACCAAGGTCCAGACTTGGTTTGAGTGCATCAAGTCAATTTCTGACTTCATTGTCTCTAACCATTTCTTGGAGTCGATATCTGATATTGCCTCGTTATAGATTTTGGGATCATCACATGAACCCCATTACCTATGAGGAATATTTTCTCTACATCCTCTGAAATAGTACCTAAGTACCTTTCAGGAGGATGAAAAATCCTTTCCAATCTATGAGGTGGAGGAGGTAGTGAATGGATTGGCTTAATCTGATTTGGATCCATTTGGTCCTTAGCTCGTTGCTCTTGTCAGACTTTCTCATCGAGCTTGATCTATTTTCTAATGCTGCTATCTTGAATAAAGTACTTTTCAAGAAAGATGGCATGTCGACTCACCATCACATTATGATCTTCTGGAATATAGAAATAATATCCTAATGACTCTTTAGGATATCCCATGAATCGAGCTCTAAAGGACCTAAAGTCTAACTTGTCTGCTTGTTGTCTTTTGACATGAGCCAGACAACCCCAAATTTTGAGTTGACTCAAACTTGGTTTCTTACCATGCCAAATCTCATACGGTGTGGTAGGAACGGTTTTAGAAGAAACCCTATTCAGTAGGTAAATTGCAGTTAATAAATAGTATCCTCAAAGAAAATCAGAAAGATCTGTGAAGCTCATCATGGATCGGACCATATCTAATAGGGTTTGGTTCCTCCGTTCTAAAATCCCAATAAGTTGCGGTGTTCCTGGTGGAGTCCATTGAGAGGCTATGCCATTTTCTTTAAGATAGTCTAGAAATTTTCGACTAAGGTATTCACCTCCTCGATCTGATCGAAGAACCTTAATGGATTTTTTAATTTATTTTTCTACTTCATGTATAAATTCTTTGAACTTTTCAAATGCTTCAGACTTGTGTCTCATAAGATACATATACCCATACCTTGATAAATCATCAATAAAGATTATGAAGTAGACTAAGTTGCCTCTAGCCGGCACATCAAATGGGTCGCACACATCTGTATGTACTAGGACAAGAAGATCCATGGCACTTTCCTCATGTCCTACAAAAGGGAGCCTAGTCATTTTGCCATGAAGATAGAATTCACAAATTGGTTATGACTCGTAAGTCAGCGAACTCAATAGCCCTATTTTCTTCAATTTGTTAACCCTATCTTCTACTATATGATCTAATCTTAGGTGCCATATGATAAGCATCATAAATTCACCAATAAAAGTATTAATTTATTAATTAATTTATATTAATTTTTAAGAATTATTAATCAATTTATATATAATTTTTGAAAAATTCATATTTTTATTAATTAAAAAATTAATTAAAAATAATAAAAAAAATAATAATAATTAAAAAATAAAATTTTATTATCAATAGAAAGAGCTTATTTTTTTGATCACAACAAAATAAATTTCAAGAAAAATGGAGCTAAAATGGAAAAGATATGAATTTTTAAAAATATAAAATAAATAAAAATTAAATAAAAAAGAAAACGGCTCAGCCGGCTCCGCAAGCCGAGCCACCAAGCCAAGCCGAGCCGTCAAGCCAAGCCAAGCCATCAAAGCCGACTCAGCCATTAAAGCCATCAGTCGGTCTACGATCCAGGCGTGGACCGCCAGCTCAGCAAAATCCGACGAATCAGAGCCTGCCACGTGGTGGACCTAGACCCTTAAAGGGTCTATAGAAATTTATCGCGGCTCACAGGGCAATCTGGTCATTTCACTCGATGATAGAAGCATTGATTGGTTGCGGTGTGCGGTGCGGCCGGTCTACACGGTCCATGGGAATAGTGATTGCGCGATCGGATGGCTGCGGTTGATTGCGGTTAAGATCGGACGGTCAGCATTTTTTTTCGGTTGCCAATTTCACTCGGATCACCATCGGACAGTAGCGCTCGATCCAGGCAATGATCCGATGGTCCAGAATGCTCCCGACGGTGATCAGGACTCCCGAAGCATGATTTGCGGCCAAATTTCCTTGATGAAGCACGATCGGACGGTCAGAATTTAATCTGACCTGATCTGAGTTGATCTGCATCCGATTTTGATGATTTTTGGACCGTTGGATTTCTATTGAACGGCTGGATTTTATCAGATTTTATTAGAGACATATCAGAGCTATTTTAATTCAAATTTTATTCAAATTTTGATGATTATAAAGTTTATTAGTCCCACATTGCCTTTAGAAAAAAATATCCAGCCCTCCTAGCACTATAAAAAGGACCCTAGGCCTTCAGAAATCAACATCTCCGATCAAGGTGAAGCTTTGGTATAGGGCGAAGCTAGGCTATGGGTTAAAGGCTGCTTTGAAGCAACGGATGCCGAGAAGAAGAGTTGTGCTTCTACACCATCTTTCTGCCAATGCCGATCTAAGATCAGAGATCAGGCTATTTTATTTTATTTTCTTTTTTTTTTAAATTTTATGTATTTAAATTCTAAAATTTTAATTAATAAAAATTTTATTTTTGCATTTTAATTTTTTACTTTTTATTTTTATTGTAATTTAATTTCTGTACTTTAATTATTACTTTTTATTGCAAGTAGATGCTAAGATCTAACTAATAGATCTTAGTACCAAGTTTAAATTCCTGCATCTTTTAATTTTCGCTTTTTATTTTCCGACTTCACTTTTGATCTCGAAACTCTTCTTTTTTTATATCTTTTTCTTTTATAAAATCAAAGATTTCAAATCTAAAAACACTACCTTTCCTGTGGATTCGACCCGACTCACTACTATCAACGCATTTTCAATGATTTTAAGAAGTCGGATTAAACTGATAAACACGGTGTCTTAACGACAACATCACGTTCCTATCAAGTTTTTAGCGCCGTTGCCGGGGAAGGTTTTTGATTTTTTATTTTGAATTTTTTAATTTATTTTAAATAAATTAAAAATAATTTCGGCAAACCGTTCCTATCAAGTTTTTAGCGCCATTGTCGGAGAAGGAATAGATGCTATTTTTTTCTTTGATTTCTTTGATTTTTTTTTATAAATTAATTATATTTTTTTAATATTGCTTACTAATTTTTTTTATTTATTTTGTAGAAAAAAAAAAGAGAAAATGAAGAAAGCATCAAATTTTGGTGAGATCAATCCTAACCCTAGTTCTCTTTTCTTTTTATTTATTTATTTATTTATTTTATTTTTAAATTATTTTAAAAAAATATTTCATTTAAACCTAATTAAAAGCCTCATGATAAGATTAGAAATCCTACTGTTAAGCATGCATCATATTAGTTTTTTTTTTTTATTTTTATTTTTATTTTTTTTTGGTGATTGCTGAAGCAAGGTAAGCCTTTCAGAATTAATTAGTTGCATGCATCTAGTTTAAATTGCATAAAACCTTTGATTGAATTTTTTTTTCGTGCATATCATATTAAATCAAATTAAGGGCACAACCCAATTAAAAAGATAAGGTGGGGATTTGATCACCCTTCCTTAGCCCACAAACAACCAACCAAATCCTGCATTGACCTAAGCTTTTAAATTAAAATCAATTAGACATCAACCCTAGGAATTCGAGCTCAATAGGACAAGAATCCTAAGAGTTGAACCTGGTTAGGATAAGTCAACTTGACTGGTGACTAGGAAAAGTGGTTCAGGGACGACTGGGCCCGAAGGAAGGTGTTTTCTAATTGTTCCGTTGCTTACCTGGCCAAGCCACATTGTGTCTAAGGCAAGAACGGGGGGCTCCCACCGACCTTACACTTACCGGGCTAGTTGATTGGCTAATCCTACACTTGGAGGGCTTGAAGGTGACCTTGCAGTTAGGAGCTTCTAGATCTAGGATAACCCTTAGTCAGGATTGATTGACCAACTTGATTGCTAAACCAACATCAACAAATTAAATTTTAATTCTTCTCTCTTTCTTAGTTCTAGACTCTTTAGGACTCTTTAGAAATTTTCTTTCTTTTTTCTCTAAAAAAATAAAATAATAAAATAAAAAAAAATAAAAATTAAATTAACAACTAAAAAAATATTAAAAAAATAATTAAACTTACATTAAAATAATAAAATAATTAATTTTTAATATAATAAAATAATAATAATAATAATAAAAATAAAAATAAAAAAAAATCTAATTTTTTTTTGAACCACACAATAGGGTTGCACTAATACATGCACGATAGAAAATCGCTTTTTCTAATTTAGTTGAACTTAATTGAATGGTTGATTCACATTAAACAAAATAATTAAATGGCTAATATGAATCTAATTGTCCAAAAATTAGATAAAGTTGACCTTCTTGCTCAGAAAATAGATCAACTCCTAATCCGAGGTCAACAATCTCCTACACAATTTACATCATCTTCTAATTATTAGGAGACTTATTCAAACTGTGCTAGCCCAACCCATCATGTGAGTGAATTCCTATGGGCTGCACAATTTTCATATTTTATCCAAGAACAAGTTCAAGCTGCTCAAGGATACTCCAAATTGATTAATGACCCATTTTCAAATTTATATAATTCAGATTGGAGTAACTATAATTTTTCTTGGACATCCCAACAGACTCAGGCTCAAACCCAAATTTACCTATCCAAAACTATCAAAAAAATTAGGCCCAAACCAAAATATAACCTATAATAATGGCCAGCCTAGTCAGTTTATTCCCAGCCATCATATTAATGATCAGCCTCCTCATACCACCCTCCTAACAACCAATCTAGCTGATGATAGATTTAACCAACTTCAACAATTAATTCTAACTCAACAGCAATCTATCGCCGACTAGAAGCTCAAATAGGATAATTAGTTGAGTCTACATGAGGAGAGAACTAAGATCAACTACCGAACCTACCAATTTCAAATAACCCACCTAATGACCATAACCACCTGGATTAAATTATCAATCTAATGTTTCATCTAAGAATCTCCAATTTGAGAATGCCAAAGTAATTCCTGAACTTAAAAGCTATAGGATTCTTATGGACCCATACCAAGACCAGGTGTGAGAGAGGCTAGTACTGATGCTGGCCAAAATAAAAATAGAGGAACTGGTTGTACTGAACTAACCACATAGAAGAACCCAAGCCAGAATTAGTACTGATGTAGTTCTGTTTAAATGAGATAGAAATAAAGGAAAAGAGAAAAATAGATGATTTATCGAGACTTAAAACCTAATGTCCTATTCCCTTCAACCCTAGAAGCTGGTTCTTCTTATAAAAATCAAAGGACATGTAATGAAAATGTCAATGGATTGTTTAAGCAGGATCACATTAATTTACCCTCCGAATTAAACGCCCTTTAGTCACCATTCCAGCACCCATTGAATCAAACTTAACTCCTAAAACTCCATTCATGAGCATTTTTAGAAAACAATAGGAGAAATTCTTAATAAATATGGGTCTGAGAATGGAATCATAAATATATCCCAAAATTAATAGTAAGATATATCATAATGGGATTAATCAATCTTTCTGAGATTGGCAATTCCAAAACATTGGAAAATTTGTCAATCCAATATTCGATCACAGGAATAGTGAGCTACATTATGTCTTGCTGAAGACGGTAAACTTAGCGCTTTTGGGAGGCAACCAATATTTAGTTTTTATCTAATTTATTTTTTTAGTTTATTTTCTTTTAGGATAATTTTGAATAAGTTGGAGGAGAGCTCAAATTTTCAAAGCATGTGCTGACCAAAATATATATAAATATACTGAGTTAGGTGTAATTCTTCATGTTTTTTTTATTACATCCTTTTTTTTCTTCTTCTCCATTAAGGACAATGTCGATTAAGTTGGGGGGAGAGAAAAATAAAAAATTTTTAAAAATTTTAAGGTCCTCGAAAAAGTTAGTATTTAGTATTTAGATACCTGATTATGCTTAAGAATCGAATTAAACTAACATTTTAAAAAAGAAATTGATACACAGATAGAGAATCTGTGAGATATTGAGGAATCAAGTATTAAGAAAAATTCAATAAAGAGTTAAGTCTAGAAACTATAAAAAAAATTTTTTGGAGGCATTTCTAATTATTTCTACTAGCATCAAAGAAAAGTCTATTTTTATAGGCTTGTGTAGGGTAACTATATGTTTCTTCATATAAAATTTATTTTAATAAAATAGTTTCCAAGTATTTCACTGAGTAACTCGGGCCTCTTTGCCTAAGCAAGCATTGAGTTATCGTCCGTCAAAAGATGGGAAGGGTAAAGAAGCTTGTTGTAAAGCTAGTCTTAACTCGTAGCCTATTTGATTCGAGCTAGTAAGCCCGAGGGGTATTCTATACCTAGTGCCCTAAAGCCAACTGGTTTGGAATCATTGGCCCAAGACTCGCTACATGGATTCAAATAGAAAAGCTTAAGGAGTTAAGACACTCAATAGTGGTACAATGTAAAAAAAAAAAAAAAAAAAACATTGGTTTTTCCACCAAGTAACTCGGATCCCGTTGCCTAAGTAAGCAATGATATTCGCATCAAAAAGTGGGACATGTAAAAATAAAAATTAATAAATTGAAGGATGGAAGTAGCAATACACCTGCCTATATGAAAAGTTTAGCAAATCAGAGATAAAAGTGAATAATTTAGAAAAAGTTCTAAAAAATTAATGTTCTTTACTTAATTTTTTCTATTGATAAGTATTAATATCCCAATGATATGTCTCATTTAAGCTCTACTGAATATCAATGGCCATTTTGAAAATTGCTTAGGTAAAATTCGAAACTCTAAAAGTTAAAAGGTATTTAAAACTAAATTCTTTCTTTACTCGAGGGGGGGGGGTGAACGACAAAAGCTTAAGTTGTGAGGGTGTGATAAGCATCATAAATTCATCAATAAAAGTATTAATTTATTAATTAATTTATATTAATTTTTAAAGAATTATTAATCAATTTATATATAATTTTTGAAAAATTCATATTTTTATTAATTAAAAAATTAATTAAAAAATAATAAAAAATAATAAAAATTAAAAAATAAAATTTTATTATCAATAGAAAGAGCTCATTTTTTTGATCACAACAAAATAAATTTTCAAGTAAAACGGAGCTAAAATGGAAAAGATATGAATTTTTAAAAATATAAAATAAATAAAAATTAAATAAAAAAGAAAATGGCTCAGCCGGCTCCGCAAGCCGAGCCACCAAGCCAAGCCGAGCCACCAAGCCAAGCCAAGCCATCAAAGCCGACTCAGCCATTGAAGCCATCAGCCGGTCCACGATCCAGGCGTGGACCGCCAGCTCAGCAAAATCCGGCGAATCAGAGCTTGCCACGTGGTGGACCTAGACCCCTAAAGGGTCTACAGAAATTTATCGCGGCTCACAAGGGTAATTTAGTCTTTTCACTCGACAACAGAAGCGCTGATTGGTTGCGGTGTGCGGTGCGGCCGGTCTACGCGGTCCATGGGAACAGTGATTGCGCGATCGGACGGATGTGGTTGTTTGCGGTCAGGATCGGACTGTGGTGTGGTTGCTTCCGAATTTTATTCAGCTACAGACATCACGCGGATCACCATCGGACGGCAGCGCTCGATCCAGGCGACGATCCGACGGTCCAGAAAGCTCCCGACGGTGATCAAACTCTCAGGCGCATGATTTGCGGCCAGATTTCCTCCATCAAGCGCGATCCAACGGCCAGAATTTAATCCGACCCGATCTGAGTTGATCTGCATCCGATTTTGATGATTTTTGGACCGTTGGATTCCTATTGAATGGCTGGATTTTATCAGATTTATCAGAGACATATCAGAGCTATTTTAATTCAAATTTTATTCAAATTTTGATGATTACAAAGTTCATTAGTCCCACATTGCCTTTAGAAAAAAATATCCAGCCCTCCTAGCACTATAAAAAGGACCCTAGGCCTCCAGAAATCAACATCTCCGATCAAGGTGAAGCTTTGGTACAGGGCGAAGCCAGGCTATGGGTTAAAGGCTGCTTCGAAGCAACGGGTGCCGAGAAGAAGAGCCGAGCTTCTACACCATCTTTCTGCCAATGCCGATCCAAGATCAGAGATCAGGCTATTTTATTTTATTATCTTTTCTTTTTAAATTTTATGTATTTAAATTCTAAAATTTTAATTAATAAAAATTTTATTTTTGCATTTTAATTTCTTACTTTTTATTTTTATTGTAATTTAATTTCTGCACTTTAATTATTACTTTTTATTTTATTGCAAGTAGATGCTAAGATCTAACTAATAGATCTTAGTACCAAGTTTAAATTTCCTGCACCTTTTAATTTTTGCTTTTTAATTTTCCGACTTCACTTTTGATCCCAAAACTCTTCTTTTTTTCTTTTTCTTTTCAAAAATCAAAGATTTCAAATCTAAAAATACTACCTTCCCTGTGGATTCGACCCGACTCACTACTATCTACGCATTTTCAATGATTTTAAGAAGTCGGATTAAACTGATAAACACGGTGTCTTAACGACAACATCGCGTTCCTATCAAGTTTTTGGCGCCGTTGCCGGGGAAGGTTTTTGATTTTTGATTTTGATTTTTTAATTTATTTTAAATAAATTAAAAATAATTTCGGCAAACGCTATCAAGTTTTTGGCGCCGTTGCCGGGGAAGGAATAGATGCTATTTTTTTCTTTGATTTCTTTGATTTTTTTTTATAAATTAATTATATTTTTTTAATATTGCTTACTAATTTTTTTTATTTATTTTGTAGAAAAAAAAAAGAGAAAATGAAGAAAGCATCAAATTTTGGTGAGATCAATCCTAACCCTAGTCCTCTTTTCTTTTTATTTATTTATTTATTTATTTTATTTTTAAATTAATTTAAAAAAATATTTATTTAAACCTAATTAAAAGCCTCATGATAAGATTAGAAACCCTAACTGCTTAGAGCATGCATCATATTAGTTTTATTTTTATTTTTATTTTTATTTTTTTTTTTTGGTGATTGCTGGAGGCAAGGTAAGCCTTTCAGAATTCAATTAGTTGCATGCATCTAGTTTAAATTGCATAAAACCCTTTGATTGAATTTTTTTTTTTTCGTGCATATTCATATTAAATCAAATTAAGGGCACAACCCAATTAAATAAGATAAGGTGGGGATTTGATCACCCTTCCTTAGCCCACAAACAACCAACCAACATCCTGCATTGACCTAAAGCCTTTAAATTAAAATCAATTAGACATCAACCCTAGGAATTCGAGCTCAATAGGACAAGGAATCCTAAGAGTTGAACTGGGTTAGGATAAGTCAACTTGACTGGTGACTAGAAAAGTGGTTCAGGGACGACTGGGCCCGAAGGAAGGTGGTTTTTAATTGGTTCCGTTCGCTTACCTGGCCAAGCACAATTGGTGTCTAAGGCAAGCAACGGGGGGACTCCCACCAACCTTACACTTACCTGGCTAGTTGATTGGCTAATCCTACACTTGGAGGGCTTGAAGGTGACCTTGGCAGTTAGGAGCTGTCTAGATCTAGGATAACCCTTAGTCAGGATTGATTGACCAACTTGATTGCTAACCAACATCAAACCTAATTAAACTTAATTCTTCTCTCTCTTCTTAGTTCTAGGACTCCTTAGGACCTCTTCTTTAGAACTCTTCTTTCTTTCTTTCCTTTACTCCTCTAAAAATAAAATAAAATAAAATAAAATAAAAATTAAATTTAACTAACTAAAAAATAATTTAAATTAAATTAAATTAAATTAAAATTAATAAATAAAAATAATTAATTTTTAATATAATAAAATAATAATAATAATAATAAAAAAAAAATAAAAAAAAATTCTAAAATTTTTTTTGAACCATACATTAGGGTTACACTAATACATGCATGGTAGGAAATCACTTTTTCTGATTTAGTTGAACATAATTGAATGGTTGATTCACATTAAACATAATAATCAAATGGCTAATATGAATCTAATTGTCCAAAAATTAGATAAAGTTGACCTTCTTGCTCAGAAAATAGATCAACTCCTAATCCTAGGTCAACAATCTCCTACACAATTCACATCATCTTCTAATTATCAGGAGACTTATTCAAACTGTGCTAGCCCAACCCATCATGTGAGTGAATGTCCTATGGCTGCACAATTTCCATATTTTATCCAAGAACAAGTTCAAGCTACTCAAGGATACTCCAAATTGATTAATGACCCATTTTCAAATTCATATAATTCAGATTGGAGTAACTTTAATTTTTCTTGGACATCCCAACAGACTCAGGCTCAGACCCAAATTTCACTTGAGCAAAATTATCAAAATTATGCCTATAATAATGGTCAGCCTAGTCAGTTTAACCAGCCATCATATTATAATCAGCCTTCATACCCACCTCCTCAACAGACCAATCTAGCTGATGATAGATTTAACCAACTTCAACAATTAATTCTAACTCAACAGCAATCTATCGCCAGACTAGAAGCTCAAATAGGATAATTAGTTGAGTCTAACATGAGGAGAGAACTAGATCAACTACCGAACCTACCAATTTCAAACAACCCACCTAATGACCACCAACCACCTGGATTAAATTATCAATCTAATGTTTCATCTAAGAATCTCCAATTTGAGAATGCCAAAGTAATTCCTGAACTTAAAAGCTATAGGATTCTTATGGACCCATACCAAGACCAGGTGAGAGAGGCTAGTACTGATGCTAGCCAAAATAAAAATTTAGAGGAACTGGTTAGTACTGAGACTAACCACATAGAAGAACCCAAGCCAGGAATTAGTACTGATGCTAGTTCCAGTTTAAATGAGATAGAAATAAGGGAAAAGAGAATAGATGATTTACCCGAGACTTATAAACCTAATGTCCTATTCCCTTCAACCCTAGAAGCTGGTTCTTCTTATAAAAATCAAAAGGCATGTAATGAAATGTCAATGGAGTTGTTTAAGCAAGATCACATTAATTTACCTCCAGAATTAAAACCGCCTTTAGTCACCATTCCAGCACCCATTGAATCAAACTTAACTCCTAAAACTCCATTCATGAGCATTTTAGAAGAACAAATAGGAGAAATTCTTAATAAACATGGGTCTGAGAATGGAATCATAAAATTATATCCCTAAAATTAATAAGTGAATATATCAATAATGGGATTAAAAATCAACTTTCTGAGATTGGCAATCCAAAACCATTGGAATTTGTCAATCCAATATTCGACACAGGATAGTGAGCTACATTGTGTCTGGCTGAAGACGGTAAACTTAGCGCTTGTTGGGAGGCAACCCAATATTTAGTTTTTATCTAATTTATTTTTTTAGTTTATTTTTTTTTAGGATAATTTGAATAAGTTGGAGGGAGAGCTCAAATTTTCAAAGGCATGTGCTGACCTAAAAATATACTGAGTTAGGTGTATTCTTTCATGTTCTTTATTACATCCTTTATTTTTTCTTCTCCATTGAGGACAATGTCGATTAAGTTGGGGGGAGAGAAAAATAAAAATTTTAAAATTTTAAGTCCTCGAAAAAGTTAGTATTTAGTATTTAGATACTTGATTATGCTTAAGAATCGAATTAAACTAAGCATTTTTAAAAAGAAAATTGATACACAGATCAGAGAATCTGTGAGATATTGAGGAATCAAGTATTAAGAAAATTCAATAAAGAGTTAAGTCCTAGAACATAAAAAAAATTTTTCTTGGAGCATTTCTAATTATTTCTACTAGCATCAAAGAAAAGTCTACTTTTTATAGGCTTGTGTAGGGTAACTATACGTTTCTTCATATAAAAATTTATTTTAATAAAATAGTTTTCCAAGTACTTCTCACTGAGTAACCGGGCCTCTTTGCCTAAGCAAGCATTGAGTTTCGCGTCAAAAGGTGGGAAGGGCAAAGAAGCTCGTTGTAAAGCTAGTCTTAACTCGTAGCCTATTTGATTCGAGCTAGTAAGCCCGAGGGGTATTCTATACCTAGTGCCCTAAAGCCAACTGGTTTGGGAGTCATTGGCCCAAGACTCGCTACATGGATCAAATAGAAAGCTTAAGGAGTTAAGACACTCAATAGTGGTACAACGTTAAAAAAAAAAAAAAAAAAAAAAATTGGTTTTCCACCAAGTAACCGGGTCCCGTTGCCTAAGTAAGCAATGATATTCGCATCAAAAAGTGGGCAATGTAAAAATAAAAATTAATAAATGAAGGATGGAAGTAGCAATACACCTGCCTATATGAAAGTTTAGACAAATCAGAGATAAAAGTGGAATAATTTAGAAAAAGTTCTGAAAAATTTAATGTTCTTTACTTAATTTTTCTATTGATAAGTATTAATACCCCAATGATATGTCTCATTTAAGCTCTACTGAATATCAATGGCCATTTTGAAAATTGCTTAGGTAAAATTCGAAACTCTAAAGTTAAAAGGTATTTAAAACTAAATTCTTTCTTTACTCGAGGACGAGCAAAGCTTAAGTTGGGGGGTGTGATAAGCATCATAAATTCACCAATAAAAGTATTAATTTATTAATTAATTTATATTAATTTTTAAAGAATTATTAATCAATTTATATATAATTTTTAAAAAATTCATATTTTTATTAATTAAAAAATTAATTAAAAAATAATAAAAAATAATAAAAATTAAAAAATAAAATTTTATTATCAATAGAAAGAGCTCATTTTTTTGATCACAACGAAATAAATTTCAAGTAAAACGGAGCTAAAATGGAAAAGATATGAATTTTTAAAAATATAAAATAAATAAAAATTAAATAAAAAAGAAAACGGCTCAGCCGGCTTCGCAAGCCGAGCCACCAAGCCAAGCCGAGCCACCAAGCCAAGCCAAGCCATCAAAGTCGACTCAGCCATTGAAGCCATCAGCCGGTCTACGATCCAGGCGTGGACCGCCAGCTCAGCAAAATCCGGCGAATCAGAGCTTGCCACGTGGTGGACCTAGACCCTTAAAGGGTCTACAGAAATTTATCGCGGCTCACAGGGCAATCTGGTCATTTCACTCGGTGATAGAAGCGTTGATTGGTTGCGGTGTGCGGTGCGGCCGGTCTACGCGGTCCATGGGAACAGTGATTGCGCGATCGGACGGCTGCGGTTGATTGCGGTTAAGATCGGACGGTCAGCATTTTTTTTCGGTTGCCAATTTCACTCGGATCACCATCGAATGGCAGCGCTCGATCCAGGCGATGATCTGATGGTCCAGAATGCTCCCGACGGTGATCAGGACTCTCGAAGCACGATTTGCGGCCAGATTTCCTCGATGAAGCGCGATCGGACGGCCAGAATTTAATCCGACCCGATCTGAGTTGATCTGCATCCGATTTTGATGATTTTTGGACCGTTGGATTTCTATTGAATGGCTGAATTTTATCAGATTTATTCAGAGATGTATCAAAGCTATTTTAATTCAAATTTTATTCAAATTTTGATGATTACAAAGTTCATTAGTCCCACATTGCCTTTAGAAAAAAATATCCAGCCCTCCTAGCACTATAAAAAGGACCCTAGGCCTCCAGAAATCAACATCTCTGATCAAGGTGAAGCTTTGGTACAGGGCGAAGCTAGGCTATGGGTTAAAGGCTGCTTCGAAGCAACGGGTTGCCGAGAAGAAGAGCCGAGCTTCTACACCATCTTTCTGCCAATGCCGATCCAAGATCAGAGATCAGGCTATTTTATTTTATTTTCTTTTCTTTTTAAATTTTATGTATTTAAATTCTAAAATTTTAATTAATAAAAATTTTATTTTTGTATTTTAATTTCTTACTTTTTATTTTTATTATAATTTAATTTTTGCACTTTAATTATTACTTTTTATTGCAAGTAGATGCTAAGATCTAACTAATAGATCTTAGTACCAAGTTTAAATTCCTGCATCTTTTAATTTTTGCTTTTTATTTTTTGACTTCACTTTTGATCTCGAAACTCTTTTTTTTTATCTTTTTCTTTTATAAAATCAAAAATTTTAAATCTAAAAATACTACCTTCCCTGTGGATTCGACCTGACTCACTACTATCTACGCATTTTCAATGATTTTAAGAAGTTGGACTAAACTGATAAACACGGTGTCTTAACAACAACATCGCATTCCTATCACCATAGATATCTATCATTAGGACTATCCCTAGGACATTTTGATTTTAGGGCATTCATATTTTACTCGAAATTAAAAATAGATACATCAACATGTAACTGATAATGATTGTTAATATGAAAACCATTTGCAATTTTATTTTTTTCATAAAGAATGTTACAATGGTCCTTAAGAAAACTAATTATATAGCCTTCTAATGCAAGGCAAGAAACAGAAATCAAATTCCTACTTGCAGTAGGTACATAATAACTATCTTTTAATACTAAGTCTAAACCAGATGGTAGTCAAAGAGGGTATGTTTCCACGGCCACAGCAGCAATCCTTGCTCCATTTTCGATGCATAGGATCATCTCACCATCCCTCAGCCTCCTGCTATCCTCAAGATCCTGCACAGAAGTGCACAATTGAGCACATCCAACTTGATGCAGAAGAAACCATAAGTTTAGACTCAATAACGAGCATACCTCTAGAAGGACCTGCCTCGTTCTTCTTTAGGGTGGCTAGGTAAGTAGGATAGTTTCACTTTCAGTGGCCATCATTGTTGCAATGAAAATACTTTCCTTTATCAGCAGCCTTCTTCTTCAGCTCTATCTTTTTCTTCTTTCCTCCTTCCATGTTTTGCTATTTCACAGACTTCTTCTTTCCAAAAGACTTTCTCTTAGAAGAAGTCCATTCCATAGCAAGTACTAAGCCTTTAGAACCTTTCATGGAAAGCTCAACAGTAACCAGCATGTTCATAAGTTCGGCCAAGGAGTTTTGAAGTTTGTGCATATGCTAGTTCATGATGAACTGCCCATACGCATCAGTCAAAGATTGCAGAATTATATCATTTTGTAGATCTAAGTCCAACCTCACTCCGAGCTTCTCAAGCTCTTCCAAGTCCTTGATCATCATCAGACAATGATCTTGGACTGACTGCCCATTGCACTTCTTGGCCTTGAATAATAATTTAGTGACTTGATACTTGGCTACACGACTCTGTTCACCAAACATCTCCATAGGTGAGCCAACATTTGGTGAGCAATTCTAATATCTTCATGTTCGCGCTGAAGCTCATCAGACATCAACCCCAACATGTAGTATCTAGCCTTATTATCTTCGTCAGTCCATTTATCGAGAGATGCTCTCTATTCAGCGGATGGATAAGCTAGTAAGGTGGGAGGATCCTGGTCTAATACATGAGTTAACTTCTCGAAATCCAAAATAATTTTGATGTTCCAAAGCCAATCCTTGTAATTTGGTTTGGTCAGTCTATGGGTGTCCAGGATTCGTGCTAGTGGGTTGGATGCAAACATCTTCCTGTAGAGAGTTAAAGTTTTTAGTTAGATGTTGTAATTAAGACTTAACCAATTTGTTTAGAGATTTTATTTTTAAATAAATTAGCTTCTACTATTTTCTTGGATCTCTACACTTCCTCTGTAGAGATGCAAAAATCTCCACGATTACTGATTTCTAGTGGGTGGTGAGGTCCCACCGACTTACTCATCATCTCACCTAACAATTATTGGTGATGGGTTAGCCAATGGATGAACAACTCTTGTTCAATGATTCTCTAATCATAGTGCACCCAAACTTGGTCTCTAATTGATGAATCTCATCGTGTCTGGAATATTGATCCACTTCTTAGTTAAGTTAGACCCACCATTTGCACAGATTAGATTCGTAATTGAGTCTCTTACTGTATCTAGAATATTGAGCCCAATTCATCCTCTAGCCCAAACATTCGATGCCTAATAGACATGGTTGCATCTTCTCGGTGCAACTGAGCCACTGTAACCAGCCGAGAACAATCAACCTCGGGAAGGGCCCGCACATCTACAATGGTGGAAGACCTTAGACTTAATCTTTTCTTAGGGAGTTTTGATTTAGGTCTCATTAAACTAGACTTGACATAGTCATAACCATTATGACTAACCTAGTGGCATGGGTTAGCTCGGATTATTGACCACCTCAGATCAGAACTGAGTCAACAAACATGGCCAGGTAAGTGAGACCGGTGGAAGGGATATGCCATTAACTCGATAAGAATGCATTCGAGTCGAGTAGCTTCCAATTAAAAATCAGTCGGTCGTATCTGCCAAACTTACCTTAGACACCAAATTGTTGAGATAGAACCAATCAGGTTAGCCTACAATCCAGACTCTAACCACTGAGCCTAATTAGGTCTTAGCTTGATCGATCACTCACGTGACTCGATCTTGACCCAGACTTAATCCTATTAGGCTGGTCAATTTAAGCATTGTTGATCCCATCTAACCAACTCTTGATTCGGTTTGATCAACCGCTAGACCTAATTGAGCTACCCAAGCCCGAACCCAATTTTATGAATATGTCTTAGATCTGAAAATTCTCAATTTTAGACCTAATTGATATTTCATAAACTTAATTCTCAATTAAGTTAGGGTTCATAAATAAAACATGTAAATAAGATCCTAGGATTTCAGGATCTAGGGTTTTACAGAAAGTAAGTTTTTCAATTTCTGATTAAGGACGAATGCGTAGCACCCCTACACATCATAAGAACACCCCATCGAATGAAAGGAGAGGGTCTTTAAAGCCCTACTTTATTCTTATGACTGGACGGCCAAGGGAACGCCTTAATTCAGAAATACAACTAATCTACAAAACTAATTAGATCTAAGCATATATCTCATATAAAAAATTAGATCTAATTAAAATATGTTTTGTATATATCACATATATCATGCATGCATATTTTTTCAGATCTAAATTATCTCATAATCATCTAAAAAATTAAATTTAAATTTGATCATCATCAAATAAAATTTAATCTAGACCCTATTTGTAGAACTATTCTACAACTAGTCTAAACATGCAACTATCATATCTCATATGAATAATTAATTTTATTTTATTTTTTATTTTTAGATTTGATTTTAACATTTATAATATTAGAAAATAGAAAATAAATAGATCTAAAAATTACTTTTAATCAAACAAAAATTATGATCAAACTAGACTACACATAAAATAATTCTATTCCTAGTCTAGTTATGTATCTCATACATATTAGATCTAAATTAATTTATTTTAATTTTTTTTTCTAATTTTAGATCTAATCACATCTCATGTGATATCTAAAATCACTAATTAATTAGATTAAATTAGATCTAAATAAATTTAATAACAATCTGGCTCTAATACCAGTTGAAGGGAAATCCTGATTTTTTGAATCAGGTAGGTTCAGATCTGATTGGATCAGGAGGCATATTTCAAAAATTCTCTTCTCATTTCCAAATTAGATCTAACACTTTTTAGATTTGATTTATAATCTGATAATTAAGAAAATAAAACTAAATTAATTTTGAATTAATTTTACCTTAATTCTTGGTAATCTGATTACCCACTGATGATCCTGCCGAAGCCCTGAGATTCTGGATCTAGCCACGCAAGCGCCTGACCTCTACTGGTATCCACTCAGACTGGATCTAGAGATCTTCTCCTTCTCTTTCTTTTTTCCAAAAATTAAATCTAGATCTAATTTAGGAAATCTTTGAAACTTCTTCTGAAGATCATCCATCGTCTCTATAGCAGTGCTGCCTTCTTCCTTTTTCATCAACCTTTCCTTGCCTGACTCGCACTAATCTGAAAGACCCAACTTTCTTGGGCGTGGAGAGGAGGAAGAAGGCTAGATGGTGGCATGGAGAAGAAAGAGGGATAGCCTTGGGGTGTGGGCTTGGAAGAGTGGTCCTCAAAAGTGGGTGCAGATAGGGACTTTTTGTAGGCTCTACTGCACCATGCAGTGCAGCATCACCTCGACCAATCATGTTGCTTCATTCAATCAGATCTAAATCTGATTGGTGGGATGACATCACCTGATCCAATCAGATGAGAGACCCATAGGTTCATTCTTAGATGGCGCTTAGTCAAAGTAGATACCCAAGGGCCACCTAAGTAGAAACCAAGAAGCAACCTGAAGTCCCATCCATATGAGACTCCAGCATCCCTATCCATGGGCGCATGCCATCCTAGGCATGCACCCCCTTTTTTCAAATTTCTAGAGAGGGGACAAGCCCCTATCTACGCTCCAATAAGTCCATGACACATGGGTAGATGTCCAAGGGTCAAAGGTCAACATTTGACCAAGTCAAAGTACAAGAATTAGCAGGTGATGAAAAATGGCAGGTGTTGTCTCAAATTTATCTCATAAATTAAGACAACCCTTTTCTAACTTGGACAAACTTCAGTCAGACTAGGTAAAGGTACCTGAGTGAGCACAAACACATTTGGCTCAGTCGAGACAACTTTTAAGATAGCAAAAGGAGAACGTGAGGCTCAATTGTGTGCTAGCACGATTTCCTTGAACCTAATTGAATCTTATTCAAATCAATTGAACTGGATTAGTCCAATTGATGATATCCAGATCCAAACTCTTATTTGTGTGACCCAGTTAGGTTCAATTCTGTATGGTAATGGGATATGTCATGATCTCCATCATCGACATCATCGAAACTCCTTTCGATGGATTAGAACTCTTCTGATTCAGACAACATAGAATGATCGATCATTTAAATCATTCTAATTGCTCCCAAAATCCACCAGTGACACCTAGCAGTATATGGTGGCAACCCATCAAAAGCAAAAATAAACCTCTTGGTGCAGCTACCTGTGTGATTCAGTTCTTCTATCTTGAGCCCTGATCAGATTAGGGTTTAAGGTGAACTCGTCAAACCCTAATTTCTGTCATATGATGTAATCATTCGATTCAAGTCCGATGTGAAAATCTAAATAGAAACTCTTTCTATTATTTCACTCTCTGCCATGGCCATGGGCTTCTGGACTTGATTCTCATGATCATCATAGGGCTGCTCCTCATCCACCGAGGTAGATAGATTCCATCTTGATGCAATCCAATTCTACAATGAACATGCTATAGCCAACATACACCTCAGGATTCTGATATGGCTAGGAGCCGAGTAATGGTGTAGTCAAACTATAACACCCTCAAGGTGAACTGCCGATGCACCTCAGGTCAAAGAACCAGATACAGCTACTGCAGCATCGAGTCAGTCATTGACGAGAAGGTAGACTCCCTAATGACTACTCGAGGTGGTCACGCTCAGTGCCCTCATTCTCTAATGAGTACCTGTACTCTCACTCGGTGTCTCCACACCGTAGACTCAAGACTCATCTACTAAAGAGAAGCGATTGTACACCAACCTTCCGGATCAATCACCATCCTCGTGATGATCCTATGGTCAAGAGCAATTTTATGAGTTAATAATGATTATTCATGTCTTAAATTTTCAACTCTTGAAAATATGAATTATCATTACCATTAACTCAAAGGATGTATCACAGACACTAAATACACATATGTGATAGAAAATAACCCATTTTATTTATTATAGTCAAAATTATAATTTTGCCCATAGAAGTGTATTACAAGTGTCAGCCAATTTTGGCTTCTAGGGCACATATATCTAAAAATCTCCCACTTGTCCTAAAGTCAATTGGCTACAAGTCTAAGTCCCATCTTCTCAAGGTGGGCTTTGATCCTCTGCTGGCCCAACGGCTTTGTAAGTGGATCTGCCACATTATCTATGGAGTTGACTCTCTTGACCTCGACATAACCCTTCTCGAGGTAATCGCGGATGAGGTGGTATCGCCGCTCAATATGCTTGGATTTCTGGTGAGACCTCGGCTCCTTAGCAAGGGCTATGGTGCCATTGTTGTCATAGTATAGAGGAATGGCATCTGATGGCATTACTTCAATTTCTGTGGCAAACTTCTTGTACCAGAATGCTTCCTTCATAGCCTTTGATGCAGCGATATATTCTGCTTCCATGGTGGAATCTGCTATCACTGTTTGCTTGGAACTCTTCCAGCTGACAGCACCATCATTGCACACAAACAGACTCCCAGATGTCGACTTTCGATCATCTATATCGGACATGAAATTCCGAGTCTGTGTATCCCTGGACTTGGAGTTCTCCGTTACCAAAGATCAACATCATATCCTTAGTTCTTCTCAAGTACTTAAGGATACATTTCACAGAAGTCCAGTGTTCTTCACCTGGATTTGACTGATATCTGCTTGTGACACTCACAGCATGGGCTATATCAGGTCGTGTACATAGCATGGCATACATGAGGCTCCCTATTGTAGAAGCATAAGGGATCTTGCTCATGCGTTCTATTTCCTCAGGTGTGCTAGGGCACATCTTCTTGGAAAGATGAATACCATGTCTGAAGGGTATTAATCCCCTCTTAGAGTTTTCCATACTAAACCTCTTTAGTACTTTCTCTATGTACATCTTCTGTGAAAGTCCTAGCATCCTATTCGGTCTATCCCTATAGACCTTAATTCCTAGAATAAAGGATGCTTCGCCTAGGTCTTTCATGGAGAATTCCTTGGACAACCATAATTTAACTGTTGTCATCATGGGAATATCATTCCCAATAAGGAGGATGTCATCCACGTACAATACGAGGAAGACAACAGCGCTCCCACTGATCTTTTTGAAAACACATGGTTCCTCTTCATTTTTGATGAAACCAAACTTTTTGATCACATCATTGAAACGAGTGTTCCAGCTCCGAGATGCTTGCTTAAGTCCATATATGGACCTTTGCAGCTTGCAAACCTTGTGATCAGTATCACTGGATGTGAAACCTAGCGGCTGTTCCATATAGATATCTTCCTCAAGATATCCATTTAGGAATGCCATTTTCACGTCCATTTGCCATATTTCATAATCGAAATAGGCTGCAACGGCAAGCAATGTGCGGATGGATTTTAGCATAGCCACTGGGAAAAGGTATCCTGATAGTCAATGCCTTCGTGTTGACTATAACCTTTTGCCACTAGTCTAGCCTTGAATGTCTCCACATTCCCATCTGCACCAATCTTTCTCTTGAAGATCCATTTACACCCAATAGGTACTATACCTTCTGGTGGATCTACCAAGGTCCAGACTTGGTTTGAGTGCATCGAGTCAATTTCTGACTGCATTGCCTCTAGCCATTTCTTAGAGTTGATATCTGATATCGCCTCGTTGTAGGTTTTGGGATCATCACCATGAGCACCATTACCTATGAGGAACATATTCTCTACATCCTCTGAAATAATACCTAAGTATCTTTCAGGGGATGGAAAACTCTTTTCCGATCTACGAGGTGGAGGAGGTAGTGTTCTTATTGGCTCAACCTGATTTGGTTCCAATTGGTCCTTAGCTCGTTGTACTTGTGAGACTTTCTCATCAAGCTTAATCTGCTTTCCAATGCCGCTATCTTGAATAAACTATTTTTCAAGAAAGATGGCATGTCGACTCACAATCACATTGTGGTCTTCTGGAATGTAGAAATAGTATCCTAATGACTCTTTAGGATATCCTATGAATCAAGCTCTAAAGGACCTAAACTCTAACTTGTTTGCTTGTTGTCTTTTGACATGAGCTGGAGCAACCCCAAATTCTAAGATGACTCAGACTTGGATTTCTTACCATGCCATATCTCATACGGATGTGGTAGGAACGGTTTTAGAGGAAACCTCTATTCAGTAGATAAATTGAAGTTAACAAATGAGTATCCCCAAAGAAAATCAAGGAGGTCTGTGAAGCTCATCATGGATCGGACCATATCCTAATAGGATCCTGATTTCCTCCATTCTGAAACTCCGTTGAGTTGAGGTGTTCCTGGTGGAGTCCATTGAGAGACTATGCCATTTTCTTTGAGATAGTTCTAGGAATTTCTGGACTAAGGTATTCACCTCCTCGATCTGATCGAAGAACCTTAATGGGTTTTTTCAGTTTGTTTTTCTACTTCATGTCTGAATTCTTTGAACTTTTCAAAAGCTTCAGACTTGTGTCTCATAAGATACACATACCCATACCTAGACAGATCATCGGTAAAGGTAATGAAGTAGACAAAAGTTGCCTCTAGTCGGCACATCAAATGGGCCGCACACATCTAGTATGTACTAGGGCAAGGAGATCTGTGGCCCTCTCCCCATGTCCAACAAAAGGGAGTTTGGTCATTTTGCCTTGAAGGCAGGATTCACAAATTGGATATGACTCAGAAAGTCAATGGACTCAATAGCCCTGATTTTTCTCCAATTTGTTGATCCTTATCTTCTGCTATATGACCTAATCTCAGGTGCCATAGATACCTGTCGTTTAGGACTATCCCTAGAACGTTTTGATTTCATGGCATTCACGTTTTGCTCGAATAGTTAAAAATAGGTACATCAATATGTAGCTGATAAAGACCATTAATAAGAAAACCATTTGCAATTTTATTTCTTTCATAAAGAATGTTACAATGGTCCTTAAAGAAGGTAATCACATAGCCTTCTTATGCTAAGCATGAAACAGAAATCAAATTCCTGCTAGCTGTAGGCACATAATAATAGTCTTTTAAAACTAAGTCTAAACCAGATGGTAATCGAAGAGGGTATGTTCCCATGGCTACTGCAGCAACTCTTGCTCCATTACCGACGCGTAGGATCATGTCTCCATCCCTCAGCCTCCTGCTATCCTCAAGACCCTGCATGGAAGTGCACAGATGAGCACTAGAACCAGAGTCAAGCACCCAACTGGATGCAGAAGAAACCATAAGGTTAGACTCAATAACGAGCATACCTCTAGAAGGACCTTCCTTCTTATTCTTCAGGGTGGCCAGGTAAGTAGGGCAGTTCCACTTCCAATGGCCATCGCTGTTGCAATGGAAATACTTTTCTTTGACAGCGGCTTTTATCTTCGGTTCTGCCTTCTTCTTCTTTGTTCCTTCCACCTTCTACTTTTTCGCAGACTTCTTTTTATTTTCATAAGACTTTCTTTTAGAAGAAGTCCATTCCATAGCAAGAACCGAGCCTTTAGAACCTGATAAGCTTCATAAAAGCTTAGCGGTAACCAGCATGTTCATAAGTTCGGCCAAGAAGTTTTGAAGTTTATGCATATGGTAGTTCATGATGAACTGTCCAAATGCATCAATCAAGGATTGCAGAATTATGTCATTCTGCAGATCCAAGTTCAACCTCATTTCGAGCTTCTCAAGTTCTTCTAAGTTCTTGATCATCATCAGATAATGATCATGGACTGACTGCCTATCACGCATCTTAGCCTTGAACAATCGTTTAGTGACTTGATACTTGGCTGCGTGACTCTATTCACCAAACATCTCCTGTAGGTGAGCCAACATTTGGTGAGTAGTTCTGATATCTTCATGTTGGCATTGAAACTCATCAGACATTGAGCCCAACATGTAGTATCTGGCCTTATTATCTTCGTCAGTCCACTTATCCAAAGATGCGCTCTGTTCAGTAGATGGATGAGCTGGTATGGAGGAAGGATCCTGGTCCAATACATAAGTTAACTTCTCAAAATCCAAAATGATTTTGAAGTTTCGAAGCCAATCCTTGTAATTTGATCCAATCAGTCTATGGGTGTTCAGGATTCATGCTAGTGGGTTGGATGCAGACATCTTCCTTTAGAGAGTCAAAGTTTCTAGTTAGATATTGTAATTAAGACTTACCCAATTTGTTTAGGAATTTTATTTTTAAATAAATTATCTCCCACTATTTTCTCGGATCCCTACAATCCCTCGGTAGAGATGCAAAAATCTTCATGATTACTGATTTCTAGTGGGTAGTGCGTTCCCACCGACTTACTCATCACCTCACCTAACAATTATTGGTGATGGGTTAGCCAATGGGTGAACAACTATTGTTCAATAATTCTCTAATCATGGTGCACCAAAACTTGGTCTCTAATTAATTAATCTCACCATGTCCAAAATATTGATCCACTCCTTAGTTAAGTCAGACCCACCATTTGCATAGATTGGATTCCTAATTGAGTCTCTCATGTATCGAATATTGAGGCCCAATCATCCTCCAGCCCATAGCATCCAATGCCTAATAGACATGGTTGCATCTTTCCGATGCAACTGAGCCATGGTAACCAGCGAGAACAACAACTGGGAAAGGGCCCACACATCTACAATGGTGGAAGATCTTAGACTTAATCTTTTTTAGGAATTTGATTAGGTCTCATTAACTAGACTTGACATAGTCATAATATTATGACCACCTAGTTGGGTACCTCGGATAAGAACTAGCAACAAATATGGCTAGGTAAGTGAGATCGGGGAAGTGAATTAACTCGACAGAATGCATTCGAGTAGAGTAATCCGATTAAAAATACCTTAGCACTAAATTATAGCCAAAAATTGGAGACTACAATCAGGTTAACCTCAAGCCAATTTAGGTCTGCTTGTCATACTCGATCACCAGACTAATCTTTACCTTATCAATTAGCTGTTTTGATCGCCAGCTAATAATTTTGATTTTTGATAACGCTAGACCTAATGAGCTACCCAAGCATAAAACCAGTTTATGAATATGTTTAGTCTAAAAATTCTTAATTTTAGATCTAATTAATTTTATCTTAATTCTTAATAAGTTAGGGTCAAAATAAATATGCAAATAAATTAGGGTTTCAGGGTTTTTGGAAGTAAGTTTTCAATGCTAATTAAGGACGAACACGCAGCACCCCTACACGTCATAGATCCCATCGGATAGGAGAGAGCCCTATTTTTATCTTATGAGACGGGCCAGGAACACCTTAATCAACTAATCTACAAAATATTAGTTCTAATCATATCTCATATAAAATTAGATCTATTAAAACATGTTTTGCCTGTATCAATCATGCTATTTTCAATCTAAATTATCTTATAATCTAAAAAATAATTGAAATTGATCTTATCAAATAAATTTAATCTAGAACTATGTAGAACTATCTACACTGTTAGACAGCAACATCATTTATGACAAATTAAATGATTTTATTTACTATTTTTAGATCTATTATAATATTAGAGTTTCAAAAATAGTAAATAAATAGATCTAAAAATATATTTAATCATTTAAATTTAAAACAGCTACACATAGAAAATTCTATTTTAGAACATCATGTATTCTAATCTTAGATCTAGATTATTTAATTTTTAATTTTTTAATTTTAGATCTAATAATATCTCACGTGATATCTAAAATCACTAATTTACTTAATTAAATTAGATCTAAATAAATTTTACAAGAACCTGGCTCTGATACCAGTTGAAGAAAAATCCTGATTTTTTGGGTCAGGTTCGTTCAGATCTAATTGGATCGAGAGGTATATTTCAAAATTTTTCTATTAGATCTAGATTAGATCTGATACTTTTTAGATCTAATTTTATGATCTAATAAATATAAAAATAAAATTAAATTAATTCTAAATTAATTTTACCTTAATTCTTGGTAATCTGATTACCCGTTGATGATCATATCGAAGCCCTGAGGTTCTGGATCGAGCCATGCAAGTGTCTGGCCTCTACCAGTATCCACTCGAACTAGATCTGGTGATCTTCTTCTTCAATTTTTTTTTCCAAAAATTAGATCTGGATCTGATTTGGAGAATCTTCAAAACTTCTTTTGAAGATCACCCATCATCTCTGTAGTAGTGCTGCCTTCTTTCTTTTTCGTCGGCCTTTTCTTGCCTAACTCGCACTAATTTGAAGGCCCAACTACCTTGGGTGTGGAGAGGAGAGAGAGGATCAGAAAGGTGGCATGAAGGAGGAAGATGGGCAGCCTTAGGG
>QRFJ01000702.1:59212-478141 GCA_006176705.1 Cocos nucifera
GTCCACTTTCCAAAGATGCTCTCTATTTAGCGATGGATGAGCTGATAAGGTGGAGGGTCCTTCCAATACATAAGTTAACTTCTTGGAACCAAAATATTTTGAAGTTTGGAGCCAATCCTTGTAATTGGGTCCAATCAGTTATGGGTGTCCAGGATTCATGCTAGTGGTTGGATGCAAACATTTCCTTAGAGAGAAAGGTTTCTAGTTAGATATTGTAATTAAGACTTAACCAATTTGTTTAGAATTTTATTTTTAAATAAATTAGCTTCCACTATTTTCTCGGATCCCTACACTCCCTCTGTAGAGATGCAAAAATCTTCATGATTACTGATTTCTAGTGGGTGGTGCGGTCCCACCGACTTACTCATCACCTCACCTAACAGTTATTGGTGATGGGTTAGCCAATGGGTGAACAACTCTTGTTCAATGATTCTCTAATCATGGTGCACCCAAACTTGGTCTCTAATTCATGAATCTCACCATGTCCAAAATATTGATCCACTCCTTAGTTAAGTCAGACCCACCATTTGCATAGATTGGATTCCTAATTGAGTCTCTCACCGTATCTAGAATATTGAGCCCAATTCATCCTCCAGCCCATAGCATCCAATGCCTAATAGATATGGTTGTATCTTTTCGATGCAACTGAGCCATGGTAACCAGCTGAGAACAACCAACCTCGGAAAGGGCCCACACATCTACAATGGTGGAAGATCTTAGACTTAATCTTTTCTTAGGAAGTTTTGATTTAGGTCTCATTAAACTAGACTTGACATAGTCATAACTATTATGACCAACCTAGTGGAATGGGTTAGCTCAGATTATTGACCATCTCAGATCAGAACTAAGTCAACAAATATGGCCAGGTAAGTGAGACCAATGGAAGGGATATGCCATTAACTCGACAAGAATGCATTCGAGTCGAGTAGCTCCCAATTAAAAACTAGTCGGTCGTATCTGCCAAACTTATCTTAGACACCAAAGTAGTGAGACAGAACCAATCAGGTTAGCCTACAATCCAGACTCTAACCACTGAGCCTAATTAGGTCTTAGCTTGATCGATCACTCATGTGACTCGATCTTGACCTAGACTTAATCCTATTAGGCTGGTCAATTTAAGCATTGTTGATCCCATCTAACCAATTTTTGATTTTGTTTGATCAACCGCTAGACCTAATTGAGCTACCCAAGCCTAAATCCAGATTTATGAATATGTTTTAGATCTAAAATTCTTAATTTTAGATCTAATTGATATTTTATAAACTTAATTCTTAATTAAGTTAAGGTTCAAAAATAAAACATGTAAATAAGATTCTAGGGTTTTAGGATCTAGGGTTTTATAGAAAGTAAGTTTTCAATTTCTAATTAAGGACGAACACGCAGCACCCCTACACATCATAAGAACACCCCATCGAATGGGAGGAGAGGGTCTTTAAGCCCTATTTTGTTCTTATGATTGGACGGCCAAGGGAAACACCTTAATCAGAAAAATAACTAATCTACAAAAACTAATTAGATCTAAGCATATATCTCATATAAAAAAAATAGATCTAATTAAAACATGTTTTGTATATATCACATATATCATGCATGCATATTTTTCAGATCTAAATTATCTCATAATCATCTAAAAAATTAAATTTAAATTTGATCTTATCAAATAAAATTTAATCTAGAACTATTTGCAGAACTATTCTACAACTTGTCTAAACATGCAACTATCATATCCCATATGAACAAATTAAATTTAATTTATTTTCTATTTTTAGATCTGATTATAATATTTATAGTATCAAAAAATAGAAAATAAATAGATCTAAAAATTATATTTAATCAAATAAAAAATATAATTATACTAGACTACACATAGAACAATTCTATACCTAGTCTAGTTATGTATCTCATGCATATTAGATCTAATTTATTTTAATTTTTTAATTTTTTGATTTTAGATCTAATCATATCTCATGTGATATCTAAAATCACTAATTAATCTAATTAAATTAGATCTAAAAAAATTTTTATAAGAACCTGGCTCTGATACCAGTTGAAGGAAAATTCTAATTTTTTGGGTCAGATTCGTTCAGATCTGATTGGATCGAGAAGCATATTTCAAAAATTCTCCCCACATATCTAGATTAGATCTGAAACTTTTCAGATTTGATTTATAATCTAATAATTAAAAAAGTAAAACTAAATTAATTTTGAATTAATTTTTATCTTGATCTTAGGTAATCTGATTACCCGTTGATGATCCTGTGAAAGCTCTGAGGTTCTTGATCTAGCCATGCAAGCGCCTGGCCTCTATCGATATCCACTCAGATTGGATCTAGAGATCTTCTCCTTCTCTTTCTTTTCTCCAAAAATTAGATTTAGATCTGATTTGGAGGATCTTTGAAATGCCTTCTGAAAATCACCCATTGTCTCTGCAGCAGTGCTGCCTTCTTCCTTTTTTGTCAGCCTTTTCTTATCTGACTTGCACTAATCAGAAGGCCCAACTTCCTTGGGCATGGAGAGGAGAGAGAGGGCCAGATGGTGACATGGAGAAGGAAGAGGGGCAGCCTTAGGGCATGGCTTGGAAGAGGAGTTCTTAAAAGTGGGCACAGACAGGGTCTTTTTATAGACTCTGCTGCGCCATGCAGTGCTGCATCACTCCGACCAATCGCGTTGCTTTGTTCAATCAAATCTAAATTTGATTGATGGGATGACATCATCTGATACAATTAAATGAGAGACCCATAGGTTCATTCCTAGATGGTGCCTAGGACTGGTTAAAGTAGATACCCAAGGGCCACCTAAGTAGAAAATAAGAAGCAACCTGGAGTCCCATCAGTATGGGACTCCAGCGTCCCTATCCATAGGTGCATGCCATCCTAGGCATGCACCCTCTTCTTTCCAATTCCAGAGAGGGGATAAGCCCCTATCTGTTTTCCAATAAGTGCATGACACATGGGCAGATGTCCAAGGGTCAAAGGTCAATGTTTGACCATGTCAAAGTACAAAAATTAGCAGGTGATGAAAAATGGCAGATGTTGTCTCAAATTTATCTCATAAATTAAGACAATCCTTTTCTGACTTGGACAAGCTCTAGTCAGATCAGGTAAAGATACCTGAGTGAGCACAAACTCATTTAGCTCAGTTGAGATAACTTTTAAGATAGAAAAAGGAGAACGTTAGGCTCAATCATGTGCTAGCACGATTTTCTTGAACCTAATTGAATCTTATTCAAATCAATTGAACTGGTTTAGTCCAATTGATGATATCCAGATTCAAACCCTTGTTTGTGTGATCCAGTTAGATTCAGTTCTGTATGGTAATGGGATATGTCATGATCTCTATCATCGACATCATCGAAACTTCTTTCGATGGATCAGAACTCTTCTGATTCAGACAACTTAGAATGATCGATCATCTAAATCATTCTAATTGCTCCCAAAATCCACCAGTGACACCTAGCAGTATATGGTGGCAACCCATCAAAATTGAAAATGAACCTCTTGGTGCAGCTACTTGTGTGATTAAGTTCTTCTATCTTGAGCCCCGATCAGATTAGGGTTAAGGTGAACTCGTCAAACCCTAATTTCTATCATATGATTTAATCATTCGATTCAAGTCCAATGTGAAAACCTTAATAGAAACTCTTTCTATTATTTCACTCTTTGCCATGGCCATGGGCTTATGGACTTGATTCTCATGATCATCATAGGGCTGCTCCTCATCCACCGAGGTAGATAGATTCCATCTTGGTGCAATCCAATTCCTACAATGAACATGCTATAGCCAACATACACCTCAGGATTTCCAATGGCTAGGAGATCCGAGTCAATGGTGTAGTCAAACTATAACACCCTCAAGGTGAACTATCGATGCACCTCAGGTCAAAGAACCAGACACACCACTATAGCATCGAGTCAGTAGTCATTGACGAGAAGGTAGACTTCCTTAATGACTACTCGAGGTGGTCACGCTCAGTGCCCTCATTCTCTAACGAGTATCCTATACTCTCACTCGGTGTCTCCACACCATAGACTCAAGACTCATCTACTATAAAGAAGCGATTGTACACCAACCTTTCGGATCAATCACCATCCTCATGATGATCCTATGGTCGGAAGCATTTTATGAGTTAATAATGAAAATTCATGTCTTAAATTTTCAACTCTTGAAAATATGAATTATCATTACCATTAACTCAAGGGATGTATCACAGACACTAAATACACATATGTGATAGAAAATAACCCATTTTATTATTTATAGTCAAAATTATAATTTTGCCCTTAGAAGTGTATTACAAGTGTCAGCCAATTCTGGCTTCTAGGGCACACATATCTAACAATCTCCCACTTGACCTAAAGCCAATTGGCTACAAGTCTAAGTCCCATCTTCTCAAGGTGGGCTTCGATCTTCTGCTGGCCCAACGGCTTTGTAAGCAGGGTCTGCCGCATTGTCTGTGGAGTCGACTCTCTTTGACCTCAACGTAACCCTTCTCGAGGTAATCATGGATGAGGTGGTATCGCCGCTCGAATGTGCTTAGATTTTTGGTGAGACCTCGGCTCCTTAGCAAGGGCTATGGCGCCATTGTTGTCGCAGTATAGAGGAATGGCATCTGATGGCATTACTCCGATTTCCGTGGCAAACTTCTTATACCAGAATACTTCCTTCGTAGCTTCTGATGCAGCGATATATTCTGCTTCCATGGTGGAATCTGCTATCACTGTCTGCTTGAAACTTTTCCAACTGACAGCTCCACCATTGCACATAAACAGACTTCCAGATGTCGACTTTCGATCATCTACATCAGACATGAAAGTTCCGAGTCTGTGTATCCCTGAACTTGGAGTTCTCCATTACCAAAGACCAACATCATATCCTTAGTTCTTCTTAAGTACTTAAGGATACATTTCATAGAAGTCCAGTGTTCTTCACCTGGATTTGACTGATATCTGCTTGTGACACTCACAGCATGGGCTATATCAGGTCGTGTACATAGCATGGCATACATGAGGCTCCCTATTGCATTGAAGCATAAGGGATCTTGCTCATGCGTTCTATTTCCTCAGGTGTGCTAGGGCACATCTTCTTGGAAAGATGAATACCATGTCTGAAGGGTATTAAACCTCCTCTTAGAGTTTTCCATACTAAACCTCTTTAGTACTTTCCTCTATGTACATCTTCTATGAAAGTCCTAGCATCCTATTTGGTCTATCTCTATAGACCTTAATTCCTAGAATAAAGGATGCTTCTCCTAGGTCTTTCATGGAGAATTCCTTTTAGGACAACCATATTTTAACTGATGGTCAACATGAGGAATATCATTCTCCAATAAGGAGGATGTCATCCACGTACAATATGAGGAAGACAACAGTGCTCCCACTGACCTTTTTGAAGACACATGGCTTCCTCCTTCATTTTTGATGAAACCAAATATTTTTGATCACATCATTAAAATGAGTGTTTCCAGCTCCGAGATGCTTGCTTAAGTCCATATATGGACCTTTGCAGCTTGCAAACCTTGTGATCAGTATCACTGGATGTGAAACCTAGCGGCTGTTCCATATAGATATCTTCCTCAAGATATCCATTTAAGAATGCCGTTTTCACGTCCATTTGCCATATTTCATAATCGAAATAGGCTGCAATAGCAAGCAATGTGCGGATGGATTTTAGCATAGCTACTGGGAAAAGGTATCCTGATAGTCAATGCCTTCGCATTGACTATAACCTTTTGCCACTAATCTAGCCTTGAATGTCTCCACATTTCCATCTGCACCAATCTTTCTCTTGAAGATCCATTTACACCCAATAGGTACTATACCTTCTGGTGGATCTACCAAGGTCCAGACTTGGTTTGAGTGCATCGAGTCAATTTCTGACTTCATTGCCTCTAACCATTTCTCAGAGTCGATATCTGATATCGTCTCGTTATAGATTTTGGGATCATCACCATGAACCCCATTACCTATGAGGAACATTTTCTCTACAACCTCTGAAATAGTACCTAAGTACCTTTCTGGGGGATGCGAAAACCTTTCCGATCTATGAGGTGGAGGAGGTAGTGTATGGATTGGCTCAACCTGATTTGGTTCTATTTGGTCTTTAGCTCATTGCTACTTGTGAGACTTTCTCATCGAGCTTGATCTGCTTTTCAATGCCGCTATCTTGATTAAACTATTTTTCAAGAAAGATGGCCTGTCGACTCACAATCACATTGTGGTCTTCTGGAATGTAGAAATAATATCCTAATGACTCTTTAGGATATCCTATGAATCGAGCTCTAAAGGACCTAAACTCTAACTTGTCCGCTTGTTGTCTTTTGACATGAGCCGGACAACCCAAAATTCTGAGATGACTCAGACTTGGTTTCTTACCATGCCATATCTCATACGGTGTGGTAGGAATGGTTTTAGAAGGAACCCTATTCAGTAGATAAATTGAAGTTAACAAACAGTGTCCCCAAAGAAAATCAGGAAGGTCTGTGAAGCTCATCATGGATCGAACCATATCTAATAGGGTCCGATTTCTCCATTCTGAAACTCCATTGAGTTGAGGTGTTCCTAGGTGGAGTCCATTGAGAGACTATGCCATTTTCCTTTGAGATAGTTCAGAAATTTTTGACTAAGGTATTCACCTCCTCGATCTGATCGAAGAACCTTAATGGGTTTTCCAATTTGCTTTTTCTACTTCATGTCTGAATTCTTTGAACTTTTCAAAAGCTTCAGACTTATGTCTCATAAGATACACATACCCATACCTAGATAAATCATCGGTAAAGGTTAATGAAGTAGACTAAAATTGCCTCTAGCCGGCACATCGAAATGGGCCGCACACATCTGTATGTACTAGGGCAAGAAGATCCGTGGCCCTTTCCCCATGTCCTACAAAAGGGAGCTTTAGTCATTTTGCCATGAAGACAGGATTCACAAATTGGATATGACTCGAAAGTCAATGGACTCAATAGCCCAGTTTTCTCCAATTTGTTAACCCTATCTTCTGCTATATGACCTAATCTTAGGTGCCATAGATACCTATCATTAGGACTATCCCTAGGACGTTTTGATTTTATGGCATCCAAATTTTGCTCAAAGTTAAAAATAGATACATCAACATGTAACTGATAAAGATCGTTAATAAAGAAACCATTTGTAATTTTATTTCTTTCATAAAGAATGTTACAATGGTCCTTAAGAAAACTAATTACATAGCCTTCTAATGCAAGGCAAGAAATAGAAATCAAATTTCTGCTTGCTGCAGGCACATAATAATAGTCTTTTAATACTAAGTCTAAACCAGATGATAGTCAAAGAGGATATATTTCTACGGCCATGATAGCAACCCTTGCTCCATTTTCGATGCGTAGGATCGTCTCAACATCCCTCAGCCTTCTGCTATCCTCAAGACCCTGCATTGATGTGTACAAGTGAGCACTAGAACCAGAGTCAAGCACCAACTAGATGCAAAAGAAACCGTAAGGTTAGACTTAATAATGAGCATACCTCCAGAAGGATCTACCTCCTTCTTCTTTAAGGTGGCCAGGTAAGTAGGGCAGTTCCGCTTTCAATGGCCATCATTGTCGCAATGGAAATACTTTTCTTTGTCAGCGGCCTTCTTCTTCGGCTCTGTCTTTTTCTTCTTTCCTCCTTCCACCTTCTGCTTTTTCATAGATTTCTTCTTCTTTCCAAAAGACTTTCTCTTGGAAGAAGTTCGTTCCATAGCAAGTACTGGGCCTTTAGAACCTTTCATGGAAAACTTAGCAGTAACCAGCATGTTCATAAGTTCAGCCAAGGAGTTTTGAAGTTTATGTATATGGTAGTTTATGATGAACTGCCCAAATGCATCAGTCAAGGATTGCAGAATTATGTCATTCTGCAGATCCAAGTCCAACCTCACTCCGAGCTTCTCAAGCTCTTCTAAGTCCTTGATCATCATCAGACAATGATCTTGGACTGACTGCCCATCATGCATATTAGCCTTGAATAGTCGTTTAGTGACTTGATACTTGGCTGTGCAACTCTATTCACCAAACATCTCCTATAGATGAGCCAACATTTGGTGAGCAATTCTGATATCTTCATGTTGGCACTGAAGCTCATCAAGATGGAATCTATCTATTTGCTCTCCTACTCCTGGTATGAGTGGATGGTCCTCCAACTCTAAAATATGTCCTAAGGGATCTAGGAGGAGGTTGAGTGGTAGGAGGTTGATCAGGTGCACTGGGAGGAGGCTCAAAAACTGGAGGTGGAATAAAGAAAATATCTGGATCTACCTCAACTAGGTCAGCAGCTATAGTAGATGCTGCTACCTCAGTCACTGTCTTTGCTACTACTACCTCTGCTGTTGTTGTTGCTGCTGCTGCTGCTATGGTGATTGCTGCTGCCGTCAATCCTAGTGAAGCACGAGTCCTTAGAATATCCACCAACTATCCCATGGATGCTAATAGTGATGTGATCATATCAGAGGATGTGTTGGATCTCTCTCTCTGCTCTATAAGCCAAGTCAGACGCCCAACCTCAGATGCCAACCTAGCTATCTCGGTCTGGATCTCCTTCATTTGAGGTCTCAGTCTATCTAAAATAATGTGGGTGATCCGGACGGCCTGATCATCGATAGTCTGAACCAGAGGAGGATGAGTACTAACAAACGGACCGAGGGGAGTGGTGAATTGGTTTGCGACTGGTGAAGGGAAATCCTGATTTCCCGGTCCAGGTTCGTCCAGATCTGATTAGATCAAGAGATATATTTTAAAAATTTCTCTTGATCTTAATCAGATCTTGATATGTTTCAGATCTGATTCTTATTATTTTAATAAATAAAATAAAACAAGATAAATTAAATCAAATTCAATTTACCTAATTTGGGTAATCCTATTACCCTGTAGATGATCCTGATTGCAGCGGAAGGTTCTGGATCTTAGCCACGCAAGCGCCTGGCCTCTACCGGTATCCACTCGGGTTGGATCTGGAGATCCTCTTCTTCTCTATCACACCTCCAAAAATCAGATCTGGATCTGATCTGGAGGATCTTCAAAACTCTTTTGAAGATCTGCAGTCGTCCTTTTGCAGCAGCGCAGCCTTCTTGCTTTTGATCGTCTTTCCTTGATCTGATTCGCACCAAACTAAGTCCAAAACACCTTTTGGATGTGGAGAGTAAGAGGAGAAGAGACTATGGCGTGGAGAAGGAGGGGAGAGGCAGCCTTGGGGCGTATCTAATAGCATTCACTCTCACTTAGGATTAGGGTTGGGCGCAGGGTCTTATTTATAGACCTCTTGTGATCCAACTCCTCTTCCTCTCAACCAATCACAACCCTTTGTGAAATCAGATCTAAATCTGATTGGTTGGAATAGAGACCCCTGGATTCCTCCTTAGAGGGCGCCTAAGACCAGTCAAACTGGATTCTTAGTAGAACTCTGATTGGAATCCAAAAGGGAGGTGGAGTCCTTGTCCAACAAGGACTCCTAGGCACCTCCTACTTAGGCTCACGCCACCCTTGGCGTGCGCCCTTCTCCTTGCCAGGTTCTGGCAGGGGGATAGGCCCCCACCAGCTCTCCAATAGGTGCATGACATGTGGTCAAAAGTCAAAGGGTGAATGGTCAACGTTTGACCAATCAAAGGTAGACTTTTGACCAAAGTCAAAGAACAAGAAATGGCAGGTGACCAAAAATGGCAGGTAATGTCTTACAAATAAGACAACCTATTCTGACTTGGACAACCTCCAGTCAGACCATATGAAGGCCTCTGATTGAGTACAAACTCCTTTGGCTCAGTCAGGACAACTTATTTGTGATAGTAAAAGAAGAACGTTAGGTTCAATCGAGTGCTAGCACGATTTCCTTGAACCTAATTGAATCTCATTCAGATCAATTGAACTAGATCAGTTCAATTGATGATCACCAGATTCAAACCCTTGTTTGTGTGACCTAGTTAGGTTCAGTTCTGTATGGTAATGGGATATGTCATGATCTCTATCATCGACATCATCGAAACTCCTTTCGATGGATCAGAACTCTTCTGATTCGAACAGCTAGAATGATCGATCATCTAAATCATTCTAATTGCTCCCAAAATCCACCAGTGACACCTAGCAGTATATGGTGGCAACCCATCAGAGCTGAATGTGAACCTCTTGGTGCAGCTACCTGTGTGATTAAGTTCTTCTATCTTGAGCCCCGATCAGATTAGGGTTAAGGTGAACTCGTCAAACCCTAGTCTCTGTCATATGATGTAATCATTCGATTCGAGTCCAATGTGAAAATCTAAATAGAAACTCTTTCTATTATTTCACTCTGCCATGGCCATGGGCTTCAGGACTTGATTCTCATGATCATCATAGGGCTACTCCTCTACCACCGAGGTAGATAGATCCCATCTTGATGCAATCCAGTTCCTACAATGAACATGTCACAGCCAACATACACCTCAGGGTTCCATATGGCTAGGAGATTGAGTAATGGTGTAGTCAAACTATAACACCCTCAAGGTGAACTGCCGATGCATCTCAGGTCAAAGAACCAGACACACTACTGCAGCATCGAGTCAGTCATTGACGAGAAGGTAGACTCCCTAATGACTACTCGAGGTGGTCACGCTCAGTGCCCTCATTCTCTAACGAGTACCTGTACTCTCGCTCCGATGTCTCCACACCGTAGACTCAAGACTCATCTACTAAAGAGAAGTGATCGTACACCAACCTTCCGGATCAATCACAATCCTTGTGATGATCCTATGGTCGGGAGCTGTTTATGAGTTAATAATGATTATTCATGTCTTAAATTTTCAACTCTTGAAAATATGAATTATCATTACCATTAACTCAAAGGATGTATCACAGACACTAAATACACATGTGTGATAGAAAATAACCCATTTCATTAATTATAGTCAAAATTACAATTTTGCCCCTAGAAGTGTATTACAAGTGTCAGCCAATTCTGGCTTCTAGGGCACATATATCTAACAACTGGCTCGGTCGAAGACTATGTCGAAGGAATATCTGTAGTCTGACTAGGTCTGGCTCCATCTCTGGCCTTTGGATGCTCTTATCTTGAAGCTCTCTTGATCCATCTGTCATTCAGCTTTTGATATCCCATTCTAGTGAGTGTTTTCTCTTCATATGTGTCTGTATGTCTCAGATACAAAGAAAGCTCTCCCTCAAAATCAATCTCAACCTTCCTAAAGACTAAGGTTAGTGTCATACCATAAGGGAGATATGCTCTGGCCCTTCCTACTCCATCCCTCTTCTGTCTAAAGATCAACAAAGGAAGGTTGAGCTGCACACCTCGAACAATATAGTCCATAATCCCAATAACTCTATCAGAAACTAGATCAAGTCTATCGGTCTTGAGAAAAACAATCTGACCAACAATATGACTGAGAACTCTCATTTCTATAGATAGACTATTAGCTTCTAGCTTGGTGATTCCTTCAACACTTTCCAATCTAGTGATCAATCTAAGGGCAAAATCCCTATCAAATGGCTGCTGTGGTGCAACTTTCTCAGTGGGCAGACCCCAAATTTGTCCAAGTCTCTCAGGTGTGAGGTGGAAGGTGACTCCCTTCACTATGCTTTTCAGATCATCCTCACCCCTAGTCATGCATCTATAAAACTCTTGGACTAAATGAGGGTAGGTGGGTTGGTTGAGGGAGAAGAAATGCTTCCACTATTGGGATTGGATGCAAGTGCTGATTTTTAATCCCTCCCGATCAAAGAACCAAAAATTCATATTTCTCTCGATAGTTACTTGACGGTCTGATAAATCAATATGCTTATAATATGTAAGATTTTTGTGAAATTTAGGAGAGGGGACATGATTTTAAATCAATGACCAAATTCACTAGATAGGATCCTTAGAGAGCATTATAGAGACTTCTAATTCATATGAGAGCTATTGGATGAAGAGAGTTTAGTTTTGGCCTTAATTTGAGTGATAGCACATTCCTAGTTCTCTCCTAATTATGATAATTTTTTTTTCATTAAGGGGTTTAGTAAAGATATCTGCTAATTATTTTTTTGTACTAACAAACTCAAGCATCACATCATCATTTTGCACATGATCTCTAATGAAATTGTGTCTTATTTCAATATATTTGGATCTGAAGTGTTGAATTAAATTTTTAGTTAGATTAATTGTGTTAGTGTTGTCACATCTTATTAGAATTTTATTAAGTTTTATGCCAAAGTCTTCAAGTTGTTGTTTTATCCATAATATTTGAGCATAATAGCTTCTAGCAGCAACATGCTCAGCTTTAGCTGTAGATAATGCTACTGAGTGCTATTTCTTGCTAAACCATGAAATTAGATTAACTCCTAAAAATTGATAAGTGCCATTAGTGCTTTTCCTATCTAATTTGCATCCAGCAAAATTAGAATCAGTATATCCAATTAATTCTAAAGATGATAATTTATCATACCAAAGCTGAGCATTGTGTGTTCTAGATAAATATTTAAATATTCTATTAACAACTAGGGCATGAGATTCTCTAGGATCAGATTGACATCTAGCATAGATACGCACACTGAATATAATGTCAGGTCTACTTGCAGTAAGATAGAGCAATGATCTTATCATACCTCTATACAGTTTAGTATCAATTTTCTTATCCTTTTTATCTTTATTCAGTTTGTAAGAGTGGCTTATTGGTATGCCAATTGGTTTTGAGTTCTCCATTCCAAACTTCTTCAAGATTTTTTTGTATACTTTGTTTGATTGATGAAGATCCTTTTTTTACTTTTCTTGATCTGGAGTCCGAGAATGTTCAGTTCACCCATCATGGTCATCTCAAATTCTTCCTACATAAGCTTGGCAAACTCTTGGCAAAGACTTTCATTAGTAGCACCAAAAATAATATCATCTACATAAATTTGCACTATTAATAAGTCCTTATTTCTCTTTTTTAGAAATAAAATTTTATCAACATTTCCTCGAGAAAATTTATTTTCAATTAGAAATTTGTTTAGTCTTTCATACCACGCTCTAGGGGCTTATTTTAAACTATAGAGTGCCTTTTGTAGTTTATAAACATGATTAGAATATTCATGACTTTCAAATTCAGGTGGTTGTTCTACATAAACTTCTTCGGCTATGTATCCATTTAAAAATGCACTTTTAACATTCATTTGGTATAATTTGAAGTTCATAAAACATGTAAATGCAAGTAGTAACCTAATTGCCTCTAATCTAGCAACAGGAGCAAAGGTTTCATCAAAAATCAATACCTTCCTCTTGATTATATCCTTTGGCCACTAATCTAGCTTTATTTCTAGTGACTATTCCATTTTCATCTAATTTATTTCTAAACACCCATTTAGTTTCAATAACTGGATAATCACTTGGTCTATTAACTAAGGTTCAAACTTTGTTTCTTCCAAATTAATTTAATTCTTCATTTATTGCATTTATCCAGTTTGGATCATTTTCAGCTTCTTCTATAGTTTAAGGTTCAATTTGAGATACAAAGGCTAGATAGTTATTGATATTCCTTAAAGATGCATGAGTTCTTGCCCCTTGTGATGGATCACCAATAATTTGATCTTTAGGATGGCCAAGTGCATACCTCCATTCCTTTGGTAGGCTTTGAACTTGAGTATCATCAGGGTTTTCATTTTTAGGTTCAGCTTCTTTCTCTTCTTTGTCAACTTGAGTTGTTGGCTCCTTTAATGTAACTTCTTTCATTCCTTTTTTCAATTATTCCTGCATCATCATCAGCCATATCCTCTTTTCTAGATGATAAATTATTAGTTTTATCAAACATCACATGTACAGACTCTTCAACAACTAGTGTACATTTGTTAAAGATCCTATATGCTTTGCTAGAGGTGGAATATCCTGAGAAAATGCCTTCATCAGATTTTGCATCAAATTTGCCTAAGTTATCTCTGCCATTATTTAGAACAAAGCATTTGCAACTGAAAACATGAAAGTAGCTAATATTTGATTTTCTATTTTTTCATAGTTCATAAAGGGTTTTCTTTAATATTGGCCTTATTAATGCTTTATTTAGAATATAACATACTGTATTGATAGCTTCAGTCCAAAAATATTTTGGGAGATGGCTTTCACACAACATGGTTTGGATCATTTTCTCTAGGGTTCTATTTTTTCTTTCAACAACCCCATTTTGTTGAGGTATTCTAGGAGTAGAAAAATTATGTTCAATCTCCATTTCATTACAAAAAGTTTTAAAATATTGATTTTCAAACTCCATTCCATGATCACTTCTAATACAAACAATAAAGAGATTCTTTTCATTTAAAATTTTTTTGAAAAACTTGATAAATGCAAAAAATGCTTCATCCTTTTGTTCTAAGAACAAAACTGGTGCGGACACCAGAGCCACCAGAAGTCGGCAACATAATTTAGATTTAATTTGGATTGAAGAAGCCATATCAGAATAACTCTACTTCAGTTATTTTATTCTAGTCCTTTTGATTTAATCAATTAGTTCTTTTGATGCATTTAGTTTTTGATCCATAGGACCATACTTGGATTTATTTTGTTCTAGTCCTTATTTGGAAAGAGACCATCATAAAGAAGCAAGCTTGATCCACATCATCTTTGGAGCCACCACCCTCCATACGCCCAGGAAGGAAATACACATGCCAGCATGTGCCATGCCCAAGGATCCCCATTCCAAGTTGTGCCAGGCATCAAGCATCCACATGGAGTTTCTTTTCTTCCCTAGGATTTCTTAAGAGTTCTTGATTTCTTACTTATTTTGTTGAAAGACCGATTTTTTCCCTATGGTTTCGTAAAAGATAGATATGATATATTATTGTATTTGGAAACCATACATAATGTTTTACTTTTTTGTTGGGAGGGTTGATTTCTTTTCTTTCTTGTAAAGAAAATAGGATTCCTAAAGAAATAGGACTCCTAGGGTCCTATATAAAGTCATGTATCTTTCATGAATGAGACAATGAATGAATGAATCACTTTATAATTTCCACAAATACTTGTGTTGGTTGCTCCGAGAGAGAGAGGGTGTATGACCCAAAATTGCACCACGATGGGTAGGTGTGAGGCCCACCTTTTTTCATCTCTTTAACCTTCATTTTCTTGAGATTCAGTGTTCCTACGACCCTGATTTGTCTTCACCATCTACCTACATAAGCCTATTCCACCAAAAGAAGATCCATCTTCTCCAAGATTTTCATCTATCATGTAGAGAGAGAAAGAGTGATCTATTATTCTATAGATCAAACTTTGACAACGACCTTCATTCCTTCTCAACTGATCTTTAATTTTTACTTATTTTTTTTAGATTTGATGTTGGTAAAGATCCAGTTCTTTATCGGTAGATCTACTTGGTTAAAAGGTTAAGAGTCCTAATCAAGGTAGTTTCTTAACTACCATGATCCAGATACTTCTTATCTTTTTTTTAGATTTTTTTGTGGCCTTAATTTCTTGTTATCCTTCATTCCATTTATATATATATATTTTATAATTATTCATGAGCATGTTTAATTTCTGCTATCTGTCTCTTTACTTTTTTATTGCTAGTTATTTACTGATCTCTAAAATGGCATTCATTAGCGTCATGTAGATTGATCATGCTTTGGTCCCTTGTCAATCAGTTACGCCTCCTGAGCAGAGTATAGGCAACTATACTGTTTGTCCTGAGAATAATATGCCACGGTTGGACGTGATTTGTTGTTGATAAATGAAAGAAAGCTTGGTCTTTTCTCTCTCTATTTTTTTTTTTTTAGACTGTCCCGCATCAATTTGGTATCAGAGCCAGATTGGTTAAAGCTTTAGTTTAAATTCTATAATTTAAAATTCCTACAAGTTAAATTTTTATAATTTAAATTTCGTAATTTACTTTTCAACATTTTTTTTCTTTCTTACTGTATCTTATTCCTACATCCTGGACTTGCATGACCACTAGATCGGTACCCAGTACCAACATTCTACTTTTCCATCCAGTACCAACATGGATTTCAATACAGCAACCATCATTAATGCCCTGACTGAGAAGTTTGATGACATGAAAGATTTTATGAAAATCATGAGTGAAAGAATAATAGTACTAGAAGAAACTAGGCAAAGATAATCTGAACTTGAGTCTCTCGAACTACCTATAGGATAGAGAAGAAGGAATCTGGACCTAGATCGACCTATAGCAGCACGCCCCCATCATAACCAGTTCGATCAGGATGAGCATGTCCTTAGGAATATGAAGATTGAGGTCCCAAGTTTTGATGGTTGTCTAGATCTGAGAGAGTACCTAGATTGAGAATCGAGCATGAACCACTATTTTGGATGGTACGAAATGTTTGAAGCAAGGAGAGTTAGGTTTGCTAGGATGAAGTTGGTTAGGCAAGCCCAACATTATTGGAAAAATGTTGAACATCTTCTCAACCAGAGAAGACAAGATCTGATAGAAACCTGAGATGAAATGAAGGAGAAACTCAAAGAAAAATACCTCGCCACCTCCTACCAACAAAGACTTTTAGATCAGTGGTAGAGACTTACTCAAGAAAATAGATCAGTCATAGAGCACATCACGAGATTTGATGAGTACCTCATGAGATGTAGAGTAACTGAAGATAGGGTTGTTACCTTATCTGGATTTAGAGCTGAATTATGAGAAGATATGTAGCATGAGCTCTTTTTGCGAGAGGTAACTATATTAGAACAAGCTTATCAACTTGCCCTAGACTTTGAGAGATTTTCTAGGTATTCGACCATCCATCGTCTTGAACCTAGCCAAGTAACCCCTTATGGATCGAGACCCAATACTACCTAGACTTTTAGTAATGGTCCTCCACCTACAAATCCTATTATGAGAAAAAAAAGATAAAGACAAAAGAGTTGCAGGTGAGTTATCTAAGGAAAGTAGTTCTCGATCCCATTACTTCAAGTGCCATGGTTATGATCATTTTGCTGCACAATGTCCCAACCAATCATTATTTATGAAAGAATTAGAAGAGAAAACTCTAAAAAATATTGAGGAAGTTTATGAAGCTGATCTAGACTTAGCCGAGCAGTTTGAGAGTACTGAGGAAATCCTATGTTTTGTTGCACCAGAGTCAGACCTTAGGCTTGGAGTCGTTAGGTATGTTCTAGCATAGAATAAGAAGAGTGAAGATTGGCGTAGGACCTCTAATTTTTATACCTTCATAAAATTTAGCGATAAAATTTATAAGGTGATCATTGATAGCAGTAGCTGTATCAATGCCATCTCCACTGACATGGTTAAGTGATTAGGATTAGCTCTTGTAGATCATCCCAGCCCATACCATGTATCTTGGATAGATTCCTCCTCTATTCCCATCAAACTTAGATATCGTATTCCCATCCAGCTCCATTCTTATCAGGATCCTATTTGGTGCAATGTCTTATCCATGGAAGTCGAAAGTATCATATTAGGTCGGCCTTAGCTATTTGATAATGATGTTACGATTTATGGCCAAATCAACTCCTGTAGTTTCACTTATAAGGGTAAGAAGATCACGATCAATCCTTCCCCACCTAAGGCTACCAATAGAAAGATAGGTGATAGACCAAAAAAAAACATCAAAAAGAAAAGCCTCCATCTAATAGGTGCCAAGGAATTAGAGATGACTATGAGTAAAGGATCACCAATTTGGATGATTGCTATGAGAGAAGTTCATGAGGACCCTAGGATAGATCATCCCAAGGAAGTAGTTCATGGATATCAACCTAGAAAACCAATAGACCTTATCCCACTGCCCATGCATGCTAGAATTTCTGAATTTGTAGAGTCATTTGCATAGCATGTCAAGAGTTTACATAAAGAGATCAATAAAAAAATTAGTATTAGTAATAAAGTATATAAATAGAATGCAAATTCTCATCGACATGCCCAAGAGTTTGCAAAATGAAACTATGTGATGGTTTGAATGAGGTCTGAATGATTTCCATCAAAAACCATCAAGATGTTACATGCTCGAGGAGCAGGTGCATTTAAGATTTTAAAGAAGATCGGACCAAATGCGTATATTGTTGACTTACCTTCTAATTTTGGGAATAGCTCTACTTTTAACGTTGCAGGTCTCATCGCCTATAAAGAGCCAACTTGGATACCTAGTGAGCCATTTGAGCCTGAACCAACCTTTGAGAGAGAGCCTATTCCTGAATGTCCATTAGCCAAAATATCAAAGCATGATCAGATTGAGAGAATTTTGGATGAGCAGATCATCTCCACCCGAAGTCGAGGCTATCAGCGGTACTTAGTTAGATGGCGAGGTCGATCGAAGTTCTAGGATACCTGAATCACTTGAGAAGAGCTGCAGAATATTGATCCCAATTTACTTGAGTGTCACCAGAGTAGAATTGACCCTCACTCGATAGGATCGAGTTCTCCCTACCACGAGAGAATTGGTGTAGACACAAGAGCCACCAAAAGTCGACAACATAATTTAGATTCAATTTGGATTGAAGAAGCCAAATCAGAATAACTCTACTTCAGTTATTTTGTTCTAGTTCTTTTGATTTAATCAATTAGTTCTTTTGATGCACTTAGTTTTGGGTCCATAGGACCATACTTGGGTTTCATTTGGGTTAAGCCTTATTTGGAAAGAGACCATCATAAAGAAGCAAGCTTAGTCCACATCATCTTTGGAGCCACCACCCTCCACATGCCCAGGGAGGAAATACACATGCCACCAAGGATCCTCATGCCAAGTTATGCCAGGCATTAAGCGCCCACATGGAGTTCCTTTTCTTTCCTAGGATTCCTTAAGAGTCCTTGATTTCTTACTTATTTTGTTAAAAGACTGATTTCTTCCCTATGGTTCCACAAAAGATAGATATGATATATTATTGTATTTAGAAACCATACATAACATTTTACTTTTTTGTTGGGAGGGTTGATTTTTTTTCCTGTAAGGGAATAGGATTCCTAAAGAAATAAGACCCCTAGGATCCTATATAAACCCATTATCTTTCATGAATGAGATAATGAATGAATGAATCACTTTACAATTTCCACAAATACTTGTGTTGGTCGCTCCGAGAGGGAGAGGGTGTGAGATCCAAAATTATCCCACAAGGGGAGGGTGTGAGACCCACCTTTTTCTATCTTTTTAACCTTCATTTTCTTGAATTCAGTGTTCCTACGATCTCGATTCGTCTTCATCATCTACCTACATAAGCCTATTCCATCAAAAGAAGATTTGTCTCCTCCAAGATTTTCGTCTATCATGCAAAAAGAGAAAAAGTGATCTATTATTATACTGATCAAACATTGACAAGGACATTCATTCCTTCTCAACTAATCTTTGATTTTTACTTATTTTTTTTCAAATCCGATGTTGGTAAAGATCTAGTTCTTTATTGATAGATCTACTTGGTTAAAAGATTAAGAGCTTTAATCAGGGTAGTTTCTTAACTACCACAATCTGGATTCTCCTTATTTTTTTTTGGATTTTCTTGTGTGCTTAATTTCTTGCTATCTTTCATTCCATTTATACTTTTCTTTTTATAATTATTCATGAGCATGTTTAATTTCTGCTATCTGTCTATTTACTTTATTATTGCTAGTTATTTATTGATCTCTAAAATGGCATTCATCAGCATCATTTAGATTGATCATACTTTGATTCCGTGTCAATCAGTCATGTCTTCTGAGCAAAGTATAGGCAACTATACTGTCTATCCTAAGAATAATATGCCACGACCGGACGTGATTTATTATTGACGAACAGAAGGAAGCTTGATTTTTTTTCTTTTTTTTCTTTTTTTAGGCTATCCCGCATCAAAAACCCAAGAAAATCTTAAAAAATCATCAACAATTACAAGTCCATATTTCTTACCACCTAGGCTTGTGGTTCTAGTTGATCCAAATAGATTTATATGAAGTAGTTCAAGGGATCTAGAAGTTGAAACAATATTTTTTAATTTGAAGAAACTTCTAGTTTGCTTTTCTAATTGACATGCATCACATATTTTATTTTTCTCAAAATTAAGTTTTAGCAAACCTTTTACAAGATCCCTTTTGATTAATTTAGAAATTAAATCCATGCTAGCATGTCCTAGTCTACGATGCCATAGCCAACTATTTTTATTAGTCTTAGCATTCATTGCAACTAAATATTGACTTCTTTTAGTGGAAGAGTCATCTAAATTTACTAAGTATACATTGCCATGCCTATGTCCAATAAGAGCTATGCTATTATGAATAGGACTAGTGACAATGCACATGAGTGATTCAAAAACAACTTTAAATTCTTTGTATAAAGTTGACAAATATTCAATAAATTATGCTTTAATCCATCTACTAGAAGTACATTATCTATAAAGATAGAAGGAGTAATACATATTTTACCACTACTGATGATGTGTCCTTTGCCATTATCATCAAAGGTCACAATTCCTCCTTCTTTAGCCGCAAGAGTGATAAAATGCTCCTTCTCACCCATCATGTGCCTTGAGCAGTCACTATCTAGATACTATTTTTCTTACTTTCTATCGACTGCAAGACACACCTACAATCAAAAATCAAATGGGGGTTTTAGGTATCCAAGTCATCTTGGGTCCTTTAGGGTTAGTGACCATGGTTCCTTTGGGAACCCACACTATCTTAATATTTGGACTGTTCTTTATTTTTCTAAAATTGCAAACATAGGATTTGTGTCCCATTTTTCCACAGCAAAAATAGATTATTTTTATAAAGTCGAAGATGTATCATTTATAAAGAAGTTCTTTAGAAATTTTTGTTTCTTTTGAGTTCTAAAGCCAATTCTTGCTTTGTTAAAGATAGCTTTTTTATTATTAAGTAATAACTATAGTTTTTCAAAACTTAATATAAACTTATCAATTATGGATTTATATTTTTCAAGTTTTTTCTTTAGGTTCTAGTTTTCTATAGAAATAAGCTCTTTTTCTCTCAATCTTTCCTCTTTTTTCTTGATTAGATTTTGATTGATTGATTTTAGATTTTTATTTTTTAGGTTTAACTTTTTAAGATCATCTTACAATTCATAAAATACTTCTTGCAATTCATCAAATGAAAATTCAGGTTGAGTATCAAGTGTTACCTCATCCTCTTAAGCCATGAGATAAAAATTAACTATTTCTTGTCGCTCTTCATCTGAACTTGAATATTCACTATCACTTCATGTTGCCATCATTACTTTCTTTTTTACTTTCTTGGAAGACTTCTTCAATAGAGGATAGTCTACCTTGAAATAATCTGGTTTCTTGCATTCAAAATTATTGAAAATTATATCCTAAAGCCAAACATCTAGGTTATAGATGGTTGAGCTGAATATAATTATACTTAAATTATTAATAAATAAAATTATTATTTTGACATTTTCATCACTTTGTGCATCTTCTTGTAATGAGCACTTCTATGATGAAGCCCTTAGGACTATCTAGACTCGACAAAAGAGGATATATCGTTTAGTCCTTAAACCAGTTCACGATCAAATGATTTATTATTATCCAGGATGACAACATATCGAGTGTACGTCGTTGTGTGCCATAAGTGTTGGTTGTCCTCTTAATCAAAAAGTATGAAGATACTGTTATGGCATGTAGGTGAAGTATAGGGGTACATTTTATTAAACATGATCCAACTGCGGAGCTCTCTTCTGCCAAGAGTTGCTCATGAAGGATATGAGTATATGTATCCCTTAGACCTGAGATCGTGATGGTGACTTACAAGCAACTCACTACACTTATGTATCAGACTACCTAAATTTCTAATTCAATGATAGAAAGCTACTGGGTGCAGTCAAGTACTTGGCTTGTCGGTGCATGAGTCAAGATGGGATTGATCCCTCTAACTATTGGACCAAGTGCATCGTTGTATTTCAATTTAGCAAATCTTCGATCAAAATAGTCCATATGATGGATGCTAAGTTTTGAAATACATTGTGAATGAATTTTAGGATTGGTGTAAATCCTAGATCATCTTTTGAGCATCGAGATCAAGGGGATGAATTATACAGTAACCATATGCCACAGGTTCATCGATGTTGCATTGCAATTTTTTGACCTATCCGAACGTCGGGTACCATTGCTAGATAGTCACATTGATTAGTATAGAAAAATAGTTTCTATGCTATCGACTTAGGATTCGAACCTATGGGATCATACGCAATAGGAGTTCCTACCTGATCTAATGGCAGATATTGAGTCTTGATGATCTAGGACTCTATGGTCAAAAGTCCCACTGGACTGGGACTCTATGACCAAGAGTTTCACTAAATTGGTGTTAGATATGTGTGCCCTAGAAGCCAAAATTGGCTGACAGTCGTAATACACTTTGAAAGGAATATGCCCTCAAGCCAATTTATTAGGATGTTCTTTATCTTTCAGACTCATGTAATAACATTTTTTAATAAATAAAAATATTTATTTCATCATATGCAGTGTCTTATTATTTATTTAAGATTATGATGAGTCCTATAAATTAGGGATTTGGTTTTAGAATTATGATGAGATCATACAAGTGAGACCTAAAATCTTAAAACCCTAATTTAAATATTTCTAGTTGATGGGACATTGAGTTAGGGATCAATGTTTTTCGGTAAGACTAGCACATTCTTTGTATGCTTGATTGAGAGAGTGATTGATCTCACAATAACTTATGTATGACACTAATATAAGAATGTGGGTGCTCATTAGAGAATGAGTTCACTGAATTGATCCAAATTGAGAATATCTAATGGAGTCTTATCTACATGTTAATAGATGGTTCTCATAGTGAAATTTGAGCATGTAATCCTTTGACTTGAAACTACCATAGAATCTTATATATATAAATCCATACTTTGATTCATACTTATTCATGACTTAGTTATGTACGGGATGATCTAGATATGGTAGATTATATATATGAAGGTTGTGAGTAGGTTAACTGGAATCGATCTCTCCTGGTAAGAGAAAATAGCATCCCATTTGCTTCAAACAAATGATGATTTAGGAAGACTTTGATCAAAGCATGATTAGAAATGGTTTCTAATGTTTCATTAAATAAGTCATCATCATGAGATTGAAAGAGAAATGAATATGATATTGGGGTTGACATATTTCTTACCTAGAGTCATATTCAGGATGCAGGGAGATCGAAGGATCTAGTTGCATGGTAATTTTCACTAAAGGATATTTTTGATATTTTTATCAAAATTTTATATCTTTCGGGTAGTCATGATACATTGCTAGACGTCAATCATGTCTTGTGGGTTTGATTAAATTAAAATTTTAATTTAATTATTAAATTAGAAAGTGTTCTATATTAAGTCAAATTGGGTTGGCTAGTTTTGACCTAAATCGGTTTGATTGAGTTCTAACCAGATTAGGTCAAATCACACCCAGACTAACTGCTGGTTAGATGTGAAACCTAATGGGTCACACATAAAGAGAATTGATTAAGGGTCTAATTGGTTTAGACCATGTTTGCAAGATGAACATGCTAGCACATGTTGCAAACCCTAGCACCTATTTTTGAATTGGATTCGAATCAGCTTTCGATTTGGGCTAATTAAGATCCAATTTGAGCCAAATAGGATTTGGTCTTGAGTTGAATTAACCTAGATTTATTAGGCTTCAGATTGGATGCCACATACCTACATCCCACATGCCAGAGAGTCTCTCTCTTATGCATGGGAAGTCTTTCATGTGCAAAGGACTCTTTGGCGCATGAAATAAGTTGACACCGACCCTTCTTTGACTTTTTCAATATTGTTATATCACATAAATTTTTATATTAGTGTGGACATCAGATATGGGGCGCAGAAGAGTCCTTCTACAGATAAAATTATCTTTTTTCTTTTCGCCTAAGATGTTTTGTCGCCCATGAGTCCTTGCCGCTTTGGACTCCTTGCCGCCCACTTCTTCTTTATGCCTCTTGGGACTTTGACTATTCAAAGTACATCTCCACACCTTCTTGATGAATGGGCATCCCTTTAAGAGCCATTAGATGGCCATCTAATCTGATCCAAACCTTTTAATTATGGTGCCATATATTTATGCATCGTGACTCTTCATAGAAAAACTACGTAAAATTAGTCCGAAGAGTCCTTCTATTTTAAGGCACCTCTTGGACTAAGTTTATGTAATTTTAAATAGCACAAATTTCAGATGGGTATGAGATTTGATGATGGAGCATGAGATATTGATATGGGAAGGGCGTGAGATTTTTAGATGGCACCCCTACGTACATTATAAATAAGGGTGCACATCAAGAGTCCGGGGTGTGTAAAAATTATCCTTTCTTTCTTACAAGAGTTTCTTTTTGTCCAATTTTCTTTCTTCCCTCCTCTTGTCTAGACCTTGTCATTATAGGGATAAGAAGTCATTTTAAAATTAAGAGATTAGGAAGAAAAATTAAGAAGACAAAAGAGAAAAGAAAGATATATAAGGAGAGGCAAGGAAGGTGACATAAAGGCTTAAGAAGGTCTTGCCCTTATAATAAAAGTTCTTATTATTAGAACTTTAATTATATAAATTAGAGGTGCTGGTGTCTTGATCAAGTCTCTATGTAGATCAACGTTGGAGGGTGAACAGGAGGGCACCTGGTGGAAACCCTGACGGACTGCTACCGATGATCAGGATCAATTTAGGATTTAAAGATAAGAGGTATGTTCTAATACTTTCTTTTTATGTTACAAATGCATGTTATATGATTTAATTGCTAATGAGGTGGTCCTAAGGTTTGGGTTTGGTTTATATGATTTCATATTTTTTTTTGCTTCGAAATCCATACTTCCACCCTATACACCAAATCCATTGTTGGTATCAGAGCAAGCCTTATTAGGTTAAATCATATAATATTTTGCTTATAGAATAATGGCATAAATAAAAAATATGATATAATATTTTTAGTATATTTTAATTTATATGATGAGATCGTATTCTTTTTCTTATCATAATGAGATTATGTTGTATATATTATTCTATAAAGGTTGCCCTGATATAGTGAAAAGTATTTACTATATAATGATGGTTGTCCTAGAATAATTATACATGTTAATTAACATATATATATTTTATCATAATTAATGCTATTATGCATTTAGTTTATTTTAAATCAATATGTGCATTGAGACCATTTAAATCCCTCCATAAAAAATTATATTAAGTTGTAGTGTAATTAATCTTTAGCTGAATTAGTCAGGATGTCTAGTTGATCAATCAGTGTCTAGAAAAAATGGTTCTTAATTAGTAAAGAAAATATGGTTTTTTAATTGATTCCATTGTCTGACTTGGCCAATTTATTGATGTCTAAGGAAAGCAATGGAGGGACTCCCATTTCTCTCCCATTTACCTGGCCAATTCGATTAATTTAATTTCAGATAGAAATGCTTGATATTATATTCACTACATTAAGGCCTTCCTTCATACTAGTTTCTTATTATATCCAGAACCATGTTAGTTCTATTGTGTAACCACAAGATCTATATGGAAAAAGATGTAATATTAATCTAGTGCATTGAGATGCTTACAGCATTTTGAATATACTACTTTGTTGTGTAACCACAAAAGTAGTTATATTTCAATTTTGACTGTATAGAAATGAAGGGTTCTACTTAAACTAAAACATTAAAGTTTGTTGTGCTAACACAAGGCTATTAATGTTTTAAAGGCAAAAGTTTTTGAGAGTTGCATAAAATGCAATTGGAAAGAGTTTCCTACCTTTGAACTTATAATAGGTTTGTTGTGCAACCACAAGACTTTTTATAAGGAATTAGGATCTTATTCTCACTAAGAAAATCAATAAGAGGGTTATGATTTTTAGTGAGAGACATAACTAAATTAAAGTCCTAATTTAATTATGTTCGTCATCATGAGTTGTTTGCTTATATATTGTTCTTTATTATGTAGATTAAATAGCTTCTTCACTTTCATTATATTCAATTTTGGATTCAAATAAATTGACTGGTCAAAATTATGTTGACTGGTTGAGAAACCTAAAAGTAGTACTCAGTCAAGAAAAACTCTCTTATATTCTTGATGCCTCTGATCCTAAGCCATTAGAAAATGATGCCATGGATGAAGATAAGTCCACATACAAGATGTGGCAAAATGATTTCCTTACTATTAAATGCATCATACTTGCCTCTATGAATAATGAATTACAGAGGCAACATGATAGCATGGATACTCAGTCTATATTGCTCAATCTAAAAGAGCTTTATGGAGAGCATAGTAGGACTGATAGATATGAGATATCTAAGCAATTATTTCATGCAAGAATGATAGAAGAAACATCTGTACAAAATCATGTTTTGATGGTAATTAATCTAATCATTCGATTAAGTCAATTAGATTTTGTAATGGATGGAGAGTTAAGTTAGGATTTGATCTTGCAATCACTTCCAGAATTATTTTCTCAGTTTGTCGTGAACTATCACATGAACAAACTGAATTCTTCATTGCCTAAGCTGTTAAATATGCTCAAGATAGTAGAAAGCCATATCAAGAAAGATAAGACTCCTCTTCGTTTTGTGGAAGGGATCTCCAAAAAGAAGGCGGGCAAAAAGGGTTCAAAGAGAAGGTTGAATCCTAAAAGTGGTATAAATAAGAAGAAAAAGAGGAAGGTCTCCGGACAAACAACCTATTTTCATTACGGCAAAGCAGGCAATTGGAAGAGGAATTGCAAGGCTTACCTTGTAACCATAAAGTCTGGTGCAAATAATGCACCAAAAGGTATGTATGAGATACATACTATATTATCATTAAATTCTTCTATTTCAAATTCTTGGGTATTAGATATTGGCTGTGGTTTTTACATCTACAAATCTTTGTAGGGGCTACAGAAAATTAAGAGTTTGAAGAAAGGTGACTTCAAGCTTTATGGCGCTGGAGGAGAATCTATCCAGGCAGAAGCTGTAGGGACAAATATATTAAAGTTACCTTATGGGAAGATCATAGAGCTTACAAATTGTTATTATATGCCTAAGATCATTAGAAATATTATATCTATACCCTTGTTATTAAAATAAGGTTATAGTCTTAATGTAACGAGCGAAGGTTGCTCGATCAAATATTCTAATGAAAATATTTGTTTTGGCATATTTAGCAATGGTTTGTTGACTCTATGTTTGGATGACAATATATTTCATATTGATGAAAATAGAAAACGTAAGAGAGATGACATAAATAATACTTTACTTTGGCATTATCGATTAGGTCATATTAGTGAGGCTAGGATTAACAAGTTATACAAAGAAAAGTTCTTTGATCCTTTTGATTATGAATCATTGGGAACTTGTGAATCATGCCTCATGGGTAAAATGACCAAGATTCCATTTAATGGACATAGAGAAAGGACAAATGAGTTATTAGGACTTGTACATACGGATGTATGTGGTCCTATGACAACTCAAGCCAGAGGAGGATACTCTTATTTTATTACATTTACTGATGATTTATCTAGGTTTGGATATGTGTATCTTATGAAACACAAATCAGAAGCCTTTGATAAATTTAAAGAGTATCAAAGTATGGTCGAAAAACAAACTGAACAATGTATAAAAATCCTTCGATCTGATCGGGGAGGAGAATACTTATCTAGTGAGTTTCTAGACTATCTTAAAGTTAAAGGGATTCTCTCTGAATGGACACCTCCTTATACACCACAATTAAATGGTGTAGTCGAAAGGAAAAATCATACCTTATTAGATATGGTATGGTCCATGATGTGCTTCACTGATTTACCTATTTCCTTCTAGGGTCATGCTCTGGAGACTGCAATTTACATCTTGAATAGATGTCCTTCTAAATCTGTATCTAGTACTCCATATGACATATGGAGAAGTAAGAAACCTAATCTTAAGTATCTTAAGATATGGGGTTGTCCAGCTTATGTCAAAAAAAATTTTGGACATAAACTTGATGCTAGATCAGACAGATGTCTATTTATAGGATATCCTAGAAATAGTATAGGATATATATTCTACCATCCTACTGAACAAAAGGTATTTGTAAGTAGGCATGCCATTTTTATGGAAAAAGAATTTATCCTAAAAAAGGGCAGTGGCAGAAATATTAAACTTAGTGAAGTTCAAGAAAAACAAATAGAAATTTCTCAACTAAATAATCATATAAAAGAATCAGAATACATAACTCCTACCCATAGGCCTAAAAGAGTACGAAATACTCTTGTGAGGTATGGTTTCATTATTGAGAATAACGAAGCCCAAGTCACTGAAAATGATGAACTTCTGACCTATGCGGAAGCAGTCAAAAGTAAGGACTCTTACAAATGGTTGGCTGCCATGCAATCCATAATGGAATCCATGCACACCAACAAAGTATGGACTTTGGTGGATGCACAAAAGGATATAAATCCTATTGGATGCAAATGGATTTTTAAGAAAAGGATTGGAGCTGATGGTCAAATAGAAACCTATAAGGCCAGATTGGTGGCTAAGGGTTTTAGGCAAATATAGGGGATTGATTATGATGAAACATTTTCACCTATTGCCATGCTCAAATCTATTGGGATTATGCTTGCTATAGCAGCATACCACGATTATGAAATATGGCAAATGGATGTAAAGACTGCCTTCCTTAATGGTTTCCTTGAGGAGGAGGTCTATATGTCACAGCCAGAGGGATTTGAGTCAAATGAGAGACCAAATCAGGTATGCAAGCTTAAGAGATCCATTTATGGATTAAAGCAAGCATCAAGGAGTTGGAACATCCATTTTGATGAAATAGTAAAAGAGTTTGGTTTTATCAAGAATGTTGATGAACCATGTGTGTACAAGAAAACTAGTGGGAGAACCATAGTCTTCTTGGTTCTGTATGTAGATGACATACTCCTCATTGGGAATGATATCCCAATGTTACAATCAGTCAAATTATGGCTATCAAATAAGTTTTTCATGAAAGATTTGGGAGAAGCATCCTATATACTAGGAATAAAGATCTATAGAGATAGATCTAAGAGGATGCTAGGCTTGTCCCAATCAAGGTACATTGACTTAATACTGAAAAGATTCAGTATGGATGGGAGTAAAAGAGGTTATTTACCCATGAGTCAAGGCATACATCTCTCTAAAAAGATGTCTCCTAAGACACCTGAAGAGAGAAATAGAATGAGTTCTATTCCTTATGCTTCGGCTGTTGGATCAATAATGTATGCCATGTTATGTACAAGGCCTGATGTTGCTTATGCTTTAGGCATTGCAAGTAGATTTCAAGCTGATCCAGGAGAGGATCATTGGAAAGCTGTGAAAAATATTCTTAAGTACTTGAGAAGGACTAAAGATATTTTTCTAGTATATGGTGGTTCTGATCTTAAATTAGAAGCATATTCTGATTCTAGTTTTCAATCAGACCCAGATGATAGCAAATCCATTTCAGGGTATGTCTTTACTCTAAATAGTGGAGCAGTAAGTTGAAAAAGTACTAAGCAGCCAACTGTAGCTGACTCAACCACTGAAGCAGAATACATAGCTGTAAGTGAAGCCGCCAAGGAAGCTGTCTGGATGAAGAAGTTCATCACTGAATTGAAAGTTATTCCTGAAATTGAGAATCCAGTACCACTTTACTGTGATAATACTGGAGCTGTAGCTCAAGCAAAGGAACCAAGGTCTCATCATAAATCAAACACATTCTGAGATGCTTCCATCTCGTTCGAGAAATTATTGAAAGACAAGATGTAGTCATAGAACGAGTGGACACAAAGAACAACATAGCAGACCCATTCACTAAGGCTTTACCACTGCAACTATTTGATCGCCACCTTGATTGTATGGGATTAAAATATAAGGGCGATTGGCTTTAGTGCAAGTGGGAGATTGAAAGGAATATGCCCTCAAGCCAATTTATTTTTTGGGATGTTCTTTATCTTCCAAACTCATGTAATGACATTTTTAATAAATAAAGGCATTTATTTCATCATATGCAGTGTCTTATTATTTATTTAAGATTATGATGAATCCTATAAATTAGGGCTATGATTTTAGGATTATGATGAGATCATACTAGTGAGACCTAAAACCTTAAAATCCCTAATTTAAATATTCCTAGTCGATGGGACATTGAGTTAGGGATCAATGTTTTTTGGTAAGACTAGCACATTCTTTGTATGCTCGATTGAGAGGGTGATTGATCTCACAATAACTTGTGTATGACACTAATACAAGAATGTGGGTGCTCATTAGAGAATGAGTTCACTGAATTGATCCAAATTGAGAATATCTAATGGAGTCTTATCTACATGTCAATAGATGGTTCTCATAGTGGAATTTGTGCATGTAATCCTTTGACCTGAAACTACCATAGAATCTTATATATATAAATCCATATTTTGGTTCATACTCATTCATGACTCAGTTATGTACGGGATGATCTGGATATGGTAGATTATATATATGAAGGTTGTGAGTAGGTTAACATGGAATCGATCTCTCCTGGTAAGAGGAAATAGCATCCTACTTGCTTCAAACAAATGATGATTCAGGAAGACTTTGATCAAAGCATGATGAAAAATTAGAAATGGTTTCTAATATTTCATTAAATGAATCATCATCATAAGATTGAAAGAGAAATGAATATGATATTGGGGTTGACATATTTCCATACCCAGAGTCATATTCAGGATGCAGGGAGATCGAAGGATCTAGTTGCATGGTAATTTTCACTGAAGGATATTTTTGGTATTTTCATCAAAATTTTACATCTTTTGGATAGTCATGATACGTTGCTAGACGTCAATCATGTCTTGTGGGTTTGATCAAATTAAAATTTTAATTTGATCATTAAATTAGAAAGTGTTCTAAATTAAGTCAAATTGGGTTGGCTAGTTTTGACCTAAATCGGTTTGGTTGAGTTCTAACCAGATTAGGTCAAATCACACCTAGACTCACTACTGGTTAGATGTGAAACCCAATGGGTCACACACAAAGAGAATTGATTAAGGGTCTAATTGGATTAGACCATGTTTGCAAGATGAACATGCTAGCACATGTAGCAAACCCTAGCACCTGGTTTCGAATTGGATTCGAATCAGCTTTCCGATTTGGGCTAATTAAGATCCGATTTGAGCCAAATAGGATTTGATCTTGAGTTGGATTAACCTAGATTGATTGGGCTTTAGATTGGGCACCACATACCTACATCCCATGCACCAGAGAGTCTCTCTCTTATGCATGGGAAGTCTTTCATGCGCAAAGGACTCTTTGGCGCATGAAATAAGTTGGCGCCTACCTTCTTTGACTTTTTCAATATTGTTATGTCACGTAAATTTTTATATTGGCATGGACATCAGATATGGGGTGTAGAAGAGTCCTTCTGTAGATAAAATTCTCTTTTTTCTTTTCGCCCAAGATGTTTTGTCGCCCATGAGTCCTTGCCGCTTTGGACTCCTTGCCGCCCACTTCTTCTTTACGCCTCTTGGGACTTTGACTATTCAAAGTACATCTCCATGCCTTCTTGATGAATGGGCATCCCTTTAAGAGCCATTAGATGGCCATCTAATCTGATCCAAACCTTTGAATTATGGCACCATATATTTATGCATCGTGACTCTTCATAGAAAAATTACGTAGAATTAGTCCGAAGTCCTTTTGTTTTAAGGCACCTCTTGGACTAAGTCTACGTAATTTTAAATAGCACAAAATTCAGATGGGTGTGAGATTTGATGATGGGGCATGAGATATTGATATGGAAAGGGTGTGAGATTTTTAGATGGCACCCCTACGTACATTATAAACAAGGGTGCACATCAAGAGTCCGGGGTGTGTAAAAATTATCTTTTCTTTCTTACAAGAGTTTCTTTTTGTCCAATTTTCTTTCTTTCCTTCTCTTATCTAGACCTTGTCATTATAGGGACAAGAATTCATTTTAAGACTAAGAGATTAGGAAGGAAAATTAAGAAGACAAAAGAAAAAAAAAAGATAGATAAGGAGAGGCAAGGAAGGTGACATAAAGGCTTAAGAAGGTCTTGCCCTTATAATAAAAGTTCTTATTATTAGAACTTTAATTATATAAATCAGAGATACTGGTGTCTTGATCAAGTCTCTGTGTGGATCAATGTTGGAGGGTGAACACATGGGCACCTGATGGAAATCCTAACGGATTGCTACCGACGATCAGGATCAATTTAGGGTTTAGCGATAAGAGGTATTTTCTAATACTTTCTTTTTATGTTACAAATGCATGTTATATGATTTAATTGCTAATGAGGTGGTCCTAGGATTCAAATTTGGTTTATATGATTTCATGTTTTTTTTTTTTTTGCTTTGAAATACATGCTTTTGCCCTGTACACCAAATCCATCACACTTCTAGGGGCAAGATTATAATTTTAACTATAAATAATAAAATGGATTATTTTCTATCATAAATATGTATTTAGTGTGTGTGATACATTCCTTGAGCTAATGGTAATGATAATTCATATTTTTAAGAGTTGAAAATTTAAGACATGAATTTTCGTTGTTAACTCATAAAATTCTTTCGATCGTAGGATCGTCATGAGGATGGTGATTGATCCAGAAGGTTGGTATACAATCACTTTTTTATAATAGATGAGTCTTGAGTCTATGGTGTAGAGACACCAGAGTGACAGTATAGGTACTCATTAGAGAACGAGGGCACTGACCGTGACCACCTCGAACAGTCATAAGAAAGTCTACCTTCTTATCGATGACTGACTCAAAGCTATAGTGGTGTGTCTGGTTCTTTGACCTAAGGTGCATCGATAATTCACCTTGAGGGTGTTGTAGTCTAACTACACCATGACTCGGTCTCCTAGCCATTGGAAATCCTGAGGTGTATGTTGGCTATAGCATGTTCATTGCAGAAATTGCATTGCACCAAGAAGGAATCTACCTACCTCAGTGGATGAGGAGTAGTCCTATGAGGATCATGAGAATCAAGTCCATAAGCCCATGGCCATGGTAGGGTGAAATAATAGAAAGAGTTTTTATTAAGGTTTTCATATCGGACTTGAATCAAATGGTTAAATCATATGATAGAAATTAGGGTTTGACGAGTTCATCTTAACCTTAATCTGATCAGGGCTCAAGATAGAAGAACTTAATTACACAAGTAGCTGGATCAAGAGGTTCATTTTTAGTTTTGATGGGTTGCCACCATATACTACTAGGTGTCACTGGTTGATTTTGGGAGCAATTAGAATGACTTAGATGATCAATCATTCTAGTTATCTGAATTAGAAGAGTACTGATCCATCGAAAGGAGTTTCGATGATGTCGATGATAGAGATCACGACATATCCCATTACCATACAGAACTAAATCTAATTGGGTCACATAAATAAGGATTTGGATTTGGATATCATCAATTGGACTAACCCAGTTCAATTGATTTGAATAAGATTCAATTAGGTTCAAGAAAATCATGCTAGCATACGATTGAGACTAACGTTCTCCTTCTACTATCATTAAAAGTTGCCTCGATTGAGCCAAATATGTTTGTGCTCACTTAGGTAGCTTTACTTGGTCTGACTGGAGCTTGTCCAGGTTAGAAAAGTATTGTCTTAATTTATGAGATAAATTTGAGACAACACCTGCCATTTTCCATCACCTGCTAATTCTTGTCTTTTACTTTGGTCAAACATTGACCTTTGACACTTAGACATCTGCCCATGTGTCATGCACCTATAGGAGAGAAGATAGAGGCTTGTCCTATTACTAAAAATTAGAAAGGAGGGGGTGCATGCCTAGGAAGTCGTGCGCCCATGGATAGGGATGCCTGAAGTCCCATATAGATGGGACTCCAGGTTGCTTCTAGGATTCTACTTAGGTGGCACCAACCTATAGACTTTGATCGATCTTAGGCACCATCTAAGGATGAATTAAAGGAGCACTCATCTGATTGGATCAGGTGATATCATCTCACCAATCAGATTTAGATCTGATTGTACGAAGCAACGTGATTTGGCTGGGAATGATGTGGCACTGCATGCGCAGCGGGTCTATTATAAACCCTATCTCGCCCAGACTTATTAGAAGAGTTCTCTCTTAGCCCATGCCCCAAGGCTGCCCCTCTTCACTCCTTTCATTGGCAACTTCTTATTCTTCTCTTCCCTCCATGCCCAAGAAATTTTGGGCTCTAAGTTTGGTGCAATCAGGCAAGAGAAAGCGACGAGAAAGGAAGAAGGCGCATGCTGTGAGACAACTGCAGATACTTCGAAATGGGTTTTAAAGATCCTCCAAATTAGATCCAATATTTGATATTTAGAGAGGTAATAAAAATAAGTTGAAAGATTCTTCAATATCTAGCTCGAGTAGATATCGGTGGAGGTCAAGGTGTCTTGCGTTGGCATAGATCCATGAACCTCAGGCAATCAGCTAGGATATCATCAAAGGATAATCTGATTACCAACATCAAGGTACAAATTAATTAAATTTAATTTATTTTTATTTTTATTTATTAGATATATAAAATTAAATCTAAAATATCTTAAATATGATCTAGATATATGAGAAAAAATTTTGAAATATCTCTCTTAATCTGATCAAATCTGAACGAACCTGATCCAGAAAATCAGGATTTTCCCTTCAACTAGTATCAAAGCCAGGTTCTCTAAAATATTTAGATCTAATTTTAATTTATTTTTGATCTAATAATTAGGTGATTTTAGATGTCACATGATATGTGATTAGATCTAAAATAAAAAAGATTAAAATTAAATAATTTAGATCTAAGTTTTACAAGATGCATGACTAGTTGTAAAATAAAATAGTTCTATACATAGTCTTGCATGTTCATAATTTAATTTGATTTAGTTATGATTTTAGATCTATTTATTTACTATTTTTTGATATTATAAGTATTATAATAAGATCTAAAAAATAGTAAGTAAAATTATTTAATTTTTGGATCATATGAGATATGATGAATGCATGTTTAGACTAGTTGTAGAATAGTTCTACATAATTATCTAGATTAGAATTTATTTTGATGCAATCAATTTAAATCTATTTTTTTAGATAATTTAGATCTAAAAATATGCATGATATGATACATGAGATGTATGCAAAATATGTTTATAGTTAGATCAATTTTTGTATATGAGATATATGATGTAGATCTAACTAGTTTTATAGTTTTGTATATTTCTGATTAAGACGTTCCCCTTGGCCGTTCGGTCATAAGAACAAAGAAGGGTTTAAATGCCTTTTCCTCCCATTCGATGGGGTGTTCTTATGATGTGTAGGGGTGCTGCGAATTCGTCCTTAATCAAAAATCAAGAACTAACTTTCTACAAAATGCTAGATCCTGAAACCCTAGGATTTAATATACGTGTTTTGTTTATGAACCCTAAACTTAATTAAAAATTAAGATTATAAAATATTAATTAGATCTAAAATTAAGAATTTTAGATCTATGACATATTCATAATATTGGGTTCGAGCTTAGGTAGCTCAATTAGGTCTAAGTGGTTGATCAAACCAAATCAAGAGTTGGTTAGATGGGATCAATAGTGCTTAAATTGACCAGCCTAATAGGATTAAGTCTGGGTCAAGATTGAGTCATGTGAGTGATCGATCAAGCTAAGACCTAATTAGGCTCAGTGGTTAGATTCTTGGATTGTAGGGCTAATCTGATTGATCTGGCTCAATAATTTGGTGTCTAAGGTAAGTTTGGTAGATACGACTGACTAATTTTTAATTGGGAGCTACTCGATTCGAATGTATTCTTGTCGAGTTAATGGCATATCCCTTCCACCAGTCTCACTTACCTGGCCATATTTGTTGGCTCAGTTCTGATCTGAGGTGGTCAATAATCCGAGCTAACCCATGCCACTAGGTTAGTCATAATGGTTATGACTATGTCAAGTCTAGTTTAATGAGACCTAAATCAAATCTTCCTAGGAAAATATTAAGTCTAAAGGTCTTCCACCATTGTAGATGTGCGGGCTCTTTTTGAGGTTGATTGTTCTCAGCTGGTTACAGTGGTTCAGTTGCACCGAGAAGATGCAACCATGTTTATTAGGCATTGGATGCTATAGGTAGGAGGGTGGATTGGGCTCAATATTTTGGACACGGTGAGAGACTCAATTAGAAATCCAATCTATGAAAATGGTGGGGCTGACTTAACTAAAAAGTGGATCAATATTTCAGGCATGGTGAGATCCATGAATTAGAGATCAAGTTTGGGTGCACCATGATTAGAGAATCATTGAACAAGAGTTGTTCACTCATTGGCAACCCATCACCAATAATTGTTAGGTAAGGTAATGAGTCAGTTGGTGGGACCGCACCATCCACTAGAAATTATTAATCATGAAGATTTTTGCATCTCTATAGAGGGAGTGTAGGGATCCAAAAAAATAGTGGAAGCTAATTTATTTAAAAATAAAACTTCTAAATAAATTGGTCAAGTCTTAATTACAATATCTAACTTAAAACTTTCTCTCTATAGAAAAATATTTGCATCCAACCCACTAGCACGTATCCTGGACACCCATAAACTGACCGAACCCAATTACAAGGATTGGCTCCAGAACTTCAAAATTATTTTGGGTTCCAAGAAGTTAACTCATGTGTTGGAATAGGACCCTCCCACCTTATCAGCTCATCCATCCGCTAAATAGAGAGCATCTCTTGAAAAGTGGACAGACGAAGATAACAAGGCCAAATATTATATGTTGGGATCGATGTCTGATGAGCTTCAGTACCAACATGAAGATATCAGGACTGTCCACCAAATATTGGCTCACCTATAAGAGATGTTTGGTAAACAGAGTCGCCCAGCCATGTACCAAGTCACTAAACGACTTTTCAAGGCTAAAATACGTGATGGGCAGTCAGTCCAAGATCATTGTCTGATGATGATCATGGACTTCGAAGAGCTTGAGAAGGTCAGAGTGAAGTTGGATCTAGATCTGTAGAATGATATAATTCTGCAATCCTTGACTGATGCATATGGACAGTTCATCATGAACTACTATATGCATAGACTTCAAAATTCTTTGGCCGAACTTATGAATATGCTGGTTACTGCTGAGCTTTCCACAAAAGGTTCTAATGGCTCAGTGCTTACTATGGAACGGACTTCCTCCAAGAGAAAGTCTTTTAGAAAGAAGAAGAAGTCTATGAAAAAGCAGAAGGTCGAAGGAGGAAAGAAGAAAAAGACAGGGTTGAAGAAGAAGACTGCTAACAAAGGAAAGTATTTCTATTGCAACAATGACAGTCACTGAAAGTGGAACTATCCTACTTACCTGGCCACCTTGAAGAATAAAGAGGCAGATCCTTCTGAAGGTATGCTCGTTATTGAGTCTAACCTTACAATTTCTTCTACATCCAGTTGGGTGCTTGACTCTAATTCTAGTGCTCATTTGTGCACTTCCATGCAGGATCTTAAGGATAGCAGGAGGTTGATGGATGGTGAGATGATCCTATGCATCGAAAATGGAGCAAGAGTTGCTACTGTGGCGGTGGGAACATATACCCTCTTCAACTACCATCTGTTTAGACTTAGTTTTAAAAGATTGTTATTTTTATTTCATGCCAAGAACTAAAAGGCTATGTAATTAATTTTCTTAAGGATCATTGTAACATTCTTTATGAAAGAAATAAAATTGCAAGTAGTTTCTTTATTAACGATCTTTATCAGTTACATATTGATGTATTTGTTTTTAATATTGAGCAAAATGTGAATACCATGAAATGACCTAAGGATAATCCAAATGATAGGTATCTATGGCACCTAAGACTAGGTCATATAGCAGAAGATAGGATTAACAAATTAGAGAAAACCAGGCTATTGAGTTCGTTGACTTTCGAGTCATATCCAATTTGTGAATCTTATCTTCATGGCAAAATGACTAAGCTCCCTTTTGTAGGACATAGGAAAAGAGCCACAGATCTTCTTGCCCTAGTACATACTGATGTGTGTGAGCCATTTGATGTGTCAGCTAGAGGTAATTTTATTTACTTCATTATCTTTACCGATGATCTATCTAGGTATGGGTATGTGTATCTTATGAGACACAAGTCTGAAGCTTTTGAAAAGTGGCCTCAAAAAATTCAGACATGAATCCTCTTCTTCTCTATAGTCTCCAAAAACAAATTGAAAAACCCATTAAGGTTCTTCGATCAGATCGAGGAGGTGAATACCTTAGTCAGAAATTTCTAAACTATCTCAAGAAAAATGGCAAAGTCTCTCAATGGACTCCACTTGAAATACCTCAACTCAACAGAGTTTCAAAATGGAGGAACTGGACACTACTAGATATGGTCCGATCCATGATGAGCTTCACAGACCTCCCTAATTATCTTTAGGAACACTTTTTATTAACTGCAAACTAGATACCCAAGGGCCACCTAAGTAGAAACCAAGAAGTAACCTGGAGTTCTATCCGTATGGGACTCCAGTGTCCCTATCCATGGGCACACGCCATCCAAGGCATGCACCCCCTTTTTTTCAATTTTCAGAGAGGGGACAAGCCCCTATCTGCTCTCTAATAAGTGCATGACACATGGGCAGATGTCCAAGGATCAAAGGTCAATGTTTGACCAAGTCAAAGTACAAGAATTAGCAGATGATGGAAAATGGCAGGTGTTGTCTTAAATTTATCTCATAAATTAAGACAATCCTTTTCTAATTTGGACAAGCTCCAGTCAGATTAGGTAAAGGTACCTGAGTGAGCACAAACTCATTTGGCTCAGTCGAGACAACTTTTATGATAGAAAAAGGAGAATGTTAGGCTCAATCATGTACTAGCACGATTTTCTTGAACCTAATTGAATCTTATTCAAATCAATTGAACTGGATTAGTTCCAATTGATGATCACCAGATTCCAAACCCTTGTTTGTGTGATCCAGTTAGGTTCAGTTCTGTATGGTAATGGGATATGTCATGATCTCCTCATCGACATCATCGAAACTCCTTTCGATGGATCAGAACTCTTCTGATTCAGACAACTTAGAATGATCGATCATCTAAATCATTCTAATTACTCCCAAAATCCACCAATGACACCTAGCAGTATATGGTGGCAACCCATCAGAATTGAAAATGCGAACCTCTTGGTGCAGCTACTTGTGTGATTAAGTTCTTCTATCTTGAGCCCCGATCAGATTAGGGTTAAGGTGAACTCATCAAACCCTAATTTCTATCATATGATTTAATCATTCGATTCAAGTCCAATGTGAAAAACCTTAATAGAAACTCTTTCTATTATTTCACACTCTCTGCCATGGCCATGGGCTTATGGACTTGATTCTCATGATTCATCATAGGGCTGCTCCTCATCCACCGAGGTAGATAGATTCCATCTTGGTGCAATCCAATTCCTACAATGAACATGCTATAGCCAACATACACCTCAGGATTCCGAATGGCTAGGAGACCGAGTCATGGTGTAGTCAAACTATAACACCCTCAAGGTGAACTGTCGATGCACCTCAGGTCAAAGAACCAGACACACCACTGCAGCATCGAGTCAGTCATTCGATGAGAAGGTAGACTTCCTTATGACTACTCGAGGTGGTCACGCTCAGTGCCCTCATTCTCTAACGAGTATCTATACTCTCGCACTTCGGTGTCTCCTACACCATAGACTTCAAGACTCATCTACTATAAAAAAGCGATTGTACACCAACCTTCCGGATCAATCACCATCCTCGTGATGATCCTATGGTCAGGAGCATTTTATGAGTTAATAATGAAAATTCATGTCTTAAATTTTCAACTCTTGAAAATAATGAATTATCATTACCATTAACTCAAAGGATGTATCACAGACACTAAATACACATATGTGATAAGAAAATAACCATTTTATTGATTTATAGTCAAAATTATAATTTTGCCCCTTAGAAGTGTATTACAAGTGTCAGCCAATTCTGGCTTCTAGGGCACATATATCTAACAAACTCCCACTTGATCCTAAAGCCAATTGGCTACAAGTCTAAGTCCCATCTTCTCAAGGTGGGCTTCGATCTTCTGCTGGCCCAATGGCTTTGTAAGCGGGTCTGCCGCATTGTCTGCGGAGTCGACTCTCTTGACCTCGACGTAACCCTTCTCGAGGTAATCGCTGGATGAGGTGGTATCGCCGCTCAATGTGCTTGGATTTTTGGTGAGACCTCGACTCCTTAGCAAGGGCTATGGCATGCCATTGTTGTCGCAGTATAGAGGAATGGCATCTGATGGCATTCACTCCGATCTCCATGGCAAACTTCTTGTACCAGAATGCTTCCTTCGCAGCCTTCTGATGCAGCGATATATTCTGCTTCCATGGTGGAATCTGCTATCACTGTCTATGCTTGAAACTTTTCCAAGCTGACAGCACCACCATTGCACACAAACAGACTCCCTAGATGTCGACTTTCGATCATCTATATCGGACATGAAATCCGAGTCTGTATACCCCTGGACTTGGAGTTCTCCATTACCAAAGACCAACATCATATCCTTAGTTCTTCTCAAGTACTTAAGGATACATTTCACAGAAGTTCCAGTGTTCTTCACCTGGATTTCGACTGATATCTGCTTGTGACACTCACAGCATGGGCTATATCAGGTCGTGTACATAAGCATGGCATACATGAGGCTCCCTATTGCAGAAGCATAAGGGATCTTGCTCATGCATTCTATTTCCTCAGGTGTGCTAGGGCACATCTTCTTGGAAAGATGAATACCATGTCTGAAGGGTATTAATCCCCTCTTAGAGTTTTCCATACTAAACCTCTTTAGTACTTCCTCTATGTACATCTTCTGTGAAAGTCCTAGCATCCTATTCGGTCTATCCTCTATAGACCTTAATTCCTAGAATAAAGGATGCTTCTCCTAGGTCTTTCATGGAGAATTCTTTAGACAACCACATTTTGACTGTGGTCAACATGGGAATATCATTTCCCAATAAGGAGGATGTCATCCACGTACAATACGAGGAAGACAACAGCGCTCCCACTGACCTTTTTGAAAGACACATGGTTCCTCCTTCATTTTTGATGAAACCAAACTTTTTGATCACATCATTGAAATGAGTGTTCCAGCTCCGAGATGCTTGCTTAAGTCCATATATGGACCTTTGCAGCTTGCATACCTTGTGATCAATATCACTGGATGTGAAACCTAGCGGCTGTTCCATATAGATATCTTCCTCAAGATATCCATTTAAGAATGCCATTTTCACGTCCATTTGCCATATTTCATAATCGAAATAGGCTGCAACAGCAAGCAATGTGCGGATGGATTTTAGCATAGCTACTGGGGAAAAGGTATCCTGATAGTCAAATGCCTTCGCATTGACTATAACCTTTTGCCACTAAGTCTAGCCTTGAATGTCTCCACATTTCCATCTGCACCAATCTTTCTCTTGAAGATCCATTTACACCCAATAGGTACTATACCTTCTGGTGGATCTACCAAGGTCCAGACTTGGTTTGAGTGCATCGAGTCAATTTCTGACTCATTGCCTCTAACCATTTCTCGGAGTCGATATCTGATATCGCCTCGTTGTAGGTTTTGGGATCATCACCATGAGCACCATTACCTATGAGGAACATTTTCCTCTACTTCCTCTGAAATAATACCTAAGTATCTTTCAGGGGGATGGAAAACTCTTTTCGATCTACGAGGTGGAGGAGGTAGTGTTCTTATTGGCTCAACCTGATTTGGTTCCAATTGGTCCTTAGCTCGTTGTACTTGTGAGACTTTCTCATCAAGCTTAATCTGCTTTCCAATGCCGCTATCTTGAATAAACTATTTTTCAAGAAAGATGGCATGTCGACTCACAATCACATTGTGGATCTTCTGGAATGTAGAAATAAGTATCCTAATGACTCTTTAGGATATCCTATGAATCGAGCTCTAAAGGACCTAAACTCTAACTTGTCCGCTTGTTGTCTTTTGACATGAGCCGGACAACCCCAAATTCTGAGATGACTCAGACTTGGTTTCTTACCATGCCATATCTCATACGGTGTGGTAGGAACGGTTTTAGAAGGAACCCTATTCAGTAGATATATTGAAGTTAACAAATAGTATCCCCAAAGAAAATCAAAGAGGTCTGTGAAGCTCATCATGGATCGGACCATATCTAATAGGGTCCGAGTTCCTCCATTCTGAAACTCCGTTGAGTTGAGGTGTTCCTGGTGGAGTCCATTGAGAGACTATGCCATTTTCTTTGAGATAGTCTAGGAATTTTCGACTAAGGTATTCACCTCCTCGATCTGATCGAAGAACCTTAATGGGTTTTTCAAGTTTATTTTTCTACTTCATGTCTGAATTCTTTGAACTTTTCAAAAGCTTCAGACTTGTGTCTCATAAGATACACATACCCATACCTAGATAAGATCATCGGTAAAGATTAATGAAGTAGACAAAATTGCCTCTAGCCGGCACATCAAATGGGCCGCACACATCAGTATGTACTAGGGCAAGAAGATCCTGTGGCCCTTTCCCCATGTCCTACAAAAGGGAGTTTAGTCATTTTGCCATGAAGACAAGATTCACAAATTGGATATGACTCGAAAGTCAATGGACTCAATAGCCCATTTTTCTTCAATTTGTTAATCCTATCTTCTGCTATATGACCTAATCTTAGGTGCCATAGATACCTATCATTTGGACTATCCCTAGGTCGTTTTGATTTTATGGCATTCACATTTTGCTCGAAATTAAAAATAGGATACATCAATATGTAACTGATAAAGATCATTAATAAGGAAACCATTTGCAATTTTATTTCTTTCATAAAGAATGTTACAATGGTCCTTAAGAAAACTAATTACATAGCCTTCTAATGCTAAGGCAATGAAATAGAAATCAAATTCCTGCTTGCTGTAGGCACATAATAACAGTCTTTTAAATACTAAGTCTAAACCAGATGGTAAGTCGAAGAGGGATATGTTTCCACGGCCACTGGCAGCAACTCTTGCTCCATTTCCGACGCGTAGGATCATCTCACCATCCCTCAACCTCCTGCTATCCTCAAGATCCTGCATAGAAGTGCACAAGTGAGCACTAGAATCAGAGTCAAGCATCCAATTGGATGCAGAAGAAACCATAAGGTTAGACTCAATAACGAGCATACCTCCTTAAGGACCTGCCTCCTTCTTCTTTAGGGTGGCTAGTTAAGTAGGATAGTTTCACTTCTAGTGGCCGTCATTGTTGCAATGGAAATACTTTCCTTTGTCAGCGGCCTTCTTCTTTAGCTCTGCCTTTTTCTTCTTTCCTCCTTCCACCTTTAGCTTTTTCACAGACTTCTTCTTCTTTCCAAAAGACTTTCTCTTGGAAGAAGTCCGTTTGATAGCAAGCATTGAGCCTTTAGAACCTTTTATGGAAAGCTCAGCAGTAACCAGCATGTTCATAAGTTCGGCCAAGGAGTTTTGAAGTTTATGCGTATGGTAGTTCAAGATGAACTATCCAAATGCATCGGTCAAGGATTGCAGAATTATGTCATTCTGCAAATCCAAGCCCAACCTCACTCCGAGCTTCTCAAGCTCTTCCAAGTCTTTGATCATCATCAGACAATGATCTTGGACTGACTGCCCATCACTCATCTTAGCCTTGAACAGTCATTTAGTGACTTGATACTTGGTTGCGTGACTTTGTTCACCAAACATCTCCTGTAGGTGAGTCAATATTTGGCGAGCAGTCCCTGATATCTTCATGTTGGATGCTGGAAGCTCATCAGACATCGAGCCCAACATGTAAGTATCTGGCCTTATTATCTTCATCTAGTCCACTTATCCAGAGACGCTCTCTGTTCAGTGGATGGATGAGCTGGTAAGGTGGGAGGGTCCTGATCTAATACATGAGTTAACTTCTTGAAATCCAAAATAATTTTGAAGTTTCAGAGCCAATCCATATAATTTGGTCTGGTCAGTCTATGGGTGTCGATGGATGGTGCGGTCTCACCAATGACTCATCACCTCACCTAGTTATTGGTGATGGGTTAGCCAATGAGTGAACAACTCTTGTTCAATGATTCTCTAATCATGGTGCACCCAAACTTGATCTCTAATTCATGAATCCCACCATGTTTGAAATATTGATCCACTCTTTAGTTAAGTCAGACCCACCATTTGCACAGATTGGATTCCTAATTGAGTCTCTCACCATATCCAAAATATTGAGCCCAATTCATCCTCCAGCCCATAGCATCCAATGCCTAATAGACATGGTTGCATCTTTTCGGTGCAACTGAGCCACTGTAACCAGTCGAGAACAATCAACCCTCGGGAAGGGCCCGCACATCTACAATGGTGGAAGACCTTAGACTTAATCTTTTCTTAGGGAGATTTGATTTAGGTCTCATTAAACTAGACTTGACATAGTCATAACCATTATGACTAACCTAGTGGCATGGGTTAGCTCGGATTATTGACCACCTCAGATCAGAACTGAGTCAACAAACATGGCCAGGTAAGTGAGACCGGTGGAAGGGATATGCCATTAACTCGACAAGAATGCATTCGAGTCGAGTAGCTCCCAATTAAAAATCAGTCGATCGTATCTGCCAAACTTACCTTAGACACCAAATTATTGAGTCAGAACCAATCGGGTTAGCCTACAATCCAGACTCTAACCACTGAGCCTAATTAGGTCTTAGCTTGATCGATCACTCACGTGACTCGATCTTGACCCAGACTTAATCCTATTAGGCTGGTCAATTTAAGCATTGTTGATCCCATCTAACCAACTCTTGATTCGGTTTGATCAACCGCTAGACCTAATTGAGCTACCCAAGCCCGAACCCAGATTTATGAATATGTCTTAGATCTAAAATTCTCAATTTTAGACCTAATTGATATTTCATAAACTTAATTCTTAATTAAGTTAGGGTTCATAAACAAAACATGTAAATAAGATCCTAGGGTTTCAGGATCTAGGGATTTTGCAGAAAGTAAGTTTTCAATTTCTGATTAAGGACGAATGCGCAGCACCCCTACACATCATAAGAACACCCCATCGAATGGGAGGAGAGGGTCTTTAAGTTCTACTTTATTCTTATGATCGGACGGCCAAGGGGAACGCCTTAATCAGAAATACAACTAATCTACAAAAACTAATTAGATCTAAGCATATATCTCATATAAAAATAGATCTAATTAAAACATGTTTTGTATATATCACATATATCATGCATGCATGTTTTTTAGATCTAAATTATCTCATAATCATCTAAAAAATTAAATTTAAATTTGATCTTATCAAATAAAATTTAATCTAGACCTATTTGTAGAACTATTCTACAACTAGTCTAAACATGCAACTATCATATCTCATATGAACAAATAAATTTTAATTTTATTTTCTATTTTTAGATCTGATTATAATATTTATAATATCAAAAAATAGAAAATAAATAGATCTAAAAATTATATTTAATCAAATAAAAAATTATGATCAAACTAGACTACACATAGAATAATTCTATTCCTAGTCTAGTTATGTATCTCATACATATTAGATCTAAATTAATTTATTTTAATTTTTTTATTTATTTTCTAATTTTAGATCTAATCATGTCTCATGTGATATCTAAAATTACTAATTAATCATATTAAATTAGATCTAAATAAATTTAATAACAACCTAGCTCTGATACCAGTTGAAGAAAAATTCTGATTTTTTGGGTCAGGTTTGTTCAGATTTGATTGGGTCGAGAAGCATATTTCAAAAATTTCTTCTTAGATCTAGATCAGATCTGATACTTTTTTAGATTTAATTTATAATATTATAATTAAAAAAATTAAATTAAATTAATTCTGAATTAATTTTTACCTTGATCTTAGGTATTCTGATTACCCGTTGATGATCCTACGGAAGCTCTGAGGTTCTGGATCAAGCCATGCAAGCGTCTGGCCTCTATCGATATCCCCTCAGACTAGATCTAGAGATCTTCTCCTTCTCTTTCTTTTCTCCAAAAATCATATCTAGATCTGATTTGGAGGATCTTCAAAGCACCTTCTGAAGATCACTCGTCGTCTCTGCAGTAGTGCTGCCTTCTTCCTTTTTTGTCAGCCTTTCCTTGCCTGACTCGCACTAATCAGAAGGCCCAACTTTCTTGGATGCGGAGAGGAGAGAGAGGGCAAAATGGAGGCATAGAGAAGGAAGAGGGGCAGCCTTGGGGCATGGCTTGGAAGAGGGGTTCTCAAAAGTGGGCACAGATAGGGTCTTTTTATAGACTCTGCTGCGCCATGCAGTGCTGCATCACCCCGGCCAATCACGTTGCTTCATGCAATAGATCTAAATATAATTGGTGGGATGACATCACCTGATCTAATCAGATAAGAGATCCACAGGTTCATTCTTAAATGGCTTCTAAGACTGGTAAAACTAGATACCCAAGGGTCACCTAAGTAGAAACCAAGAAGTAACTATGGGACTCCAGCGTCCCTATCCATGGGTGCATGCCATCCTAGGCATGCACCCCCTTCTTTCCAATTTCCAGAGAGGGGACAAGCCCCTATCTACTCTCCAATAAGTGCATGACACTTGGGCAGATGTCCAAGGATCAAAAGTCAATGTTTGACTAAGTCAAAGTATAAGAATTAGCAGGTGATGGAAAATAGCAGGTATTGTCTCAAATTTATCTCATAAATTAAGAGAATCCTTTTCTGACTTGAACAAGCTCCAGTCAGACTAGGTAAAGATATCTGACTGAGCATAAACTCATTTGGCTCAGTCAAGACAACTTTTATGATAGAAAAAGAAGAATGTTAGGCTCAATCATGTGCTAGCACGATTTTCTTGAACCTAATTGAATCTTATTCAAATCAATTAAACTGGGTTAGTCCAATTGATTATATTCAAATCCAAACCCTTATTTGTATGATCCAGTTAGGTTTAGTTCTATATGGTAATGGGATATGTCATGATCTCCATCATCGACATCATCGAAACTCCTTTCGATGGATCAGAACTCTTCTGATTCAGACAACTTAGAATGATCGATCATTTAAATCATTCTAATTGCTTCCAAAATCCATCAGTGACACCTAGCAGCATATGGTGGCAACCCATCAAAATTAAAAATGAACCTCTCGGTGGAGCTACTTGTGTGATTAAGTTCTTCTATCTTGAGCTCCGATCAGATTAGGGTTAAGGTGAACTCATTAAACCTTAATTTCTATCATATGATTTAATCATTCAATTCAAGTCCGATGTGAAAACCTTAATAGAAACTCTTTCTATTATTTCACACTCTCTGCCATGGCCATGGGCTTATGGACTTGATTCTCATGATCATCATAGGGCTACTCCTCATCCACCGAGGTAGATAGATTCCTTCTTGGTGCAATCCAATTCCTATAATGAACATGCTATAGCCAAAATACACCTCAAGATTTCGAATGGCTAGGAGATCGAGTCATGGTGTAGTCAAACTATAACACCCTCAAGGTGAACTATCGATGCACCTCAAGTCAAAGAACCAGATACACCACTGCTGCATCGAGTCAGTCATCGATGAGAAGGTAGACTTTCTTATGACTACTCAAGGTGGTCACGCTCAGTTCCCTCATTCTCTAACGAGTACTTGTACTCTTGCTTCGATGTCTCTACACCGTAGACTTAAGACTCATCTACTACAAAGAAGTGATTATACACTAACCTTTCGGATCAATCATCATCCTCATGATGATCCTACGGTGAGGAGCATTTTATGAGTTAATAATGAAAATTTTTGTCTTAAATTTTTGACTTTTGAAAATAAGAATTATCATTACCATTAACTCAAAGGATGTATCACAGACACTAAATACACTATGTGATAGAAAATAACCCATTTTATTATTTATACTCAAAATTATAATTTTGCCCATAGAAGTGTATTACAAGTGTCAGCCAATTTTGGCTTCTAGGGCACACATATCTAACAGACATCTAGATCCAAATCCTTATTTGTGTGTCTCAATTAGAATGAATTCTATATGGTAATGAGATTTATCGTGATCTCCATCATCGGCATCATCAAAATACCTTTCGATGGATCAGAACTTTTTTGATTCATATAATTAGAATCAGTGATCATCAAAATTATTCTAATTACTCTCAAAATCTATCAGTGACACCTAGCAGTATATGGTGGCAATCGATCAGAACTGAAAGTGAATCTCTTGATGCAATTATCTATGTGATTGGATTCTTCTATCTTGAGCTCCAATTGGATTAGGGTTAAGGTGAGCTCGTCAAACCCAATGTCTGTCATATGAATTAATCATTTAATTTGAGTTCAATATGAAATCCTAATAGAAAATCTTTCTATCATCTTCACTCTTCCATGGCCATGGGTTTAAGCACTCAATTTCATGATTATCATAAAGAAACTAGATCTAGGGTTTCATGGATAGATCTTGAAACTTTTACAAGATCACACAGTGGAAGACTTAAATAAATCAAATATTTATTTAAATAAATATGTAAACACCTAGATCTCAGATCTATTACATGATCAAGGCATGATATTAAAATAAAAATTAAAATCAAATAAGAAAGAAAAGCTTGATCAAATCAACCTAGATCTACGCTACATCAAATATAGGTATGAAGTTAATAGATCGAATCTATTATCTAAGCAAGTTAGATGTTCTAACATGCTGATCCAAACTTGAGGTGTTAGATATGTCTGTCGTAGAAGCTAGATTGGCTGACACTTATAATACACTTCTAAGGGCAAAATTATAATTTTAACTATAAATAATAAAAATAGATTATTTCTATCATAGTGTGTATTTAAAAGTGTCTGTGATAAATCTCTTAACTTAATGGTAATGATAGTTCATATTTTCAAAAGTTAAAAATTTAAGACGTGAATTTTTATTATTAACTCATAAAATACTTTCGATCGTAGGATCATCATGAGGATGGTGATTGATCTAGAAGGTTGGTATACGATCACTTCTTTTGGATAGATGAGTCTCGAATCTATGATATAGAGACATCGAAGCAAGAGTATAGGTACTTGTTAGAGAACGAGGACACTGAGCATGACCACCTCGAGCAGTCATAAGAAAGTCTAGCTTCTCATCGATGACTGGCTCAAAGCTACAGTGGTGTGTCTAGTTTTTTGACCTAAGGTGCATCTGCAATTCATCTTGAGGGTGTTATAGTTTGACTATACCATAACTCGATCTTCTAGCCATTCAAAATTCTGAGGTGTATGTTGGCTATCATTGTAGAAATTAGATTGCACCAATAGGGGATCCATCTACCTCGTTAGATGAGGAGCAGTCCTATGACGATCATGAGAATCAAGTCCATAAGCCCATGGCCATGGTAGAGTGAAATAATAGAAAAAGTTTCTATTAGGATTTTCACATTGGACTTGAATTGCATGATTAATTCATATGATGGAAATTAGGATTTGATGAGATCACCTTAACCTAATCTGGTCAGGACTCTAGATAAAGAAACTTAATCACACAGGTAACTACACTAAGAGGTTCACTTTCAGTTCTGATGGGTTGTCACCATGTGCTACTAGGTGTCATCGGTGGATTTTAGAAGCAAATAGAATGATTTGGATGATCGATCATACTAGTTGTCTGAATCAAAAAAGTTCTGATCCATCAGAAGGTGTTTCGATGATGTCGATAATAGAGATCGCGACATATCCCATTACCATATGGAACTGAATCTAACTGGATTACACAAATAACTATTTGGATCTGGATGTCATCCATTGGACTAACCCAGTTCAATTGATTTGAATAAGATTTAATTAGGTTCAAGAAAATCATGCTAGCACACTGAACCTAATGTTCTCCTTTAATAATCATTCAAGCTTGTCTCGACTATGCCAAATATATTTGGACTCACTCAAAAATCTTTACTTGGTCTGATTGAAGCTTGCCTAGGTCAGAAAAAGATTGTCTTAATTAATGAGATAAATTTAAAATAACACCTGCCATTTTCAGTCACCTACTAATTTCTATTTTCGAACATTGGTTAAATGTTGACGCTAGACACTTAGACATGTGCCCATGTGTCATGCACCCATAGGAGAGTATCTGGGAAGTTATCCATGCTAGATATGTGTGCCCTAGAAGCCAGAATTGACTGACACTTATAATACACTTTTAGGGGCAAAATTATAATTTTGACTATAAATAATAAAATGGATTATTTTCTATCATAAATGTGTATTTAGTATCTGTGATACATCCCTTGAGTTAATGATAATAATAATTCATATTTTCAAGAGTTGAAAATTTAAGACATGAATTTTCATTTATTAACTCATAAAATGCTCCTAACCATAGGATCATCATGAGGATGATGATTGATCTGGAAGATTAGTGTACAATCACTTCTTCAAAGTAGATAAGTCTTGAGTCTATGGTGTAGAGACACCAGAGTGAGAATACAGATACTCGTTAGAGAATGAGGGCACTGAGCATGACCACCTCGAGTAGTCATAAGGAAGCCTACCTTCTTGTCGATGACTGACTCGAAGCTGCAGTGGCATATCTGATTCTTTGATCTGAGGTGCGTTGGTAGTTCACCTTGAGGGTGTTATAGTTTGACTACACCATGACACGATCTCCTAGCCATTTGAAATCTTAAGATGTATGTTGGCTATAGCATGTTCATTATAGAAATTGGGTTGCACCAAGAGAGAATCTATCTACCTCGGTAGAAGAGGATCAGCCCTATGATGATCATGAGAATCAAGTCCATAAGCCCATGGCCATGGCAGAGAGTGAAATAATAGAAAAGAGTTTCTATTAAGATTTTCACATCGAACTTGAATCGAATGATTAAATCACATGATAGAAATTAGGGTTTGACGAGTTCACCTTAACCCTAATCTGATCGGGGCTCAAGATAGAAGAACTTAATCACATAAATAGCTGCACTGAGAGGTTCATTTTTAGTTTTGATGGGTTGGCACCATATATTGCCAGGTGTCACTAGTGGATTTTGGGAGCAATTAGAATGATTTAGATGATCAATCATTCTAGTTGTCTGAATTAGAAAAGTTTTGATCCATCGAATAGTATTTCAATGATGGCAATGATAGAGATCATGACATATCCCATTACCATATGGAACTGAACCTAACTAGGTCACCCAAATAAGGGTTTGAATTTGGATGTCATCAATTGGATTAACCCAATTCAATTGATTTGAATAAGATTCAATTAGGTTCAAAGAAATCATGCTAGCACACGATTGAGCCTGATATTCTCCTTCAACAATCAACAAAAGTTATCTCGACTGAGCCAAATGTGTTTGAGCTCACTCAAAAATCTTTACATGATTTGGCTAGAGCTTGTCTAGGTTAGAAAAGAGTTGTCTTAATTTATGAGATAAATTTGAGACAACACCTACCATTTTCCATCACCTGCTAATTCTTGTCCTTTGACTTTGGTTAAATATTGACCTTTGATCCTTGGACATCTGCCCATGTGTCATGCACTTATTGGAGAGTAGATAGAGGCTTGTCCTCTTACTAAAATTTGGAAATAAGGGGGTGCACGCCTAGGATGGTGTGCGCCTATGGATAGAGACATCTGGAGTCCCATGCAGATGGGACTCCAGGTTGCTTCTTGGATTCTACTTAGGTGACCCTTATCTGTAGACTTTGATCAGTCTTAGGCACCATCTAAGGATGAATTTATGGGGCTCTCATCTGATTAGATTAGGTCATTCCATCAATCAGATTTAGATCTGATTGCACGAAGCAATGCAATTGGCTGGGATGATGTGGCACTGCATGGCGCAGAAGGGTCTATAAATAAACCCTGTCTTTGCCCAACTTTCATAGAGTTTCTCTTAGCCCATGCCCCAAGGCTGCCCCTCTCTCTCCTCCATGCCCTCTTCTGATCCTCTCTCTCCTCTCACACCCAAGAAAAGTTGGACTTCAATTTGGTGCGATCCAAGAAAGAAAAGGCTGACGAGAAAGAAAGAAGGCAGTACTGCTGCAGAGACGACTGCTGATCTTCAGAAGGAGTTTTAATGATCCTCCAAATCAAATTTAGATCTAATTTTGAAGAAGTGATAAAGAAGGAGAAGATCTCTAGATCCAGCCCGAGTGGATACTGGTAGAGGCCAGGTGCTTGCGTGGCTAGATCTAGAATCTCAAGTAATCAGCAGGATCATCAAAGGATAATCGGATTACCCACATCAAGATATAAATTAAATTAGATTTAATTTAATTTATTTTTATTTATTAGATCTAAAATATCTTAGATCTGATATGGATGCTTGAAAAAAATTTTTAAAATATCTCTCTTGATCTGATCAGATCTGAACGAACCTGATCCAAGAAATCAGGATTTCTCCTTCAACTGGTATCAGAGCTAGGTTTAATAAAAATTATTTAGATATAATTTTTAATTTATTTTAATTTAAAAATTAGATGATTTTAGATATCACATGAGATGTAATTAGATCTAAAATTAAAAAAATTGAATTAAATAATATAGATCTAAGTTCTTCAATATGCATGCTAGTTGTAAAATAGAATAGTTTTATACGTAGTCTTGCATGATTATGATTTATTTTAATTAAATTATAATTTTAAATATATTTATTTTATATTTTTTGATGATTATAAATATTATAATAAGTTCTAAAAAATAGAAAATAAAATTATTTAATTTTTAGATCATATGAGATATGATGATTGCATGTCTAGACTAGTTGTAGAATAGTTCTACATAGTTATCAAGATTAGAATTTATTTTGATATGATCAATTTAAATATAATTTTTTAGATAATTATGAAATAATTTAGATCTAAAAAATATGCATTCATAATACATGAGATGTATACAAAATATGTATTAAGTTAGATCGAATTTTATATATAAGATATATGATGTAGATCTAACTAATTTTGTAGATTTATATTTCTGATTAAGGCGTTCCCCTTGGCCATCCAGTCATAAGAATAAAGTAGGATTTAAATACCCTCTCCTCCCATTCGATGGGATGTTCTTATGATGTGTAGGGGTGCTGTGCATTCATCCTTAATCAGAAATCAAAAAACTTACTTTCTGCAAAATCCTAGATCCTTGAAAACCTATAGGATTTTATTTACATGTTTTGTTTATGAACCCTTAACTTAATTAAGAATTAAGATTATGAAATATTAATGTTAGATCTAAAATTAAGAATTTTAGATCTAAGACATATTCATAAATTTGGGTTCGGACTTGGGTAGCTCAATTAGGTCTAAGCGGTTGATCAAACCGAATCAAGAGTTGGTTAGATGGGATCAACAATGCTTAAATTGACCAGCCTAATAGGATTAAGTCTGGGTCAAGATCGAGTCACGTAAGTGATCGATCAAGCTAAGACCTAATTAGGCTCAGTGGTTAGAGTCTGGATTGTAGGCTAACCTGATTGGTTCTGGCTCAACAATTTGGTGTCTAAGGTAAGTTTGGCAGATACGATCGACTGGTTTTTAATTGGAAGCTACTCGACTCGAATGCATTCTTATCGAGTTAATGGCATATCCCTTCCACCGGTCTCACTTACCTGGCCATGTTTGTTGACTCAGTTCTAATCTGAGGTGGTCAATAATCCGAGCTAACCCATGCCACTAGGTTAGTCATAATGGTTATGACTATGTCAAGTCTAGTTTAATGAGACCTAAATCAAATCTTCCCTAAGAAAAGATTAAGTCTAAGGTCTTCCACCATTGTAGATGTGCGGGCCCTTTTCGAGGTTGATTGTTCTTGACTGGATTACAGTGGTTCAGTTGCACCAAAAAGATGCAACCATATCTATTAGGCATTGGATGCTATGGGCTGGAGGATGGATTGGGCTCAATATTTTGGATACGGTGAGAGACTCAATTAGGAAATCCAATCTATGCAAATGGTGGGTCTGACTTAACTAAGGAGTGGATCAATATTTTGGGCATGGTGAGATTCATGAATTAGAGACCAAGTTTGGGTGCACCATGATTAGAGAATCATTGAACAAGAGTTGTTCACTCATTGGCTAACCCATCACCAATAACTGTTAGGTGAGGTGATGAGTCAGTTGGTGGGACCGCACCATCCACTAGAAATCATTAATCATGAGAGATTTTTGCATCTCTACAGAGGGAGTGTAGGGATCCAAAAAAATAGTGGGAGCTAATTTGTTTAAAAATAAAATCCCTAAATAAATTGGTTAAGTCTTAATTACAAATATCTAACTAGAAACTTTGACTCTCTATAGGAAAATATCTGCATCCAACCCATTAGCACGTATCCTGGACACCCATAGACTGATTGGACCTAAATTACAAGATTGGCTTCAGAAACTTCAAAATTCATTTTGGGTTCCGAGAAGTTAACTCATGTATTGGACCAAGGACCCTCCCACCTTACCAGCCCATCCATCCTGCTGAACAGAGAGCATCTCTGGAATAAGTGGATAGATGAAGATAACAAGGCCAGATATTACATGTTGGGACTCGATGTCTGATGAGCTTCAGTGCCAACATGAAGATATCAGGAACTGCTCGCCAAATATTGGCTCACCTACAGGAGATGTTTGGTGAACAGAGTCGCACAGCCAAGTATCAAGTTCACTAAATGACTTTTCAAGGCTAAGATGCGTAATGGGCAGTCAGTCCAAGATCATTGTCTGATGATGATCAAGAATTTGAAAAAGCTTGAGAAGCTCGAAATGAGGTTGGACTTGGATCTGTAGAATGATATAATTCTGCAATCCTTGACTGATGCATATGGGCAGTTCATCATGAATTACCATGCATGCATAAACTTCAAAATTCTTTGGCCCTTATGAAATGCTGGTTATGCTGCTGAGCTTTCTATGAAAGGTTCAAAAGGTTCTAAGGCTCAGTGCTTGCTATGAAATGGACTTCTTTCAAGAGAAAGTCTTTTGAAAAGAAGAAGAAGTCTGTGAAAAAGTAGAAGGTGAAAGGAGGAAAGAAGAAAAAGATAGAACTGAAGAAGAAGAAAGCTGATAAAGAAAAATATTTCCATTGCAATAATGATGGCCACTAGAAGCGGAACTGCCCTACTTACCTGGCCACCCTAAAAAAGGAGGTAGGTCCTTCTAGAGGTATGCTCGTTATTGAGTCTAACCTTATAGTTTCTTCTACATCCAGTTGGGTGCTTGACTCTTGTTCTAGTGCTCACTTATGCACTTCTATGCAAGGTCTTGAGGATAGCAGAAGGTTGAGGGATGGTGAGATGATCCTGCACATCAAAAATAGAGCAAGAGTTGCTATCATGGCCATGGGAACATACCCTCTTCGACTATCATCTGGTTTAAACTTAGTGTTAAAAAACTATTATTATGTGCCTCCAGCAAGTAGGAATTTGATTTCTATTTCTTGCATTAAAAGGCTATGTAATTAGTTTTCTTAAGGACCATTGTAACATTCTTTATGAAAGAAATAAAATTGCAAGTGGTTTCCTTATTAACAATCTTTATCAGTTACATGTTGATGTATCTATTTTTAATATCGAGCAAAATATGAATACCATTAAATGACCTAGAGATAGTCCAAACGATAGGTATCTATGGCACCTAAGACTAGGTCATATAGCAGAAGATAGAGTTAACAAATTGGAGAAAATCAGGCCATTGAGCCCATCGACTTCTGAGTCATATCCAATTTATGAATCTTGTCTTCATGGCAAAATGACTAAACTTTCTTTTGTAGGACATGGGGAAAGAGCCATGGATCTTCTTATCCTAGTACATACTGATGTGTGCAGCTCATTTGATGTGCTGGTTAGAGGCACCTTTATCTACTTTATAACTTTACCGATGATTTATCTAGGTATGGGTATGCGTATCTTATGAGACACAAGTCTAAAGCTTTTGAAAAGTTCAAAGAATTCAGACATGAAGTAGAAAAGTAAATTGGAAAATTTATTAAAGTTCCTCGATCAGATCGAGCAGGTGAATACCTTAGTTGGAAATTCCTAGACTATCTCAAGAAAAATGGCATAGTCTCTCAATGGACTCTATCTGAAACACCTCAACTCAATGGAGTTTCAGAATGGAGGAACCGAATCCTATTAGATATGGTCTGATCCATGATGAGCTTCACAGACCTTCCTAATTTTCTTTGGGGATGCTGTTTGTTAACAGCAATATACTTACTGAATAGGGTTTCTTCTAAAACCATTTCTGCCACACCGTATGAGATATAGCATGGTAAGAAACCAAGTCTGAGTCATCTCAGAATTTAGGATCGTTCAGCTCATGTCAGAAGACAACAAGTGGACAAGTTAGATTTTAGATCCTTTAGAGCTCAATTTATAGGATATCCTAAAGAATAATTAGGACATTATTTCTACATTCCAAAAGATCACATTGTGATTGTGAGTCGACATATGATCTTTCTTAAAAAATAGTTTATTCAAGACAGCGGCATTGGAAAGCAGATCAAGCTCGATGAGAAAGTCTCACAAGAGCAACGAGCTAAGGACCAAATGAAACTAAATCAGGTTAAGCCAATCCATTCACTACCTCCTCCACCTCGTAGATCAGAAAGGATTTTCCGTCCTCCTGAGAGGTACTTGGGTAATATTTCAGAGGAAGTAGAGGAAATGTTTTTTGTAGGCAATGGGTTTCATGGTGATGATCCCAAAACCTATAACGAGGCGATATTGGATATCGAACTCCTTGATTGCCGTTAGAGGTAATGAAGTTAGAAATTGACTTGATGCACTCAAACCAAGTCTGAACCTTGGTAGATCCACCAGAAGGTATAGTACCTATTGGATGTAAATGGATCTATAAGAGAAAGATTGGTGCAGATGGGAATGTGGAGACATTCAAATGTAGATTAGGGGCAAAAGATTATTGTCAGCATGAAGGCATTGACTATCAGGATACCTTTTTGTTAGTAGCTATGCTAAAATTCATCTATACATTGCTTGCTGTTGCAGCCTATTTCGATTATGAAATATGGCAAATGGACGTAAAAATGATATTCTTAAATGGATATCTTGAGGAAGATATCTATATGGAATAGCTGCTAGGTTTCACATCCTGTGATGATAATCACAAGGTATGCAAGTTGCAAAGGTCCATACATGGACATAAGCAAGCATCTCAGAGTCGGAACACTTGCTTTAATGATGTGATCAAATTATTTGGTTTCATCAAGAATGAAGAGGAGCCATGTGTTTTCAAAAAGATCAGTGGAAGCGCTGTTGTCTTCCTCGTATTGTACGTGGATGACATCCTCGTTATTGAGAATAATATTCCCATGTTGACCACAGCTAAAATGTGGTTATCTAAAGAATTCTCCATGAAAGACCTAGGAGAAGCATCATTTATTCTAGGAATTAAGGTCTATAGAGATAGACCGAATAGGATGCTAGAACTTTCACAGAAAATATACATAGAAGAAGTGCTAAAGAGGTTTAGCATGGAAAACTCTAAGAGGGATTTGGTACCCTTCAGACATGGCATTCATCTTTCCAAGAAGATGTGCCCTAGCACACTTGAGGAAATAGAATGCATGAGCAAGATACCTTATGCTTCAGCAATAGGGAGCCTCATGTATGCCATGTTATGTACACTACCTGATATAGCCCATGCTATGAGTGTCACGAGTAGATATCAGTCGAATCTAGATGAAGAACCCTAGACTTCTGTGAAATGTATCCTTAAGTATGTGAGAAGAACTAAGGATATGTTGTTGGTCTTTGGTAATGGAGAACTCCAAGTCCAGGGGTATACAAACTCGAATTTTATGTCCGATGTAGATGATCGAAAGTCGACATCTGAGAGTCTGTTTGTGTGCAATGGTGGAGCTATCAGTTGAAAAAGTTTCAAGCAGACAGTGATAGCAGATTCCATCATGGAAGCAGAATACATCGCTACATCAGAAGCTGCAAAGGAGGCATTCTGGTACAAGAAGTTTGCCATAGAGATTGGAGTGATGCCATCAGATGCCATTCCTCTGTACTGCGACAACAGTGGCGCCATAGCCCTTGCTAAGGAGCTGAGCTCTCACCAAAAATCCAAGCACATCGAGTGGCGGTACCATCTCATCCATGATTCTCTAGAGAAGGGTTACGTCGAGGTCAAGAGAGTCGACTCCACAGACAATGCGGTAGACCCACTTACAAAGCCATTGGGCCAGTAGAAGATTGAAGCCCACCTTGAGAAGATGGAACTTAGATTTGTAGTCAATTGACTTTAGGTCAAGTGGGAGTTTGTTAAATATGTGTGCCCTAGAAGCCAGAATTGGCTGACACTTGTAATACACTTCTATGGGCAAAATTATAATTTTGACTATAAATAATAAAATAGATTATTTTCTATCATAAATATATATTTAGTGTCTGTGATACATCCCTTGAGTTAATGGTAATGATAATTCATATTTTCAAGAGTTGAAAATTTAAGACATGAATTTTCATCTATTAACTCATAAAATACTCTTGACCATAGGATCATCATGAGGATGGTGATTAATCTGGAAGGTTAGTGTACAATCACTTCTTCATAGTAGTGAGTCTTGAGTCTACGATGTAGAGACATCGAAGCAAGAGTACAAGTACTCATTAGAGAAGGAGGGCATCGAGCGTGACCACCTCGAGTAGTCATAAGGAAGCCTACCTTCTCGTCGATAACTGACTCGAAGCTGCAGTGGTGTGTCTGGTTCTTTGACCTAAGGTGCATCGATAGTTCACCTTGAGGGTGTTATAGTTTGACTACACCATGACTTGATCTCTTAGCCATTCGGAATTCTGAGGTGTATGTTGGCTATAGCATGTTCATTGTAGGAATTGAATTGCACCAAGAGGAAATCTATCTACCTCGGTAGAAGGGGAGCAGCCCTATGATGATCATGAGAATCAAGTCCATAAGCCCATGGCAATGGCAGAGAGTAAAATAATAGAAAATAATTTCTATTAAGATTTTCACATCGGACTTGAATCGAATGATTAAATCATATGATAGAAATTAGGGTTTGACGAGTTCACCTTAACCCTAATTTGATCGGAGCACAAGATAGAAGAACTTAAACACACAGGTAGCTATATCGAGAGGTTCATTTTTAATTTTGATGGGTTGCCACCATATACCGCTAGGTGTCACTGATGGATTTTGAGAGCAATTAGAATGATTTAGATGATTAATCATTCTAGTTGTCTGAATCAAAAGAGTTCTGATCCATCGAAAGAAATTTCAATGATGTCGATGATGGAGATCATGACATATCCCATTACCATATAGAACTGAATCTAACTAGATCTCACAAACAAGAGTTTGGATCTGGATATCATCAATTAGACTAACCCAGTTCAATTGATTTGAATTAGATTCAATTAGGTTCAAGAAAATTGTGCTAGCACATGATTGAACTTAACGTTCTCCTTTTATTATCATTAAAAGTTATCTTGACTGAGCCAAATATATTTGTGCCCACCCAGGTATCTTTACTTTGTTAGACTAGAGATTGTCTAGGTTAGAAAAGGGTTGTCTTAATTTATGAGATAAATTTGAGACAACACCTATCATTTTCCGTCACCTGCTAATTCTTGTCTTTTGACTTTGGTCAAATGTTGACCTTTGACCCTTGGATATCTGCCCATGTGTCATGCACTTATTGGAGAGCAGATAGGAGCTCGTCCCCTTACTAGAATTTGGAAAGGAAGGGGCACATGCCTAGGATGGTGTGTGCCCATTGGATAGAGACGCCTGGAGTCCCATGTGGATAGGACTCCAAGTTGCTTCTTGGATTCTACTTAGGCGACCCATACCTATAGACTTTGACCAGTCTTAGGCACCATCTAAGGATGAGTTTGTAGGGCACCCATCTTATTGGATTAGGTGATGTCATCCCACCAATCAGATTTAGATCTGATTGCATGAACCAATGTGATTGGCTGGGATGATGTAGCACTGCATGGCGCAAAATGATCTATAAATAAACCCTGTCTGTTTCCAACTTTCATAGAGTTTCTCTTAGCCCATGCTCCAAGGCTGTCCCTCTCCCTCCTCCATGCCATCTTCTAATCCTTTCTCTCCTCTCATGCCTAAGGGAAGTTGGACTTCAGTTTGGTGCGATCCAGGCAAGAAAAGGCTGACGAGAAAGGAAGAAGGCAACACTGCTGCAGAGACGACTACTGATCTTCAGAAAAAATTTTAAAGATCCTTTAAATTAGATCCAAATCTAATTTTGGAGAAGTGATAAAGAAAGAGAAGATCTCCAGATCCAGCTCGAGTGGATACTGGTAGAGGCTAGGCACTTGCGTGGCTAGATCCAAAACCTCAGACAATCAGCAGGATCATCAAAGGGTAATCGGATTACCCACATCAAGGTATAAATTAAATTAGATTTAATTTATTTTTATTAATTAGATCTATAAAATCAGATCTGAAACATCTCAGATCTGATATGGATGCTTGAGAGAAATTTTTGAAATATCTCTCTTGATCTGATTAGATCTAAACGAACCTGATCTGAAAAATTAGGATTTCCCCTTCAGTCCCCCCACTAAAAAGCAAACAGTCAGGGGGTGTATGCCTAGGGAGTCATGCACCCCATGAGGATAAAAGATGGAGTCCCATATAGATGGGACTCTAGGTTGCTTCAAGGGATTAAACTGTGTGACGCCAAGAAGTCTTGTTTGACCCAATTTTGGTGCCACCTAAGGAGGGTTTTGAGGGTCTCTCATCTGATTGGATCAGATGATGTCATCCCACCAATTAGATTTAGATTTAATTGCACAAAGGGCCGTAATTGGTTGGGATGATGTGGCACTGCATGGTGCAGCAGGATCTATATAGACCCTATATGCGCCTAGAATTTAATGCTTCTGCCTTTAGGCCATGCCACATAGCCTCTCCTTCTTTTTCTCCAAGCCACCCTATGGTCCTTTCTCTTCTCTCCATGCCCAAGGGCTTTTGGGCATGAACAAGGTGCAACCCAAGCAAGTTAAAGGCGTCAGGAAAGGAAGAAAGCAATATTGCTGCAAGAGACAATGACTGTTCTTCAAAAGCAATTTTGAAGACCTTCAAGATCAGATCTAGATCTAAATTTTGATAAATTAATTGAGAAGGAGAAGATCTTCAGATCCTATCCAAGTGGATACTGGTGGAGACCAGGCACTTGCATGGCTACATTCAGAATCTCAGGCAAATATCGGAATCATCATAGGGTAATTGGATTATCCAAAACAAAGGTATAATTAAATTAGATTTAATTTTTATTTTTATTTTTATTATAGATTAATAAGATCAGATTTGAGAAGTTTCAAATCTGATTAGAATCTTAGAGGATAAATTTTTGAAATATCCCTCCTGATCCAATCAAATCTAAACAAACTTGACCCAGAAAATAAATTTTTCCCTTAAACTAGTATCAGAGCCAGGTTCCATAACTCATTAGATTTGATTTTAATATATTTTTGATCTGATAATTAGATGATTTTAGATATCATATTAGATATGAATAGATCTAAAATTAAAAAATTAAAAATTAAATAATCTAAATTTAAGATGTATGAGATGCATGACTAGACTAGGAATAGAATTATTCTATGTGTAGTCTAGCATAATCATAATTTTAATTTAATTAATTATATTTTTTAGATTTATTTATTTATTATATTTTGATATTATAAATATTATAATTAAATCTAAAAAATAAAAAATAAATTTATTTAATTTATCCATATGAGATATGATAGATGCATGTTTAGACTAGTTGTAGAATAGTTCTACAAAATTATCTAGAATAAATTTTAATTTAATATGATCAAATTTAAATCTTAGTTTTTAGATATTTATGACGTAATTTAGATCTGAAAACATACATGATATGATACACGAGATGTATGCAAAATATGTTTTTAGTTAGATTCTTTTTTTATATATGTGATATATGATATAGATCTAACTAGTTTTATAGATTTATCATATTTCTGATTAAGGCATTCTTCTTGACCGTCTGATCGTAAGAATAAAGTAGGATTCGAAGGCCCCCTCCTTCCATTCGATGGGATATTCTTATGGTGTGTAGGGGTGCTGAGCATTCGTCCTTAGTCAGAAATCAAAAACTTATTTTCTGCAAAATCCTAGACCTGAAACCCTAGGATTTTATATACATATTTCTTTTATGAACCCTAAACTTAATTAAGAATTAAGATTATGAAATATATTAGGTCTAAAATGAAGAATTTTTAGATCTAAGATATATTCATAAAATAGGGTTTGAGCTTGGGTAGCTCAATTAGGTCTAGCGGCTGATCAAATCGAATCAAGAGTTGGTTAGGTGGCATCAAGAGTACTTAAATTGATCAACCTAATAGGATTAAGTCTAGGTCAAGGTTGAGTCACATGAGTGATCGATTGAGTTGAGACCTAATTAGACTCAGGGGTTAGAGTCTGGATTGTAGGCTAACCCAATTGATTCTGGCTCAACAATTTGGTGTCTAAGATAAGTTTGATAGATACGACCGACTGATTTTTAATTGAGAGCTACTCAACTCAAATGTGTTCTTATCGAGTTAAAGGCATATCCCTTCCACTGATCTCACTTATCTGGCCAGATTTGTCCACCCAATTCTGAGCTAAGATGGCTAACAATCCGAGCTAACCCATGCCACTAGGTTAGTCATAATGGTTATGGCTATGTCAAATCAAGTTTAAAGAGACATAAATCAAATCTTCCTAAGAAAAGATTAAGTCTAAGATCTTCCACCATTATAGATGTGTGGGCCCTTTTCAGGGTTGATTGTTCTCGGCTAGTCATAGTGGCTCAGTTCCATCGAAAAGATGCAATCATGTCTATTAGGCATTGGATGCTACAGGCTGGAAGATGGATTGGGCTCAATATTTTGGATACGGTGAGAGATCCAATTAGAAATCCAATCTGTGCAAATGGTGGGTCTGACTTAACTAAGGAGTGGATCAATATTTCGAGCATGGTGAGATTCATGAATTAGAGATCAAGTCTGGATGCACCTTGATTAGAGAATCATTGGATAAGAGTTATTCATTCATTGACTAACCCATCACCAATAACTGTTAGGTGAGGTGATGAGTCAGTTGGTGGGACACACCATCCACTAGAAATTAGTAATCATGGAGATTTTTGCATCTCTACAGAAGGAGTGTAGGGATCCAAAAAAATAGTGGGAGCTAATTTGTTTAAAAATCAAATCCTTAAAGAAATTGGTCAAGTCTTAATTATAAAATCTAACCAGAAACTTTGACTCTCTATAGGAAAAGAAAAATGTTTGCGTCCAACCCACTAGCCCGTATCCTGGACACCCATAGACTGACTAGAACCAATTACAAGGATTAGCTTCAAAACTTTAAAATCATTTTGGGTTTTGAGAAGTTGACTCATGTATTGGACCAGGATCCCCCCACCTTACCAGCTCCTCTATCCGTTGAACAGAGAGCATCTCTTGACAAGCGGATGGATGAAGATAATAAGGTCGATACTACATGTTGGGCTCGATGTTTGATGAGCATCAGCATCAACATGAAGATATCAAGACTGTCCACCAAATGTTGGCTCACCTGTAAGAGTTGTTTGATGAATAGAGTCATGCATCCAAATATCAGGTCACTAAATAACTTTTTAAGGCTAAAATGCTTGATGGGCAGTCAGTCCATGATCATTGTCTGATGATGATCAAGGACTTGGAAGAGCTTAAGAAGCTCAGAGTGAAGTTAGATCAGGATTTGTAGAATGATATAATTCTACAATCCTTGACTGATGTATATAGGCAGTTCAACATAAACTATCGTATGCATAAACTTCAGAATACTCTAGCCGAGCTTATGAATATGCTAGTTACTATTGAGCTTTCTATAAAAGGTTCTAAAGGCTCAGTACTTGCATGGAACATACTTCTTTTAAGAGAAAGTCTTTTGGAAGAAAAGAAGAAATCTATGAAAAAGCAGAAGGTGGAAGATGGAAAGAAAAAGAAGGCAGAGCTGAAGAAGAAGGCCGCTGACAAAGGAAAGTGTTTCCATTGTAATACCGACGGCCACTAAAAGCGGAATTGCCCTACATACCTGGCCATCCTAAAGAATAAGAAGGACACAAGTCCTTCTGGAGGTATGCTCGTTATTGAATCTAACCATATGATTTCTTCTGCATCCAGTTAGGTGCTTGACTTTGATTCTAGTGCTCATTTATGCACTTCCATGCAGGGTCTTGAGGATAGCAAGAGGTTGAGGGATGGTGAGATGATCCTACATGTTGAAAATGGAGCAATGGTTGCTGCTGTGGTCATGGGAACCTACCCTCTTTGACTACCATCTGACTTAGATTTAGTACTTAAGGATTGTTATTATGTGCCTACTACAAGTAGGAATTTGATTTCTATTTCATGTTTAGCACAAGAAGGCTATGTAATTAGTTTTCTTTAGGACCATTGTAATATTCTATATGAAACAAATAAAATTGCAAGTGGTTTTCTTATTAACGATCTCTACCAGTTACATATTGATGCATTTATCTTTAATATCGAGTAAAATGTGAATGCCATAAGATCAAAATGATCCAAAGATAGTCCAAACAATAGGTATCTATGGTGCCTAAGACTAGATCATATAGTAGAAGATAGGGTTAATAAATTGGAGAAAATCAGGCTATTGAGTCTGTTAACTTCTGAGTCATATCCAATTTATGAATCATGTCTTCATGACAAAATGACTACGCTTCCTTTTGTAGGACATGGAGAAAGGGCCATGGATCTACTTGCCCTAGTACATACTGATGTGTGCGACTCATTAGATGTACCGACTAGAGGCAATTTTGTCTACTTCATAATCTTTACCGATGATTTATCTCAGTATGGGTATGTGTATGTTATGAGACACAAATCTAAAGTCTTTAAAAGGTTTAAGAAATTCAGACATGAAGTGGAAAAGCAAACTAGAAAACCTATTAAGATTCTTCGATCAGATCGAGAAGGTGAATACCTGAGTTGGAAATTCTTGGACTATCTCAAGCAATATGGCATAGTCTCCCAATGGACACCACTTGGAATACCTCAACTCAATAGGGTTTCAGAATGGAGGAATTGAATCCTATTAGATATGGTTTGATCCATGATGAGCTTCACAGACCTTCCTAATTTTCTTTAGAGACATAGTCTGTTAACTGCTTTGTATTTACTAAATAGGATTTTCTCTAAAACCATTTCTATCACACCGTATGAGATATTGAATGGTAAGAAATCAAGTCTAAGTCATCTCAGAATTTGGGGTTGTTTGGCTCAAGTCAAAAGACAACAAGCGGATAAGTTAGACTATAGGTCCTTTAGAGCTCGATTCATAGGATATCCTAAAGAGTCATTAGGATATTATTTTTATATTTCAGAAAATCATAATATGATTGTGAGTCGGCATGCCATCTTTCTTGAAAAATAGTTTATTCAAGATGGTGGCATTGAAAGGTAGATCAAGCTTGAGTAGAAAATCTCACAAAAGCAACGAGCTAAGGACCCTATGGAACAAAATCAAGTTGAGCCAATACAATCACTACCTCCTCCACCTCATAGATCGAAAAGAATTTTTCATCCTCCTGATAGGCACTTAGATACTATTTCAGAGGAAGGAGAGAAAATGTTCCTCATAAGTAATAGGGTTCATGGTGATGATCCCAAAACTTATGACGAGATGATATTGGATATTGACTCTGAAAAATGGTTAGAGGCAATGAAGTTAGAAATTGATTTGATGCACTCAAACCAAGTCTTGACCTTGGTAGATCTACTTGAAGGTATAATATCTATTGAGTGTAAATGGATCTACAAGAGAAAGATTAGTGCAGATGGAAATGTGGAGACATTCAAAGCTAGATTAGTGGCAAAATGGTATAGTGAGCATGAAGAAATTGCCTATTAGGATACCTTTTCGCTAGTAGCCATGCTAAAATTCATCCATAAATTGCTTGCTGTTGCAGCCTATTTCGATTATGAAATATGGTAAATGGACATGAAAATAGCATTCTTAAATGGATACCTTGAGGAAGATATCTATATGGAACAGCCACTAGGTTTCACATCTAGTGATGTTGATCATAAAGTATGTAAGCTACTAAGATCCATATATGGAGTTAAGCAAGCATCTCAGAGCTAGAATACTCATTTTAATGATGTGATTAAATTATTTGGTTTCATCAAGAACGAGGAGGAACCATGTATTTTTAAAAAGATCAGTGGCAGTGCTATTGTCTTCCTCATACTGTATGTAGATGATATCCTCCTTATTGGGAATGATATTTCCATATTAACCATAGTTATAATGTGGTTATCTAAAAAATTCTTTATGAAAGATCTAAGAGAAGCATCCTTCATTCTAGGAATTAAGGTCTATAGAGACAAACCGAATAGGATGCTAGGTCTTTCATAGAAGATGTAAATAGAAGAAGTGCTAAAGAGATTTAGCATGAAAAACTCCAAGAGGGGATTGGTACCCTTCAGACATGGCATTCATCTCTCCAAGAAATTGTGTCCCAACACACTTAAGGAGATTGAACGCATGAGCAAGATTTCTTATGCTTCAGTAATAGGAAGCCTCATGTATGCCATGTTATGTACACAACCTGATATAGCCCATGCTGCGAGTGTCACGAGCAGATATCAGTCGAATCTAGGTGAAGAACACTGGACTTTTGTGAAATATATCCTTAAGTACTTGAGAAGAACTAAGGATATGATATTGATTTTTGGTAATGGAGAACTCCAAGTCCAAAGGTATATAGACTTGGAGTTTATGTCCGACATAGATGATCGAAAGTCAACATCTGGGAGTCCATTTGTATGTAATGGCGATGCTGTCAGTTGGAAGAGTTCTAAGCAAACAGTGATAGCAGATTCCACTATGGAAGTAGAGTATATCGCTGCATCAGAAGCTACGAAGGAGGCATTCTAGTACAAGAAGTTTGCCGTAGAGATTAGAGTGATGCCATCGGATGCCATTCCTCTGTACTATAATAATAATGGCATTATAGCCCTTGCTAAGGAGCCGAGGTCTCATCAAAAATTTAAGCACATCAAGCGACGATACCACCTCATCCGTAATTATCTTGAGAAAGGTTACATCAAGGTCAAGAGAGTCGACTCCACAGACAATGCAACAGACCCACCTACAAAGCCATTATGCCAGCAGAAGATCAAAGCCCACCTTAAGAAGATGGGACTTAGATTTGTAGATAATTGGCTTTAGGTCCAGTGAAAGTTTGTTAAATATGTGTGCCCTAGAAGCCAGATTGGCTAACACTTGTAATACACTTCTAAGGGCAAAATTATAATTTTAACTATAAATAATAAAATAGAGTATTTTCTATCATAGTGTGTATTTGAAAGTGTCTATGATACATCCCTTGAGTTAATGGTAATAATAGTTTATATTTTCAAGAGTTAAAATTTAAAACATGAATTTTTATTATTAACTCATAAAATGCTTCCGACCGTAGGATCATCATGAGGATGGTGATTGATCTGAAAGGTTGGTGTACGATCGCTTCTTTTGGATAGATAAGTCTTGAATCTATGATGTAGAAACACCAGAGCAAGAGTACAAGTACTCGTTAAAGAACGAGGGCACTGAGCGTGACCACCTCGAGCAGTCATAAAGAAGTCTACCTTCTCGTTAATGACTGACTCGAAGCTACAGTGATGTGTCTAGTTCTTTGACCTGAGGTACATCGATAGTTCATCTTGAGGATGTTGTAGTTTGACTACACCATAACTTGGTCTCCTAGCCATTTGGAACCCTGAGGTTTATGTTGGCTATAGCATTTTCATTGTAGGAATTGGATTGCACCAATAGGAGATCTATCTACCTCGGTAGATGAGGAGCAGCCCTATGATGATCATGAGAATCAAATCCATAACCCCATGGCCATAGCAGAGTGAAATAATAGAAAGAGTTTCTATTAGAATTTTCATATTGGACTTGAATCGAATGATTAATTCATATGACGAAAATTAGGATTTGACGAGATCACCTTAACCCTAATCTGGTTAGGACTCAAGATAGAGGAGCATAATCACATAGGTAACTGCACTGAGAGGTTCCCTTTCAGTTCTGATGGGTTGCCACCATATGTTGCTAGATGTCACTGGTGGATTTTGAAAGCAATTAGAATGATTTGGATGATTGATCATACTAATTGTCTGAAACAAAAAAGTTTTAATCCATCAGAAGGTGTTTCGATGATGTTGATGATAAAGATCGCGACATATCCCATTATCATACGAAACTAAATCTAACTAAGTCACTCAAATAAGGGTTTCGATCTGGATGTCATCAATTGATCTAACCCAGTTCAATTGATTTGAATAAGATTCAATTAGGTTCAAAAAAATCATGCTAGCACATGATTGAGCCTATTGTTGTTCTTTAACAATCATTAAAGCTTGTCTCAACTAAGCCAAAAGTATTTAGGATCACTCAAAAACCGTTACTTGGTCTGACTAAAGCTTGTCCAGATCAGAAAAGGATTGTCTTAATTTATGAGATAAATTTAAAACAACACCTACCATTTTTGGTCACCTGCTAATTCCTGTTTTCGAACATTGGTCAAATATTGATCCTGGACACTTAGACATCTGCCCATTTGTCATGCACCCATAGGACAGTACCTAGGGACTTGTCCTCCTACTAAAAAGTAGATAGTCAAGGGGTGCACACCCAGGGAGGCGTGCGCCCCATGAGGATAAAAGATGGAGTCCCATATAGATGGGACTCTAGGTTTTTTCATGGGATTAACTATGTGGCACCAAGAAGTCTTATTTGATCTAGTCTTGGTGCTACCTAAGGAGGGTTTTGAGGGTCTCCCATCTGATTAAATCAGATGATGTCATCCCATCAATCAAATTTAGATCTGATTGCATAAAGTACAATGATTGATTGGGATGATGTGGCACTGCATGGTGCAGCAGGGTCTATACTCTATCTGTGCTAGAATTTAATGCTTCTACCTTTAGCCCATGCCACATAGCCTCTCTCCCTCCTTCTCTATGCCACCCTCTGGTCCTCTCTCTCCTCTCATCGTCCAAGGTCTTTTGGGCACGAACAAGGTGCGATCCAAGCAAGTAAAAGGCGCCAAAAAAAGAAGAAGACAGCACTGCTGTAAGAGATAATGGTTGTTTTTCAAAAGCAGTTTTGAAGACCATCAAGAACAAATCTAGATCTAATTTTTGGAGGATTGATTAAGAAGGAAAAGATCTTCAGATTTTGCCCGAGTGGATACCGATAGAGGTCAGACACTTGCATGGCTACATCTAGAACCTTAGGCGAACATCGAGGTCATCATAGGGTAAAGGTATAATTAAATTAAATTAAAATTTTATTTTTATTTTTATTATTAGATCAATAAGATTAGATCTGATTAAGATTGTAGAGAAAATTTTTTTAAAATATCCCTCCTGATCCAATTAGATTTGAATGAATCTGATCTGAAAAATAGGTTTTTTCCTTCATGAGGATGAAGTCACAAGCCGCACATGCATCCGACCTCTAGGAGTCATCCACATGAGCCCACGAACATGATTAGAGATTTTGATGTAGGAAATCAGCACAACATGCTAGTACTATATTGATCTCTCTTCAATGATCGATTTGATGCTTCCTTCTTCGAAACATGGACTCTCCAAAATATGAGAAGAAAGAGGAGAGTTTTCTAATCGAAGACTCTCTCAGAAAAAACTCAAAAGATGGAGGAGAGATGAGGAATTAAACAGCTCTAGAAGAAGATCCTCTTCTTCTTCAATTTTCTCTCACCTAGACACCTAGTTTGGTGCCTCTAGAACACCCACGCCCAAGGACCCTCTTCCTTTGATTTTTGTACAACCCAAACCTCTCCCAAAGCTCTATATTTCATAAAAAAATTAGTCCAAAATTCATCCTAAATTTATAAAAAAGAAGAATCTTTGTCTAGATCAAAAACTAGACAAGGCTAGACTAGATTTGGTAAGTAGTTGGGATGCCCAACTCTTGGGCATCCTGAAGAAAAAAATCCTATTTTTTGGATCAGATTCGTTCAAATCTGATTGGATCAAGAGAGATATTTCAAAAAATTTTTTCTTGGATCTAGATTAGATCTGAGATTTTTTAGATCTGATATTATTAATCTAATAAAAAAATAAAATAAAAATAAAGGATAAATTAAATCTAAGTTAATTTTACCTTGTAGCGGGTAATCAGATTATCCTATGATGATCCTGAGGTTCTGGATCAAGCCACGCAAGTGTCTGGCCTCAATCGGTATCCACTCAGGTAGGATCTAGAGATCTTCTTCTTCTTTATCATTTCTCCAAATATCAGATCTGGATCTAATTTGGAAGATCTTCAAAACTTCTTTTGAAGATCGGATGTCGTCTCTTGCAGCAGTGCTGCCTTCTTCCTTTCTCATCACCTTTCTCTTGCTTGGATCGCACCAAACTGAAGCCCAAAGGTTTTTGGGCATGGATAGGAGAGAGGGGACCTGAAGATGGCATGGAGGAGGGAGAGGAGCAGCCTTGTGGCATGGGCAATGGACTAGAGATCTAAATCTTAAGCACAGATAGGGTTTATATAGACCCTATCGTGCCATATAGTGCTACATCATCTCAATCAATCACGGCCTTCTATGCAATTAGATCTAAATTTGATTGATGGGATGACATCATCTAATCTAATCAGATGAGAGCCCCTCTGAATCATCCTTAGATGGTACCAAGACTGGCCAAACAAGTCTCTTTGGCGCCATGCACTTTGATTCCCTAAAGCAACTGGAGTCCCATCTGTATGGGACTCCATGCATTATTTACATGGGCCGCATGCCTCCGTAGGCATGCACCCTTTATCTATCTTTTCCCTTTTAGTAGGGGGACAAGGTCCAAAATTCTCTCATATGGGTGCATGACACATGGGCAGAAGTCTAAGAGTCAAAGGTCAATGCTTGACCAAAGTCAAAAGACAAGATTTAGCAGGTGACGAAAATTGGTAGGTGTTGTTTCAAATTCATCTCATAAATTAAGACAATCCTTTTTTGATCTTAACAAGCTCCAGTCAGACCAAGTAAAGGTACCTGAGTGAGTCCAAACATATTTGGCTCAGTCACGACAACTTTTAATGATAATTAAAGGAGAACATTAGGCTCAATCATGTGCTAGCATGATTTTCTTAAACCTAATTGAATCTAATTCAAATCAATTGACCTGGGTTAGTCCAATTCATGATATCTATATCTAAATCCTTATTTGTGTGACCCTGTTAGATTCAGTTAAGTATGGTAATGAGATATGTCATGATCTTCATCATTGACATCATTGAAACATCTTTCGATGGATCAAAACTTTTCTAATTCAGACAACTAGTATGATTGATCATTTAAATCATTCTAATTGCTCTCAAAATCCACTAGTGACACCTAGCAGCATATGGTGGCAATCCATCAGAACTGAAAATGAATCTATCGGTGTAGTTACCTGTGTGGTTAAGTTCTTCTATCTTGAGCTCCGATTAGATTAGGGTTAAGGTGAACTCGTCAAACCCTAATATCCATCATATGATTAATCATTTGATTCAAGTACAATATAAAAATCTTAATAGAAACTCTTTCTATTATTTCACTCTACCATGGCCATGGGCTTATCGACTTGATTTTCATGATCATCATAGGGCTACTCCTCATTTACCGAGGTAGATAGATTTTCTCTTGGTGCAATCCAATTCCTACAATGAACATGCTATAGCCAACATACACCTCAGAGTTTCAAATGGCTAGGAGATCGAATCATGGTGTAGCCAAACTATAACATCCTCAAGGTGAACTGCTGATGTATCTCAGATCAAAGAATCAGACACACAACTACAGCTTCAAGCTAGTCATCAATGAGAAGGTAGACCTCCTAATGACTACTCAAGGTGGTCACGCTCAGTGCCCTCATTCTCTAACGAGTATCTGTACTCTCAGTCTAGTGTCTCTATACCATAAACTCAAGACTCATCTACTATAAAGAAGCGATTGTACACAAACCTTTCAAATCAATCATCATCCTCATGATGATACTATGGTCAGGAGCATTTTATGAGTTAATAATGAAAATTCATGTCTTAAATTTTCAACTCTTGAAAATAAGAATTATCATTGCCATTAACTCAAGAGATGTATCACAGACACTAAATACACATTATGATAGAAAATAATCTATTTTATTATTTATAATCAAAATTATAATTTTGCCCTTAGAAGTGTATAACAAGTTCAGCCAATTCTGGCTTCTAGGGCACACATATCTAACAAAGTCCCACTTAACCTAATGTCAATTGCCTACAAATCTAAGTCCCATCTTCTCAAAGTGGGCTTCGATCTTCTACTAATCCAACGACTTTGTAAGTGGGTCTACCGCATTGTCTGTGGAGTTGACTCTCTTAACCTCAACATATCTCTTCTCGATGTAATCACAGATGAGGTGGTATCGCCGCTCGATGTGTTTAAATTTTTGGTGAGATCTCGGCTCCTTAGCAAGGGCTATGGCATCATTATTGTCGCAATATAGAGGAATGGCATTTGATAGCATCACTCCAATCTCTATGGCAAACTTCTTATACTAGAATGCCTCCTTCATAGCTTCTTATGTAGCGATGTATTCTGCTTTCATGGTGGAATCTACTATTGTTTTCTATTTGAAACTCTTCCAACTGGCAGCACCACCATTACACACAAATGAATTTCTAGATGTCGACTTTTGATCATCTATATCGAACATAAAATCCAAGTCTGTATACCCCTGGACTTGGAGTTCTCCATTACCAAAAACCAAGAACATATTCTTAGTTCTTCTTTAGTACATAAGGATACATTTCATAGTAGTCCAGTATTCTTCACCTGGATTTGACTGATATTTGCTCGTGACACTCACAGCATGGGCTATATCAGGTCATGTATATAACATGGCATACATGAGGCTCCCTATTGCAGAAGCATAAGGGATCTTGTTCATGCATTCTATCTCCTCAAGTGTGCAAGGGCACATCTTCTTGGAGAGATGAATGCCTTGTCTGAAGGGTACCAAACCCCTCTTAGAGTTTTCCATGCTAAATCTCTTTAGCACTTCCTCTATGTACTTCTTCTATGAAAGACCTAGCATCCTATTGGGTCTATCTCTATAGACTTTGATTCCAAGAATGAAGGATGCTTCTCCTAGATCTTTCATGGAGAATTCTTTAGATAACCACATTTTAACTATGGTCAACATGAGAATATCATTTCCAATAAGGAGGATATCATCCACGTACAGTATGAGGAAGATAATAGCGCTCCCACTAACCTTTCTGAAAATACATGGTTCCTCCTTATTCTTGATGAAATCAAATAATTTAATCACATCATTAAAATGAGTATTTCAACTTCGAGATGCTTGCTTAAGTCTATAAATAGACCTTTGCAGCTTGCATAATTTGTGATCAGTATCATTGAATGTGAAATCCAGCGGCTATTCCATATAGATATCTTTCTCAAGATATCCATTTAACAATGCCATTTTCACATCCATTTGCTATATTTCATAATCAAAATAGGCTACAATAACAAGCAATGTGCGAATGGATTTAAGCATGGTTACTAGCGAAAAGGTATCCTGATAGTCAATGCCTTCACGCTGATTATTACCTTTTGCCACTAATCTGGCTTTGAATGTCTCTACATTTCCATCTGCACTAATCTTTCTCTTGTAGATCTATTTACACCCAATAGGTACTATACCTTTTGGTGGATCTACCAAGATCCAAACTTGGTTTGAGTACATCGAGTCAATTTCTGACTTCATTGCCTCTAACCATTTCTCAGAGTCGATATCTGATATCGCCTCATTATAGGTTTTGGGATCATCACCATGAACTCCATTACCTATAAGGAATATTTTCTCTACTTTCTCTGAATAGTACCTAAGTACCTCTCAAGAAGACGAAAAACTCTTTTTGATCTTCGAGGTGGAGGAGGTAGTGATTGTATTGGCTTAACCTGATTTGGTTCCAAATGGTCCTTAGCTCTTTGCACTTAGGAGACTCTCCCCTAGCTTGATCTGCTTTCCAATGCCACTATCTTGAATAAACTATTTTTCAAGAAAGATGGCATGTCGACTCACAGTCATATTGTGATCTTCTGGAATGTAGAAATAATATCCTAATGACTCTTTAGGATATCCTATGAATCGAGCTCTAAAGAATCTATAGTCTAACTTGTCTGCTTATTGTCTTTTGACATAAGCCGGACAACCCCAAATTCTAAGATGACTCAAACTTAGTTTCTTACCTTATCATATCTCATACGATGTGGTAGGAATGGTTTTAGAAGAAACCCTATTCAGTAAATATATAGCCGTTAACAAGCTGTGTCCCCAAAGAAAATTAGGAGGGTCTGTGAAGCTCATCATGGATCGGACCATATCTAATAGGGACCGATTTCTCCATTCTAAAATCGCATTGAATTGAGATGTTCCAAGTGAAGTCCATTGAGAGACTATGCCATTCTACTTGAGATAGTCCATGAATTCCTAACTAAGGTATTCACCTCCTCAATCTGATCGACGAACCTTAATGGATTTTCCAGTTTGCTTTTCTACTTCATGTTTGAATTCTTTAAACTTTTCAAAGGCTTCAAACTTGTATCTCATAAGATACACATACCCATACCAAGATAAATCATCGATGAAGGTTATGAAGTACATAAAATTGTCTCTAGCCGACACATCAAATGGGCCGCATACATCAGTATGTACTAGGATAAGTAAATTCGTGGCCCTTTTTCCATGTCCCACAAAAGGGAGTTTAGTCATTTTGCCATGAAGACATGATTTATAAATTGGATATGACTCGAAAGTCAATGGACTCAATAGCCCAATTTTTTCTAATTTGTTAATCCTATCTTCTGCTATATGACCTAGTCTAAGGTGCCATAGATACCCATCATTTGGACTATCCCTGGGTCATTTTGATTTTATAGCATTCACATTTTGCTCGATATTAAAAATAGATACATCAATATGTAACTGGTAAAAACTGTTAATAAGAAAATCACTTACAATTTTATTTCTTTCATAAAGAATGTTACATAAGAAAACTAATTACATAGCCTTCTTATGCTAAACATGAAATAAAAATCAAATTCCTGCTTGCTATAGGCACATAATAACAATCCCTAAATACTAAATCTAAACCAGATGGTAGTCGAAGAGGATAGATTTTCATGACCACAACAGCGACTCTTGCTCCATTTCCAACTCATAGGATCATCTCACTATCCCTCGGCCTCCTGCTATCCTCAAGATCCTGCATGGAAGTGCACAAATGAGCACTAGAACTAAAGTCAAGCATCCAAATGGATGCAAAAAAAATCATAAGGTTAGATTCAATAATGAGCATACCTCCAGAAGGACCTACTTCCTTATTCTTTAGGATGGCCAAGTATGAAGGGCAGTTTCACTTCCAGTGATCGTCATTGTTGTAATGGAAATAATTTTCTTTGTCAGCGGCCTTCTTCTTTGGCTCTACCTTCCTTTTCTTTTCTTCTTCCACCTTCTACTTTTTCACGGACTTCTTCTTTTCAAAAGACTTTCTCTTGAAAGAAGTTCATTCGATAGTAAATACTGAGCCTTTAGAACCTTTCACTGAATGCTCAATTGTAACTAGCATGTTCATAAGCTCGGCCAGAGTATTTTAAAGTTTATGTATATGGTAGTTCATGATGAATTGCCCATATGCATCAATCAGGGATTACAGAATTATATCATTCTACAGATCCAGGTTCAACTTTACTTTGAGCTTCTCAAGCTCTTCCAAGTTCTTGATCATCATCAGATAATGATCTTGGATTGACTGCCCATCATGCATTTTAGCCTTGAATAGTCGTTTAGTGACTTGATATTTGGCGGCATGACTCTGTTCACCAAATATCTCTTGTAGGTGAGCCAATATTTGGTAGGCAGTCTTGATATCTTCATGTTGGCACTGAAGCTCATCAGACATCGAGCCCAACATATAGTATTTGACCTTGTTATCTTCATCCATCCACTTATTAAGAGATATTCTCTATTCAGTGGATGGACGAGCTGGTAAGATGGGGAGATCCTGGTCCAATACATGAGCTAACTTCTTGGAATCCAAAATAATTTTGAAATTTTGAAGCCAATCCTTATAATTAGGTTTGATCAGTCTATGGGTGTCTAGGATACGTGCTAGTGGGTTAGATGCAGACATTTTTCTATAGAGAGTCAAAGTTTTTAGTTAGATATTATAATTAAGGCTTGATCAATTTATTTAGAAATTTAATTTTTAAACAAATTAGCTTTCACTATTTTCTCGGATCCCTACACTTCCTCTATAGAGATGCGAAAATCTCCATGATTATAGATTCCTAATGGGTGGTGTAGTCCCACCAACTGACTCATCACCTCACCTAATAGTTATTGGTGATGGGTTAGCCAATAAGTGGACAACTCTTGTCCAGTGATTCTCTAATCATGGTGCTTCCAAACTTGATCTCTAATTCATGAATCTCACCATGCCCAGAATATTGATCCATTCCTTAGTTAAGTCAGATCCACCATTTGCATAGATTAGATTCCTAATTGAGTCTCTCACTGTATTCAAAATGTTGAGCCCAATTTATCCTTCAGTCCATAGCATTCAATGCCTAATAGACGTGGTTGTCTTTTTGGTGCAGCTGAACCATTGTGACTAATCGAGAACAATCAACCTTAGGAAGGGCCCGCATATCTACAATGGTGGAACACCTTAGACTTAATCTTTTCTTAGGGAGATTTGATTTAGGTCTCTTTAAACTTGACTTACAATAGTCATAACAATTATGAATAACCTAGTGGCATGGGTTAGCTCAGATTATTAACCACCTTAGATCATGACTGGGTCGACAAATATGGCTAGGTAAGTGAGACCAGTGGAAGGGATATGCCATTAACTCAACAAGAATGCATTCAAATCGTGTAGCTCCCAATTAAAAATCAGTCAGTCATATCTGCCAGACTTACCTTAGACACCAAATTATTAAGCTAGAACTAATCAGGTTAGCCTACAATCCAGACTCTAACCACTATGCCTAATTAGGTCTTAGCTTGACCAATCACTCATGTGATTCGATCATGATCCAAACTTAATCCTATTAGGCTGGTCAATTTAAGCACTCTTGATCCCATCTAACCAACTCTTGATTTGATTTGATCAACCACTAGACATAATTGAGCTACCTAAGCGCGAACCCAGTTTTATGAATATATCTTAAATATAAAAATTTTCAATTTTTAGACTTAACATATTTCATAATCTTAATTCTTAATTAAGTTTAGGATTCACAAACAAAATATGTAAATAAAATTCTAGAATTTTAGGATCTAAGATTTTACAGAAAATAAGTTTTAGATTTTTGATTAGGGATGAATGCGCAGCAGCCCTACACATCATAAGAACATCCCATCAAGTGGGAGGAGAGGACATTTAAATCCTACTTTATGCTTATGACTGGACAGTCAATGGAAATGCCTTAATCAAAAATATGAAAACTATAAAACTAGTTAAATCTACATCATATATCTCATATATAAAAATTAATCTAACTATAAACATATTTTGCATACATCTTCATGTATCATATCATGCATATTTTTAGATCTAAATTATCTCATAATTATCTAAAAAAATAAATTTAAATTGATTATATTAAAATAAATTTTATTTTAGATAATTATGTAGAACTATTTTACAACTAGTCTAAACATGCATTCATCATATCTCGTATGAACAAAAATTAAATAACTTTATTTTCTATTTTTTTAGATCTTATTATAATATTTATAATATTAAAAAATAGTAAATAAATAGATCTAAAAATTATAATTAATCAAATTAAATTATGATCATGCAAGACTATACGTAGAATAATTCTATTCTATAACTAGTCATGCATCGTGTATAATTTAGATCTAAATTATTTAATTTTTAATTTTTTTAATTTTAGATCTAATAACATCTCATGTGACCTCTAAAATCATATAATTATTGGATCAAAATAAATTAAAATTAGATCTAAGATAACCTGACTCTGATACCAGTTGAAGGGAAAAATCCTGTTTCTTGGGTTAGGTTCATTCAGATCTAATTGGATCAAGAGAGATATTTCAAAAATTTTTCTCTTATATCTAGATCAGATCTGATACTTTTTAAATCTAATATTATTAAAATAATAAAAAAAATAAAATAAAAATAAAAAATAAATTAAATTTAAATTAATTTTATCTTGTAGCGGGTAATCAGATTACCTTGTGATGATCCTGATGTCTTCCTGAGGTTATGGATCTAGCCACGCAAGTGCCTAGCCTCTAGTGGTATCCACTTGAGTAGGATCTAGAGATCTTCTCCTTTTTTATCACTTCTCTAAATATTAGATCTGGATCTGATTTGGAAGATCTTCAAAACTCCTTTTGAAGATCGAGTGTCGTCTCTTGCAGCATTGTTGCCTTCTTCCTTTGTCATCGCCTTTCTCTTACTTGGATCGCACCAAATTGAAGCCAAAAGGTTCTTGGGCATGGATAGGAGAGAGAGGACCTGAAGATGGCATGGAGGAGGGAGAGGAGCAGCCTTGTGGCAAGGGCAATGGGCTAGAGATCTAATTCCTAGACGCAGACAGGGTTTATATAGATCCTACTGTGCCATGTAGTGCCACATCATCCCAGCCAATCATGACCTTTTGTGCAATCAAATCTAAATCTAATTAGTGGGATGATATCATCTGATCTAATTAGATGAGAGCCCCTCTGAATCATCCTTAGATGGCGTCAAGATTGATCAAACAAGTCTCTTTGGCACCATGCACTTTGATTCCTTGAAGCAACTGGAGTCCCATCTTTATGGGACTCCAGGCATTATCCACATGGGGTGCATGCCTCCCTAGGTGTGCACCCTTTATCTATCTTTTTTCTAGTAAGGGGACAAGATCCAAAATTCTCTCCTATGGGTGCATGAAACATGGGCAGAAGTCTAAGTGTCAAAGGTCAATGTTTGACCAAAGTCAAAAGATAAGATTTAGCAGATGACAAAACTTGGTAGATGTTGTCTCAAATTCATCTCATAAATTAAGACAATCCTTTTCTAACCTAGACAAGCTCCAATTAGACCAAGTAAAGGTACTTGAGTGAGACCAAACATATTTGGCTCAGTCGAGACAACATTCAATGATAATTAAAGGAGAACATTAGAATCAATCATGTGCTAGTATGATTTTCTTGAACCTAATTGAATTTAATTCAAATCAATTGACCTAGGTTAGTCCAATTGATGATATCCAGATCCAAACCCTTATTTGTGTAATCCAGTTAGGTTCAGTTAAGTATGGTAATGAGATATATCATGATCTTTATCATCAACATCATCAAAATACCTTCCGATAGATCAAAATTTTTTTGATTCAGATAACTAGTATGATTGATCATCTAAATCATTCTAATTGCTCTCAAAATCCACTAGTGACACCTAGTAGCATATGGTGGCAATGCATCAGAACTGAAAATGAACCTCTCGGTGCAGTTATCTATGTGGTTAAGTTCTTCTATCTTGAGTCTCGATCAGATTAGGGTTAAGGTGAACTTGTCAATTCCTAATATCCGTCATATGATTAATCATTTGATTCAAGTCCAATGTGAAAATCTTAATAGAAACTCTTTCCATTATTTCACTCTGCCATGGCCATGGGCTTATCGAGTTGATTCTCATTATCATCATAGGGCTACTCCTCATCTACCGAGGTAGATAGATTTCCTCTTGGTGCAATCCAATTCCTACAATGAACATGCTATAGCCAACATACACCTCAGAGTTCTAAATGGCTATGAGACTGAGTTATGGTGTAATCAAACTACAACAACCTCATGGTGAACTGTCGATACATCTTAGGTCAATGAACTAGACACACAACTGCAGCTTCAAGCCAGTCATCGATGAGAAGGTAGACTTTCTAATGACTACTCGAGGTGGTCATGCTCAATACCCTCATTCTATAATGAGTACCTGTACTCTCACTCTAGTGTCTCTACACTATAGACTCAAGACTCATCTACTATAAAAAAGTAATTGTATACCAACCTTCAGAATCAATCACGATCTTCATGATGATCCTATGGTCAGGAGCATTTTATGAGTTAATAATGAAAATTCATGTCTTAAATTTTCAACTCTTGAAAATAAGAATTATCATTGCCATTAACACAAGGGATGTATCACAGACACTAAATACACATTATGATAGAAAATAATTTATTTTATTATTTATACTCAAAATTATAATTTTGCCCTTAGAAGTATATAATAAGTGTCAGCCAATTCTGGCTTCTAAGGCACACATATCTAACAAGCCCCTCCTCTAATTTTTTTTTAGTAAATCTAGCAAAGAGAGGTTCACAAAAAACCTTTCACTCACATGGAATTAGGAAGAAAAAATAGGAGATGGATGGTAACATGGAAGGAGATGTTTTGGTTTATAAGGATTCTATCTTATAGAATCCTAAATCAGAACAAACTTCCTCTTAGACTTGGTCAACCACCAAATAACCATATGAGAATAAGAAGGAGAGAAGGGGCATGCATGAAGACTAGAGAGAGACTCTCAGTTGTACAAAAAGAGAGGGCATGGGGTATGGAAGGCTAAGGTGGCGCAAGGTGGAATCCTAGTCTCATAAGGATTCCATCTATGACTTGATCAAACATGGTTTCTCAAACTAAATTAAATCAAAACTAAATCAACTAAATTAAATTAGGTTCTAACCCAATTAAAGACTTAATTAAATCATATTAAATGAGATTTAATTTTAATTTAATTTTCTAATCAAATTAGAAAATTGGGTTGACCCAAGTCCTAGTTAGACTAGGACTAGTACTTTCTTACACTTGACTTATCCAATAAGCCAATTAGACTTGATTCAATCAAGCCCAAATCAAAACTAATTAAATCATATTTAATTAAACTTAATATTAGTCCTCTGGCTTAATCAAATTAAGCTAATCAGAAATCTAATTACTAATCGATCCTCCTATAATACTTGCACTAGATTATACATCAATCGTATTGATTGTTTAATCCTAAAATGATTCTAAATCGCTGATCAACCATCCGATCAGAATGTAAACTCTAAAGTATATGACCTCATAGGTTCGAACCTAAGCTAGTAGTATAGAAATAAATTTTTATACCAATCAAAGTGACCATCTAGCAATGATATCCAACGGTCGGATAGGTCGAAAGGTGTAGAACACTATCCTTAGAACCCATGCAACTATAGTTTTCATATAATTCATCCCCATGATCATAATGCTCGTAGGATACCTCAGAGTTCAACTGTCAACTCTAATCAGATTGTCCACATTATATTTCAAAATATCAAATTCATCTGATGGATTATCCTGGTCAAGGTTTTGCTATATTGAAATACAGTGATACATTCTTATCCAACTCTTGTAGTGGTCAATTCCATTTTGATCACACTCCGACTTCGCAAGTACTTGACTATGCCCAAAAGCCTTTCATTGTTAAATTAGAAATTTAGTTAGTTTGGTACTAAAGCACAGTAAGTTGCTTGCAAGTCATTGAGGTGATCTCAGGTCTAAGGGATACTTATACCTATATCTCATCAGAGACATTCTCGATAGCAGAATGCTCTAGAGTTGGTCATGTTCAATGATGATGTACCATATATCTAACCTATATGCCATACCAGTGTCTCCACGCTCCTTGGTTAAGAGGACAACCAACCTATATGGTATATAGTGACCTATGCTCGATAGATGCTGTCTTTCTAATTAATAGCCTATCATTTGATCGTGAACAAATTTAAGGACTAATCGATAAATTCTTTTTTTATCAAAACTAAATAGTCCTAAGGACTTCATCACAATAATTGAGTTTATTAGAAGATATAAATTTATGATGAAAAAAGATGCCAAAATATTTTTTATTAATTAATAAATTAATTATAATATCTCAACCATCAACAGGTTGATGATTGACTTTGGGACATAATTTTCAACAACTCCCACTTATCCTAAAGCCAATCGGCATAGTATCTAATACCCAACTTTGACTTATGGTTGTTGAACTCCTTGATTGCCAAGGCTTTAGTAAAGGGGTCGGCTAGGTTCTTCTTTTTGTCAATCTTCTGAAGGTCAATGTCACCATGATCTACGATCTCACAGACCAAATGAAAGCGGTGCAAAATATGGTTTGTCCACTACTGTGCCTTTGATTCCTTTACTTGAGCTATGGCGCCAGTGCTGTCACAGTAGAGCAAAACTGGACCATCAATGGAGGGTGCTACTCCAAGCTCGGTGATGAACTTTCTCAGCCATATAGCTTCCTCTGTTGCATCTGATGCTACCATGTACTCTGCTTCGCAAACAGAGTCAGCCACTGTATGCTACTTGGAACTTTTTTAGTAGATGACTCCATCATTTAGAGTAAAGATATACCCCAATACACTTTTACTGTCATCATGGTCAGATTAAAAGCTGAAGTCTGTAAATCCCACAAGCTTTAGATCTGACTCACCATAAACCAACCATTGGTCCTTAGTATTTCTCAAATACTTAAGGATAGTTTTAACCATCTTCCTGTGATTTTTTCTAGGGTCAGATTGGTATCTACTCACTACTCCTAGTGAGTATGCCACATCTGGTCTCATACATGTCATGCGTACATAATAGATCGCACTATCGAGGCGTATAAAATTTTACTTGTATGCTCTCTCTCTTCAGGAGTTATCGAAAAATCCTTCTTAAAGAGAAAAATTTTTTGGCCTATCAAAGGATAGCCCTTTTTGGAATTCTCCATACTGAACCTTTTCAGCACAGTTTCTATGTATGTGGACTGGGATATACTAAGCATCCTTTTAGATTTATCCTTATAGATCTTCATCCCTAGGATGTAGAATGCTTCACCCAAGTCCTTCATGGAGAATTGTGATGACAACCAGACTTTTATTCCTTATAGTGTGGGAATGTCATTCTTGATTAAGAAAATATCATCCACGTACAAAATAAGGAATACCACTACTAGACCATTTGCCCATTTGTAAATGCAGTATTTGTCTCCATTCTTAATGAAGCCATACGTTTTGATCACTTTATCAAAATGCATGTTTCAACTTCGAGATGCTTGCTTTAATCCATAAATGGATCTCTAAAGCCTGCACACCATGGACTCATCTGTGGATGTGAACCCCTCAGGTTGTATCATATACATCTCTTTGGTTTGCTCTCTATTTAGGAAAGCCATCTTCACATCCATATTTCAGATCTCATAGTCTAAGTGGGCAGCTATTGCAAGCATTATTCGAATGGATTTGAGCATTGCCATTAGGGAGAATGTCTCATCATAGTCAATACCATAACATTGATAATATCCCTTGGTAACCAGATGGGCTTTATAGGTCTCCACCTTTCCGTCTGCGCCTCTTTTTCTTTTGAATACCCATTTACACCCAATGGATTTAACCCCTTCAGGTGGGTCAACTGATGTCCATACATCATTGACCTTCATGAAATCCATTTTGGATCTCATGGCTTCTAGCCATTTCTCAGAGTCGGATCTCCGCATCACATCCATATAAGTGATCGAATCCTCATCATTCTCATCGAGTTCAATGGGATCACCATCCTGGACTAAGAATCCATAGTATCTATCCGAATGATGCAGTACTCTATCGGATCGCCTTAATGGTGCAGGTTCACTAGGCTTTGGATCTGATCTGATCAAATCCGACTTAGATTCAACATTCTGTGTCAGACTATCTATCTATTGAACTTCATAAGTTCAACTTTAGAGGCAACAGTTCCTTTACCAAAGAACTTTTTTTTCAAAAAGGATGCACTAAGACTGACGAATACCTTTTGTTCATCAGCATGGTAGAAATAGTATCCTTTGGTCTCTTTTGGGTACCCTATGAATGTATACTTGTCAGACCTAGATCCAAGTTTATCTGTAATTAACCGTTTGACATAAACCTAGCACCCCCAAATCCTAAGGTATGAAAGTGCTGGCTTATGCCCTATCCATATCTCATATGGTGTTTTAACTATAGACTTACTTAGAATCCTATTTAATAGATAACAAGTCGATTCGAGCGAATATCCCCAAAAGGATATTGGCAAGCTGGCAAATCCCATCGTAGATCGGACCATGTCTAACAGAGTTTGATTCCTCCTTTCAGACACCATTATGCTATGGTATTACAAGAGAAGGCCATTAGAAGAGAATCCCATTCTCTCCTAAATATATGAGAAACTTACCAAAAAGATATTCTCCTCCTCGATTAGATCGAAGAGTTTAATACTCGTTTTGATTTAATTTTCTACTTCACTTCGGAATCATTTGAACATTTTAAAAGAATCCGACTTATGTTTCATCAGATAGACATATCCATATCTGGATAGATCATCTGTGAAAGTGATGAAGTAGACATATCGACCTCTAGCACTTATGCTCATTGGTCCAGATACATCAGTATGTACTAGATCTAAGAGCTCATTGGCTCTCTCACCTTTTTCAGTAAAAGGTGATTTGGTCATTTTACCAATAAGATAGGACTAACAGATTGAAAGTGATTCACAATCACTGACTTTGAGGATTTCCTCTTGAGTTAACCTATTTATCCTGTTCATATTTATATGACCTAGCCCATAGTTCCATAATTAGATATTTGATACACTATCTAATCTAGAATGCTTGCCAGTAGAATAGACTACATTAATAGATTGTGATAATATATATACACCGTTGTTCAATTATCCATAGAAAGTAGTAACACCATTCACAATGACATTACAAACTCATTTCTTTATTGAAATTTCATAATTGTTCATGGCCAAAAGGCCTACAAAAATGATATTTAAAAAGAAACTAGGATACAAATGGCAATCACTAAGAATAACGGTATGAGATTCAAATATAACTTTCAAAATTTCTAAAGCTAGAACTAGAATTGGTCTTCCATCTTCAACGTTCAGGAATCTCTCACCTTGCTCAAATCTTCTACTAACCTGCAATCCCTACAATGAATTGCAAATATGATAAGGGCTACCGATATCAAATACTCAGTCAGTAATTTCATAAATAGAGAAATTACAAAAAGGTATCATATAAATATCTTGCCCAGTAACAGCTTGCTTCTTTTTCTACCTATTTGGATCTTGGGAGGCAATGTACTAAGGACAGTTCCTCTTTCAATGCCCTCACTTCTTGCGAAAGAAGAATTCAGCTTGACTCTTATCGAGCTTGATCTTCCTGACCTAGTCCTGCACTAACATCCCAGCCTGAACTTGCACCTTCTTTGTTTTCTTCTTCTTGTTCTTCTTCCCTTTTCTAAAGGGTTGAGAACCAAAAGACGAACCTCCCACTAAGTTCATCGACTCTTTATGAAGCTGGTGATCCTTCTCAAAGTTCTGAAGTAACCCCAGTAAGCCGTGGTAGTTTACTTTAGGCTTTGTCATTTTGTAATGAGTAAGAAAAGAGAGATAGGACTTTGGTAGTGAGTTCAGTACTGCATCTTTTTCAAGTTATTCATGCAAGAAAAAATTGTGTTTGCTCAAGGACTCTATTAGCTCGATCATGTACAGTACATGATCAGTGACATAGGCTCCATCCCACATTCTAGTGTTGAAGATGGCACAACTAGTCTTGTTCCTCTTAACATTATCGGGTGTGCCAAAAGAATCCTCCAACACTTGGAGTATTTCATTTGGCTGAGCTATCTCAAACCTATGACTGAACTCATCGCTCCTCATAACTAGCATAATGTAGCACAGCATGGTTCGATCACTGAGCCACTTTTGATAAGTATCTCTGACTATTCCACGTGCATTGGCAGCTGACTCCTCAGATGCAGGATCCATCAACACATATAGGATCTATTCATGCTCCAGGACAATCCTCAACTTTTGGTATGAACTACTGAAGTTGGATCCCACCAACTTATCATTGTCCAACAATGATCGAAGCAATAGAAAAGTGGCCATGTTTGTACAAAGAAAAATCAAAACATAATTAGTAATTGATTCATTAAACCTAAAGATTTGGACTTTAATCAAAAGGTATCTCCCACTACTTTATTTGAATTGGTAGCCTCTACCTCTAATATGAGGAATTATCCTAATTTCTTGGTGGGTACTAGAATCCACATAGACTGCACACGAGTCGAACATTGGTTGGCCAACCTATGTACATCTAAGGATAGGTTCATAATCAATTATTTCTTCAAACAATTTTTAGTAATTAAATTTTGCCCTAGCCCCTAATTAGTTGGCTTTGGCCTTCTCAGAAAAGGGTCCAGTTAGGTCCGACCATTAACATGATCATACTTAGCCCATCTAACCAATGAATGATCAAGCCCAACTTTGGTTGGCCCACCACCATCATTTAGAAAGATGTATCAAAGAGATCATATAATGAATGATAATTCCATCAATCGATAAGCACCAGGCCTTTGGGCCTCCAATAATAATCCAACTGATGGATCCATCTGAAGGAAAAATCCTGATTTTTCGAACTAGGTTCGTTCAGATCTGATTGGATCAAGAAATATATTTTAAAATTTTTTCTCTTTGATCCGAATAAGATCTAGAATATTTCAGATCTGATTTTTATTATTTTAATAATAAAAATAAAATCTAGATAAATTAAATCAAATTTGATTTATCTTGATGTAAGGTAATCCTATTACCCATTGATGATCCTGTAAGCAGCGAAAGATTCTAGATCTAGCAACGCAAGTGCTTGACCTCTACCAGTATCCACTCATGCTGGATCTGGAGATCCTCTTCTTCTCTATCATGTCTCCAAAAATCAGATCTCGATCTGATTTGGAGGATCTTCAAAATATCGTTCGAAGATCAGCAGTTGTCCTTTGCAGCAGCGCAGCCCTCTAGCTTCCTGTTGCCTTTCTCTCATCTGGATTGCACCAACGTGGATCCCAAACACTTTTAAGCGTGGAGAGGAGAGGGAGAAGATGGACTTGGCATAGAGGAGGAGAGGAGAGGCAGCCTTGGGGCATGGAAATTTTCAATTGGAATTTTGAGTTGGGCGTAGGGTCTTATTTATAGACTATGCGTGATCCAACTCCTCTTCTTCCCAACCAATCACAACCCTTTGTGAAATCAGATCTAAATCTGATTGGTGAGAATAGAGTCCCTTGGATTCCTCCTTAGATGGCACCTAAGACTACTCAAACTTGGTTCTTAGGAGAAGTCTAATCAAAATCCAAAAAGGAGATGGAGTCCCTGTCCAATAAGGACTCCTGGGCGCCTCAAAGTTGGGCACACGCCAAGGGTGGCGTGCACCCTCCTCCTTGCCAGGTTCTGGTAGGGGGACATGCCCCCACCAGCTTTTCAATAGGTGCGAGATACGTGGACAGAAGTCAAAGTGTCAATGGTCAATATTTGACCAGTCAAAGGTCAACTTTTGACCAAAGTCAAAGGACGAGAAATGGCAGGTGACCAAAAATGGATAGGTATTGTCTTAGAAAATAAGACAACCCTTTTTTGACTTGGACTGGCTCCAGTCAGACCAAGTGAAGGCCTCTGAATGAGCACAAACTCCTTTGGCTCAGTCAGGACAACTATTTATGATAGTAAAAGAAGAACGTTAGGTTCAATCGAGTGCTAGCACGATTTTCTTGAACCTAATTGAATCTCATTCAGATCAATTGAACTGGATCAGTTCAATTGATGATCACCAGATTCAAACCCTTGTTTGTGTGATCCAGTTAGGTTCAGTTCTGTATGGTAATGGGATATGTCATGATCTCTATCATCGACATCATCGAAACTCCTTTCGATGGATCAGAACTCTTTTGATTCGAACAGCTAGAATGATCGATCATCTAAATCATTCTAATTGCTCCTCAAAATCCACCAGTGACACCTAGCAGTATATGGTGGCAACCCATCAGAGCTGAATGCGAACCTCTTGGTGCAGCTACCTGTGTGATTAAGTTCTTCTATCTTGAGCCCCGATCAGATTAGGGTTAAGGTGAACTCGTCAAACCCTAGTTTCTATCATATGATGTAATCATTCGATTCAAGTCCGATGTGAAAACCTAAATAGAAACTCTTTCTATTATATCACTCTACCATGGCCATGGGCTTCTGGACTTGATTCTCATGATCATCATAGGGCTGCTCCTCTACCACCGAGGTAGATAGATTCCATCTTGATGCAATCCAGTTCCTACAATGAACATGCTATAGCCAACATACACCTCAGGGTTCCGAATGGCTAGGAGATCGAGTTATGGTGTAGTCAAACTATAACACCCTCAAGGTGAACTATCGATGCACCTCAGGATCAAAGAACCAGACACACCACTGCAGCATCGAGTCAGTCATTGACGAGAAGGTAGACTTCCTAATGACTACTCGAGGTGGTCACGCTCAGTGCCCTCATTCTCTAACGAGTACCTATACTCTCGCTCCGGTGTCTCCACACCATAGACTCAAGACTCATCTACTAAAGAGAAGCGATTGTACACCAACCTTTTGGATCAATCACCATCCTCGTGATGATCCTATGGTCGAGAGCATTTTATGAGTTAATAATGATTATTCATGTCTTAAATTTTTAACTCTTAAAAATATGAATTATCATTATCATTAACTCAAAAGATGTATCATAGACACTAAATACACATATGTGATAGAAAATAACCCATTTTATTGATTATAGTCAAAATTATAATTTTGCCCCTAGAAGTGTATTACAAGTGTCAGCCAATTCTGACTTCTAGGGCATATATATCTAACAATCTCTCACTTATCCTAAAGCTAATTGGCTACAAGTCTAAGTCCCATCTTCTCAAGGTGGGCTTCGATCTTTTGTTGTCCCAACGGCTTTGTAAGTGGGTCTGCCGTATTGTCTACGAAATTGACTCTCTTGACCTCGACGTAACCCTTCTCGAGGTAATCATGGATGAGGTGGTATCACCGCTCAATATGCTTGGATTTTTGGTGAGACCTCGGCTCCTTAGCAAGGGCTATGGCACCATTGTTGTCGCAGTACAGAGGAATGGCATCTGATGGCATTACTCCAATTTTTGCAGCAAACATCTTATACTAGAATGCTTTCTTCGCTGCCTCTGATACAGCGATATATTCTGCTTTCATGGTGGAATCTGCTGTCAAGGTTTGCTTGGAACTCTTCTAGTTGACAGCACCACCATTGCATAGAAATAGACTCCCAGATGTCGACTTTCGATCATCTACATCGAACATAAAATCCGAGTCTATATATCCCTGGACTTGGAGTTCTCCGTTACTAAAGACCAACATCATATCCTTAGTTCTTCTCAAGTACTTAAGGATACATTTCATAGAAGTCTAGTGTTCTTCACCTGGATTTGATTGATATCTGCTTGTGACACTCACAGCATGGGCTATATCAGATCATGTACATAGCATGGCATACATGAGGCTCCCTATTGCAGAAGCATAAGGGATCTTGCTCATGCGTTCTATTTCCTCAGGTGTGCTGGGGCACATCTTCTTGGAAAGATGAATACCATGTCTGAAGGGTATTAATCCTCCTCTTAGAGTTTTCCATACTAAACCTCTTTAGTACTTCCTTTATGTACATCTTCTGTGAAAGTCCTAGCATCCTATTCGGTCTATCCTCTATAGACCTTAATTCCTAGAATAAAGGATGCTTCACTTAGGTCTTTCATGGAGAATTCCTTGGACAACCATATTTTAACTGTCGTCAATATGAGAATATCATTTCCAATAAGGAGGATGTCATCCATGTATAATATGAGAAAGATAACAGCGCTCCCACTGATCTTTTTGAAGACACACGATTCCTCTTCATTTTTGATGAAACCAAACTTTTCGATCACATCATTGAAATGAGTGTTCCAGCTCCAAGATGCTTGCTTAAGTCCATATATGGACCTTTGCAGCTTGCAAACCTTGTGATCAGTATCACTAGATGTGAAACCTAGCGGCTGTTCCATATAGATATCTTCCTCAAGATATCCATTTAAGAATATCGTTTTCACGTCCATTTGCCATATTTCATAATCAAAATAGGCTGCAATGGCAAGCAATGTGTGGATGGATTTTAGCATAGCCACTGGGGAAAAGGTATCCTGATAGTCAATGCCTTTATCTTGACTATAACCTTTTGCCACTAGTTTAGCCTTGAATGTCTCCACATTCCCATCTGCACCAATCTTTCTCTTGAAGATTCATTTACACCCAATAGGTACTATACCTTCTGGTGGATCTACCAAGGTCCAGACTTGGTTTGAGTGCATCGAGTCAATTTCTGACTACATTGCCTCTAGCCATTTCTCAAAGTCGATATCTGATATCGCCTCATTGTAGGTTTTGGGATCATCACCATGAGCACCATTACCTACGAGGAACATTTCCTCTACTACCTCTAAAATAATACTTATGTATTTTTCAGGAGGACGGGAAACTCTTTTCGATCTACGAGGTGGAGGAGGTAGTGTTCTTATTGGCTTAATCTAATTTAGTTCTAATTGGTCTATAGCTCGTTGTACTTATGAGACATTCTCATCAAGCTTAATCTGCTTTCCAAAGCTACTATCTTGAATAAACTATTTTTCAAGAAAGATGGCATGTCGACTCACAATCACATTGTAGTCTTCTGGAATGTAGAAATAGTATCCTAATGACTCTTTAGGATATCCTATGAATCGAGCTCTGAAGGACCTAAACTCTAACTTATCCGCTTGTTGTCTTTTGACATGAGCCGGACAACCCCAAATTCTGAGATGACTCAGACTTGGTTTCTTACCGTGCCATATCTCATATGGTGTGGTAGGAACGGTCTTAGAGGAAACCCTATTCAGTAGATAAATTGAAGTTAACAATGAATGTCCCCAAAGAAAATCAGAGAGGTCTGTGAAGCTCATCATGGATCGGACCATATCCAATAGAGTCCGATTTCTCCATTCTGAAATTCCGTTGAGTTGAGGTGTTCCTGGTGGAGTCCATTGAGAGACTATGCCATTTTTCTTGAGATAGTCTAGGAATTCCCGGCTAAGGTATTCACCTCCTCGATCTGATCGAAGAACCTTAATGGGTTTTCTAGTTTGTTTTTCTACTTCATGTCTGAATTCTTTGAACTTTTCAAAAGCTTCAGACTTGTGTCTCATAAGATACACATACCCATACCTAGACAGATCATCAGTAAAGATAATGAAGTAGACAAAATTGCCTCTAGTCGGCACATCAAATGGGCCGCACACATCAGTATGTACTAGGGCAAGGAGATCTGTGGCCCTTTCCCCATGTCCTACAAAAGGGAGTTTAGTCATTTTGCCTTGAAGACAAGATTCATAAGTTGGATATGACTCGGAAGTCAATGGACTCAATAGCCCATTTTTCTCCAATTTGTTGATCCTATCTTCTGCTATATGACCTAATCTCAGGTGCCATAGATATCTGTCATTTGGACTATCCCTAGGTCATTTGGCATTCATGTTTTGCTCGATAGTTAGAACAGGTACATCAATATGTAGCTGATAAAGACCATTAATAAGGAAACCATTTGCAATTTTATTTCTTTCATAAAGAATGTTACAATGGTCCTTAAAGAAGGTAATCACATAGCCTTCTAGTGCTAAGCATGAAACAGAAATCAAATTCCTGCTAGCTGCAGGCACATAATAACAGTCTTTCAAAACTAAGTCTAAACCAGATGGTAATCGAAGAGGGTATGTTCCCACGGCTACTGCAGCAACTCTTGCTCCATTACCGATGCGTAGGATCATGTCTCCATCCCTCAGCCTCCTGCTATCCTCAAGACCCTGCATGGAAGTGCACAGATGAGCACTAGAACCAGAGTCAAGCACCCAACTGGATGCAGAAGAAACCGTAAGGTTAGACTCAATAACGAGCATACCTCCAGAAGGACCTTCCTTCTTGTTCTTCAGGGTGGCCAGGTAAGTAGGGCAGTTCCGCTTCCAATGGCCGTCGCTGTTGCAATGGAAATACTTTCCTTTGACATCGGCCTTCTTCTTCAACTCTGCCTTCTTCTTCTTTCCTCCTTCCACCTTCTGCTTTTTCGCAGACTTCTTTTTCTTTCCATAAGACTTTCTTTTGGAAGAAGTCCATTCCATAGCAAGAACTGAGCCTTTAGAACCTTTCATAGAAAGCTCAGCGGTTACCAGCATGTTCATTAATTCGGCCAAGGAATTTTGAAGTTTATGCAAGCGGTAATTCATGATGAATTGCCCATATGCATTAGTCAAGGATTGCAGAATAATATCTGCAGATCCAAGTCTAACTTCATACCGAGCTTCTCAAGCTCTTTCATGTCCTTGATCATCATCAGACAGTGATCTTGGACTGACTGCCCATCACACATCTTAGCCTTAAAAAGTCATTTCGTGACTTGATACTTGGCTGCGCGACTCTGTTCACCAAACATCTCTTGCAGGTGAGCCAACATTTGGCGAGCAGTCCATGATATCTTCATGTTGGCACTGGAGCTCATCAGACATCGAGCCCAACATGTAATATCTGGCCTTATTATCTTCGTCTATCCATTTTTTTAGAGACGCTCTCTGTTCAGCAGATGGATAGGCTGGTAAGGTGGGAGGGTCCTGGTCCAATACATGGGTTAACTTCTTAGAACCCAAAATGATTTTGTAGTTTCTGAGCCAATCTTTATAATTGGATCCGGTCAGTCTATGTGTGTCAAGGATACGTGCTAATGGATTGGACGCAGACATTTTTCTATAGAGAGTCAAAGATTCTAGTTAGATACTGTAATTATGACTTGACCAATTTTTTTAGGGATTTTATTTTTAAACAAATTAGCTTCCACTATTCTCTCGGATCCCTACACTTCCTCTATAGAGATGCGAAAATCTCCATGATTAATGATTTTTAGAGTGTGCTGCGGTCTCACTAACTGATTCATCACCTCACCTAACAGTTATTGGTGATGGGTTAGCCAATGAGTAAACAACTCTTGTTCAATGATTCTCTAATCATGGTGTACCCAAACTTGGTCTCTAATTCATGAATATCACCCTATTCGAAATATTGATCCACTCCTTAGTTAAGTCAGATCCATCATTTATACAGACTAAATTTCTAATTGAGTCTCTCACTGTATCCAGAATATTGAGCCCAACTCATCCTCCAGCTCATAGCATCCAATGCCTAATAGACATGGTTGCATCTTTCCAGTGCAACAGAGCTACTGTATTCAGTCGAGAATAATCAACCTCAAGAAGTGATAAGTATCATAAATTTACCAATAAAAATATTAATTTATTAATTAATTAATATTAATTTTTAAGAATTAATAATCAATTTATATATAATTTTTGAGAAATTCATATTTTTATTAATTAAAAAATAAAATTTTATTATCAGTGGAAAGAGCTCATTTTTTTGATCACAACAAAATAAATTTTGAGTAAAATGGAGCTAAAACGGAAAAGATATGAATTTCTAAAGAAATAAAATAAAAAATAATATGAAAAAAATAATAACATACGGCTCAAATGGCTCAAGCCGCCACACCGCAGCAACCGGCGCGTCCAAACGCGTCGAGCCAAGCCGACCAATCCAATGCGCCAAGCCATCCATGCTAGCCAACTCAAGCTTAGAAGCCATCAGCCGGTCTACAGCACAGTGTAGACCACCAGCTCAGCAGACACCAACAAATCAGAGCCTGCCACGTGGTAGACCTAGACCCCTAAAGGGTTTACAGGAAATTCATCATGGCTCACAGGGTATTTTGGTCTTTTCATCTATCAATAAAAGGTGCTAATTGGTTGCGATGCACGATGTAGCCGGTCCACGCGATCCATGGGAATAGTAAACGTGCGATCGTGCGGTGGTGGTTGTTTGCGATCATCGGATGGTCAGCATTTTTTTCGGTTGCCGATTTCACTAGATCACCATCGGATGGCAGCGCTTGATTCCAGCTTCGATCCGATGGTCTAGAATGCTCTTGACGGTGATCAGGACTCTTAAAGCGCAAACTGCGGCCAGATTTCCTCCATCAAGCACAATCCAATGATCAGAAATTGATTCGACCTGATCTGGGCTGATATGCATCTGATTTTAATGATTTTTGGACCGTTGGATCCTTATTGAATGGCCAAATTTCACTAGACTTACCAGAGTCATATCAGAGCTATTTTAATTCAAATTTTATTCAAATTTTATTGATTGCAAAGGCCATTAGTCCCATATTGCCTTTAAAAAAAAAATATCTAGCCCTCCTAGCTCTATAAAAAGGACTTCAGGCCTCCAAAAATCAACATCTTCGATCAAAGTGAAGCTTTGGTACAGGGTGAAGCCAGGCTATGGGTTAAAGGTTGCTTCAAAGCAATGGTTGCTGAGAAGAAGAGCGGGGCTTCTACACTATCTTTCAGCCAATGCCGATCTAAGATCAGAGATCAGGCAATTTTATTTTATTTTATTTTCTTTTTAAATTCCATGTATTTAAATTCTAAAATTTTAATTAATAAAAATTTTATTTTATATTTTAATCTCTTGCTCTTTATTTTTGTTGCAATTTTTTTATACTTTAATTATTGCTTTTATTTTATTGCAAGTAGATGCTAAGATCTAACTAATAGATCTTAGTACCAAGTTTAAATTTCTACTTTTAATTTTCCAACTTCACTTTTGATTCCAAAAACTCAAATTCTTTTCTTTTTCTTCTCAAAAATCAAAGATTTCAAATCTAAAAATACTACCTTTCCTGTGGATTGGACCCGACTCGCTGCTATCTACGTATTTTCAACGATTTTAAGAAGTCGGATTAAACTGATAAATACGGTGTCTTAACGTCAACATCACGTTCCTATCAAGTTTTTGGCACCATTGCCAAGGATTATTTTTGATTTTTGATTTTGATTTTTTTGATTTATTTTAAATAAATTAAAAATAATTTTGGCAAATGCGTTCCTATAAGTTTTTGGCATCATTATCGAAGATTATTTTTGATTTTTGATTTTGATTTCTTTGATTTATTAAAAATAATTTTGACAAATGCATCAAGTTTTTGGCACCGTTGCCAGAAAAGGCATGGATATTAAATTTTTGATCTCTTTAATTTTTTTTATAAATAAATTATAAATAATTTTTTTTTTTTTTATAAATATTATTTGCTAATTTTTTTATTATTTTGTAGAAAAAAAATTAAAGAACAAAAAAAATCAGAAGTTTTGCTTGGTGAGATCAATTCTAACCCTAGTTTTCTTTCCTTTTTATTTTATTTATTTATTTAGTTTATTTTTAAATTAATTTTAAAAAAATATTTATTTAAATCTAATTAAAAATCTCATGATAAGATTAGAAATCTTAACTGCTTAGAGCATGCATCATATTAGTTTTATTTTTATCTTTATTTTTATTTTTATTTTTATTTTTTTTGATGATTGCTGGAGGCAAGGTAAGCCTTTCAGAATTCAATTAGTTGCATGCATCTAGTTTAAATTGCATAAAACCCTTTGATTAAAAATTTTTTTTTTTATGCATATTCATATTAAATCAAATTAAGGGCACAACCCAATTAAACAAGATAAGGTGGGGATTTGATCACCCTTCCTTAGCCCACAAACAACCAACCAAGCATCCTGCATTGACCTAAGCCTTTAAATTTTAAAATCAATTAGACATCAACCCTAGGAACTCGAGCTCAATAGGATAAGGAAATCCTAAGAGTTGAACCTGGGTTAGGATAAGTCAATTTGACTGGTGTCTAGGAAAGTGGTTCAGGGACGACTGGGCCCGAAGGAAGGTGGTTTCTAATTGGTTCCGTTCGCTTACCTGGCCAAGCACAATTGGTGTCTAAGGCAAGCAACGGGGGGACTCCCACCGACCTTACACTTACCTGGCTAGTTGATTGGCTAATCCTACACTTGGAGGGCTTGAAGGTGACCTTGGCAGTTAGGAGCTGTCTAGATCTAGGATAACCTTTAGTCAGGATTGATTGACCAACTTGATTGCTAACCAACATTAAATCTAATTAAACCTAATTCTTCTCTTTCTTCTTAGTTCTAGGACTCCTTAGGACCTCTTCTTTAGAACTCTTCTTTCTTTCTTCTCCTTACTCCTCTAAAAATAAAATAAAATAAAATAAAAATTAAAATTAAACTAACTAAAAAATATTAAAAATAATAATTAAATTAAATTAAATTAAAATTAACAAATAAAATAATTAAAAAAATTAATTTTTAATATAATAAAATAATAATAATAAAAAAAAAAAATAAAAAAAATTCTAAAAAATTTTTTAAACCATACATTAGGGTTACACTAATACATGCATGGTAGGAAATCGCTTTTTCTGATTTAGTTGAACTTAATTGAATGGTTGATTCACATTAAACATAATAATCAAATGGCTAATCTAAATCTAATAGTCCAAAAATTAGATAAAGTTGACCTTCTTGCTCAGAAATTAGATCAACTCTTAATCCTAGGTCAACAATCTCCTATACAATTCACATCATCTTCTAATTATCAGAAGACTTATTCAATCTGTGCTAGCCCAACCCATCATGTGAGTGAATGTCCTATGACTGCACAGTTTTCCATATTTTATATCCAAGAACAAGTTCAAGCTACTCAAGGATACTCCAAATTGATTAATGACCCATTTTCAAATTCATATAATCTAGATTGGAGTAACTTTAATTTTTCTTGGACATCCCAACAGACTCAGGCTCAGACCCAAATTTCACTTGAGCAAAATTATCAAAATAGATCCCAATATCAAAATTATGCCTATAATAATGGTCAGCCTAGTCAGTTTAACCAGCCATCATATTATAATCAGCCCTTCATACCCACCTCCTCAACAGACCAATCTAGCTGATGATAGATTTAACCAACTTCAATAATTGATTCTGACTCAACAGCAATCTATCGCCAGACTAGAAGCTCAAATAGGATAATTAGTTGAGTCTAACATGAGGAGAGAACTAGATCAACTACCGAACCTACCAATTTCAAACAACCCACCTAATGTCCACCAACCACCTGGATTAAAGTTATCAATTTAATGTTTCATCTAAGAATTTCCAATTTGAGAATACCAAAGTAATTCCTGAACTTAAAAGCTATAGGATTCTTATGGACCCATACCAAGACCAGGTGAGAGAGGCTAGTACTGATGCTAGCCAAAATAAAAATTTAGAGGAACTGGTTAGTACTGAGACTAACCACATAGAAGAACCCAAGCCAAGAATTAGTACTGATGCTAGTTCTAGTTTAAATGAGATAGAAAAAAGGGAAAAGAGAATAGATGATTTACCCGAGACTTATAAACCTAATGTCCTATTCCCTTCAACCCTAGAAGCTGGTTCTTCTTACAAAAATCAAAGAGGCATGTAATGAAATATCAATGGAGTTGTTTAAGCAAGATCACATTAATTTACCTCCAGAATTAAAAATCGCCTTTAGTCACCATTCCAGCACCCATTGAATCAAACTTAACTCCTAAAACTCCATTCATGAGCATTTTAGAAAAACAAATAGGAGAAATTCTTAATAAACATGGGTCTGAGAATGGAAATCATAAATTATATCCCTAAAATTAATAAGTGAATATATCAATAATGGGATTATAAATCAACTTTCTGAGATTGGCAATCCAAAATCATTGGAATTTGTCAATCCAATATTTCGACACAGGATAGTAAGCTACATTGTGTCTGGCTGAAGACGGTAAACTTAGCGCTTGTTGGGAGGCAACCCAATATTTAGTTTTTATCTAATTTATTTTTTAGTTTATTTTCTTTTTAGGATAATTTGAATAAGTTGGAGGGAGAGCTCAAATTTTCAAAGGCATGTGCTGGACCAAAAATATAGTTCAGGTGTATTCTTTCATGTTCTTTATTACATCCTTTATTTTTTCTTCTCCATTGAGGACAATGTCGATTAAGTTGGGGGGAGAGAAAAATAAAAATTTTAAAATTTTAAGTCCTCAAAAAAAGTTAGTATTTAGTATTTAGATACCTGATTATGCTTAAGAATCGAATTAAACTAAGCATTTTTAAAAAAAAATTGATACACAGATCAGAGAATCTGTGAGATATTGAGGAATCAAGTATTAAGAAAATTCAATAAAGAGTTAAGTCTAGAACATAAAAAATTTTTTCTTGGAGCATTTCTAATTATTTCTACTAGCATCAAAGAAAAGTCTACTTTTTATAGGCTTGTGTAGGGTAACTATACGTTTCTTCATATAAAAATTTATTTTAATAAAATAGTTTCTCAAGTACTTCTCACTGAGTAACCGGGCCTCTTTGCCTAAAGCAAGCATTGAGTTTCGCATCAAAAGGTGGGAAGGGCAAAGAAGCTCGTTGTAAAGCTAGTCTTAACTCGTAGCCTATTTGATTCGAGCTAGTAAGCCCGAGGGGTATTCTATACCTAGTGCCCTAAAGCCAACTGGTTTGGGAGTCATTGGCCCAAGACTCGCTACATGGATCAAATAGAAAGCTTAAGGAGTTAAGACACTCAATAGTGGTACAACGTTAAAAAAAAAAAAAAAAAAATATTGGTTTTCCCACCGAGTAACCGGGTCCCGTTGCCTAAGTAAGCAATGATATTCGCATCAAAAAAGTGGGCAATGTAAAAATAAAAAAATCAATAAATGAAGGATGGAAGTAGCAATACACTTGTCTATATGAAAGTTTAGACAAATCAGAGATAAAAGTGAAATAATTTAGAAAAAGTTCTAAAAAATTTAATATTTCTTTACTTAATTTTTCTATTGATAAGTATTAATACCCCAATGATATATCTCATTTAAGCTCTACTGAATATCAATGGCCATTTTGAAAATTGCTTAGGTAAAATTCGAAACTCTAAAGTTAGAAGGCATTTAAAACTAAATTCTTTCTTTACTTGAGGATGAGCAAAGCTTAAGTTGGGGAGTGTGATAAGTATCATAAATTTACCAATAAAAGTATTAATTTATCAATTAATTAATATTAATTTTTAAGAATTAATAATCAATTTATATATAATTTTTGATGAATTCATATTTTTTTAATTAAAATATTAATTAAAAAATAATAAAAATTAAAAATAAAATTTTATTATCAATGGAAAGAGCTCATTTTTTTGATCATAATGAAATAAATTTTGAGTAAAACAGAGCTAAAATGGATAAGATATAAATTTCTAAGGAAATAAAATAAAAAATAATATGAAAAAAATAATAACATACGGCTCAAACGGCTCAAGCCGCCACACCGCAGTAGCCGGCGCGTCCAAATGCATTGAGCCAAGCCGACCAAGCCAGCACGCTAAGCCATCCACGCTAGCCGATTCAAGCTCAGAAGCCATCAGCTGGTCTACAGCACAGTGTAGACCACCAGCAGACACCAGTGAATCAGACCCTGCCATGTGGTAGACCTAGACCCCTAAAGGGTTTACAAGAAATTCATCATGGCTCACAGGGCATTTTGATCTTTTCATCTGTTAATGAAATGTGCTGATTGGTTGTGGTGCACGATGTAGCTGGTCCACGCGGTCCATGGGAACAGTAAACGCACGATCATGCGGTGGTGGTTGTTTGCGGTCATCGAATAGTCAGCATTTTTTCTAGTTGCCGATTTCACTTGAATCACCATCAGACGATAGTGCTTGATTTCAGCTTCGATCCGATGGTCCAGAACACTCCCGACGGTGATCAGGACTCTCGAAGCATGATTTGTGGCCAGATTTCCTCCATCAAGCGCAATCCAATAGTTAGAAATTGATTCGACTTGATCTGGGCTGATATGCATCCGATTTTGATGATTTTTGGATCGTTGGATTTTTATTGAATGGCCAGATTTCACTAGACTTACCAGAGTCATATTAGAGCTATTTTAATTCAAATTTTATTCAGATTTTGACAATTACAAAGGCCATTAGTCCCATATTGCCTTTAGAAAAAAATATCTAGCCCTCCTAGCTCTATAAAAAGGACTCTAGGCCTCCAGAAATCAACATCTCCGATCAAAGTGAAGCTTTGGTATAGGGTGAAGCTAGGCTATGAGTTAAAGGCTGCTTCAAAGCAATGGGTGCTGAGAAGAAGAGCGGTGCTTCTACACCATCTTTCTGCCAATGCCGATCCATGATCAGAGATCAGGCTATTTTATTTTATTTTATTTTTTTTAAATTTCATGTATTTAAATTCTAAAATTTTAATTAATAAAAATTTTATTTTATATTTTAATCTCTTGCTCTTTATTTTTATTGCAATTTTTTTGTACTTTAATTATTGCTTTTATTTTATTGCAAGTAGATGCTAAGATCTAACTAATAGATCTTAGTACCAAGTTTAAATTTCTACATCTTTTAATTTTTGCTTTTAATTTTTTGACTTCACTTTTGATTCTAAAAACTCAAATCCTTTTTCTTTTCTGCTCAAAAATCAAAGATTTCAAATCTAAAAACACTACCTTCCCTGTGGATTCGACCCGACTCACTGCTATCTACTTATTTTCAATGATTTTAAGAAGTCGGATTAAACTGATAAATATGGTGTCTTAATGACAACATCGCGTCCCTATCAGGAAGGGCCCGCACATCTACATTGGTGGAAGACCTTAGACTTAATCTTTTCTTAGCAAGAATTGATTCAGGTCTCATTAAGCTGGACTTGTCATAGTCATAACAATTATGACTAACCTAGTGGCATGGGTTAGCTCGGATTATTGACCACCTCAAATTAGAACTAGATCAACAGATATGGCCAGATAAGAGAGACTGGTCGAAGGGATATGTCATTAACTCATACAAGAACGCATTCAGGTCGAGTAGCTCCCAATTAAAAACCAATCGATCGTATGTACCAAACTTATCTTAGACACCAAATTATTGAGTCAGAACCAATTGGGTTAGCCTACGATTTAGACTCTAACCTCTGAGCCTAATTAGGTATTGCTTGATCATGATTCGATCTTGACTCAGACTTCATCCTATTACACTGATCAATTTAAGCATTGTTGATCCCATCTAACCAACTCTTGATTCGGTTTGATCAATCGCTTAGACTTAATTGAGCTACCCAAGCTCGAACCCAGTATTATGAATATATATAAGATCTAAAATTCTTAATTTTAGACCTAATTAATATTTCATAATCTTAATTCTTAATTAAGTAGGGTTTATAAACAAAATATGCATAATAAATCCTAAGCTTTCAGGATCTAGGGTTTTGCAGAAAGTAAGTTTTGGGTTTCTGATTAAGGACGAACGCGCAGCACCCCTATACGTCATAAGAACACCCTATCAAATGGGAGGAGAGGGCATATAAACCCTTCTTCATTCTTATGATCGGACGGTCAAGAGGAACGCCTTAATCAGGAACATGTAATACTACAAAATAGTTTTAGATCTATATCATATATCTCATATACAAATTAGATCTAATCATGGCATATTTTGCATACATCTCATGTATCGAATCATGCATATTTTCAGATCTAAATTATCTCATAATAATCTAAAAAATTAGATTTAAATTAATCTTATCAAAATAAACTCTAATCTAGACAACTATGTAGAACTATTCTACAACTAGTCTAGACATGCATCAATCATATCTCATATGATGTTTAAAATTAAATAATTTTTATTTGTTATTTTTTAGATGTTATTATAATAATTATAATATCAAAAAATAGTAAATAAATAGATCTAAAATATGATTTAATCAAATTAAATTGTAAACATGCAAGACTATTCTATAGAACTATTATTTTAGAACTAGTCATGCATATTTTCTAATCTTAGATTCAAATCATTTAATTTTAATTTTTTCTGATTTCAGATCTGATCACATCTCATGTGACATCTAAAATCACATATTTTTTTATTATAATAAATTTAAAATTAGATCTAAACACTTTAGAACCTTGGCTCTGATACCAGTTGAAGGAAAAATTCTAATTTCCCGGACCAGGTTCGTTCAGATCTGATTGGATCAAGAGATATATTTCAAAATTTCTTCTCTTTAATCCAAATCAGATCTAGAATATTTTAGATCCGATCTTTATTATTCTAATAATAAAAATAAAATCTAGATAAATTAAATCAAATTTAATTTACCTTGATGTAGGGTAATCTTATTACCCATTGATGATCCTGTAAGCAGCGGAAGGTTCTGGATCTAGCCACGCAAGTGCTTAGCCTCTACCGGTATCCACTCAGGCTAAATTTGGAGATCCTCTTCTTCTCTATCACATCTCCAAAAATTAGATCTGGATCTGATCTAAAAAATCTTCAAAATACCTTTCGAAGTCAGCAGTTGTCCTTTGCAGCAGCGCAACCCTCTAGCTTTCTGTCGCCTTTCTCTCATCTGGATTGCACCAACTTGGATCCCAAACACCTTTGGGTGTGGAGAGGAGAGGGAGAAGATGGACTTGGCATAGAGGAGGAGAGGAGAGGCAGCCTTGGGGCATGGAAATTTTTAATTAGAATTTTGAGTTGGGCGTAGGGTCTTATTTATAGACTATGCGTGATCCAACTCCTCTTCTTCCCAACCAATCACAACCCTTTGTGAAATCAGATCTAAATCTGATTGGTGGGAATAGAGTCCCTTGGATTCCTCCTTAAATGGTGCCTAAGACCAGTCAAACTTGGTTCTTAGGAGAAGTCTAATCGAAATCCAAAAAGGAGATGGAGTCCCTATCCAACAGGGACTCTTGGGTGCCTCAAACTTGGGCACACGCTAAGGGTGGCATGCGCCCTCCTCCTTGCTAGGTTCTGGTAGAGAGACAAGCCCCCACCAGCTCTCCAATAGTGCATGACATGTGGATAGAAGTCAAAGTATCAATGGTCAACATTTGACCAGTCAAAGGTCAACCTTTGACCAAAGTCAAAGGATGAGAAATGGTAGGTGACAAAAAATGGTAGGTATTGTCTTACAAAATAAGACAACCCTTTTCTAACTTGGATAGGCTCCAGTCAAATCAGGTGAAGGCCTTTGAATGAGCACAAACTCTTTTTGCTCAGTCAGGATAACTATTTATGATAGTAAAAGAAGAACATTAGGCTCAATCGAGTGCTAGCACGATTTTCTTGAACCTAATTGAATCTCATTCAGATCAATTGAATTGGATCAGTTCAATTGATGATCACCAAATTCAAACCCTTCTTTGTGTGACCCAGTTAGGTTTAATTCTATATGGTAATAGGATATATCATGATCTCTATCATCAACATCATCGAAACTTCTTTCGATGGATCAGAACTCTTCTGATTCCAACAGCTAGAATGATCGATCATCTAAATCATTCTAATTGCTCCCAAAATCCACCAATGACACCTAGCAGTATATGGTGGCAACCTATCAGAGCTAAATGCGAACCTCTTGGTGTAGCTACTTGTGTGATTAAGTTTTTTTATCTTGAGCCCCGATCAAATTAGGGTTACGGTGAACTCGTCAATCCCTAGTTTCTGTCATATGATGTAATCATTCGATTCAAATCTGATGTGAAAATCTAAATAGAAACTCTTTCTATTATTTCACTCTGCCATGGCCATGGGCTTCTGGACTTGATTCTCATGATCATCATAGGGCTGCTCCTCTACCACCGAGGTGGATAGATTCCATCTTGATGCAATCCAGTTTCTACAATGAACATGCTATAGCCAACATACACCTCAGGGTTCTGAATGGCTAGAAGACCGAGTTATGGTGTAGTCAAACTATAACACCCTCAAGGTAAACTGTCGATGCACCTCAGATCAAAGAATCAGACACACCACTGCAGTATCGAGTCAGTCATTGACGAGAAGGTAGACTTCCTTATGACTACTAGAGGTGGTCATGCTCAGTACCCTTGTTCTCTAATGAGTACCTGTACTCTCGCTCCGGTGTCTCCACACCATAGACTCAAGACTCATCTACTAAGGAGAAGCGATTGTACACCAACCTTCCAGATCAATCACCATCCTCGTGATGATCCTATGGTTGGGAGCATTTTATGAGTTAATAATGATTATTCATGTCTTAAATTTTCAACTCTTGAAAGTATGAATTATCATTACCATTAACTCAAAGGATGTATCACAAATACTAAATACACATATATGATAGAAAATAATCCATTTTATTGATTATAGTCAAAATTATAATTTTGCTCCTAGAAGTGTATTACAAGTGTCAGCCAATTCTGGCTTCTAGGGCACATATATCTAATACCATTATCATCCACTTTAATGGGAGGCTATGATCTAGTTATCATATAACTATTTTATTTTAGGGACCTAATAATTTTAGAGGATTTATTTATAGAAGTGAGTAGGTCAGATTAATCTGCTTGTCATGATCATCCCACTAGCTTCACCAAGTCAGCTTAAGGAAGACCACTAATAGGCTGGTTTAGGAGCACCTAAATCAGTCACACTGATTTACCTAGCTGATATGGGTCAGCTCGAATAGTCAAGTGATTCGATCAAAACATAATCTCACCAAAAGGCTAGGTAAGCTCGATCGATGAGAGGGTCTGCCAAAGCTTGCCTTAGATACCATCAGAAATGGTCAGATAAATGGGCTGGCAATTAAAAACTACTAATCTAATTTATCTTAGATACCAACTGGTTTAATTAGTTTTAATTAGATCAACCTATCAGTTCGTGCTAGACTACGTAGCCAAGAATCAAGTCCATCTTGGGTGTTGTTAAAGACATGGACTTGACCAACTACAACTATTGTAATTGATCTAGAGAATCCTTAACCTAATCTAAAACAATAATTGATTAGATTTAGTCAATTCTCTAATTAAGTCCATTCTTTAATCTAACCCTAGGTCTAATCTAATTAATGGACCTAATCTCCACTAACCCATTTAACCTAATATGTTATGATTTATGTCTTAGGATCTTCAATTCACAATCCTAGATCCTAATCAATCAACTTCTTAATTCTCAATTAAATTTTAGACTGAGGGTTGGGGTTCGGCCTTTTGAAAATAATTTTTATATTTATAAAAGATTTTTACAACATGGTTCTATCAACCAAGTTGCATGTTTGATTAATAATCAATACGCAAGTAAAATAAATATAAAACTACTTTAGATCTAATCTAAATAGGTTCATATAATTGAAACAATTTTAATAATAATCAATCATAAATCTTCCTAGATCAAATCTAACATATTTATAATGATTAAAATTAGATTAAAATATTTTTAATCAGATAATAAAATTTCTTAGATCTAATCTAAAATTTTATAATCAATATTTTAGATTAGCACATACTAGGACAACCTATTTGCAGTAAGGGGTAAACCTTACAGCAGGATAACCTTATGGCAGTCCGTATAATCTAAAATATTTTATTTTTAGATCTAAAATTATTTTAAATTTATTAAATTATAAATAAAATTAGATCAAATCTAATAAATTTATGATTAGAGTTAGATCATCACGAACTAGCACAACCTTTTCACTGTAAAAGGTAAACCTTACAGTAGGACAACCTTATGGCAGTTCGTGAGATCTAAATATTTTAATTTTAGATTTAATAATTAGATTATAAATTAGATCTAATCTAAGAAATAATCTAAACATGCATAAAAATTATGTAACAAGAACCTAGGCTCTGATACCAATTAAAGAAACTAGATTTAGGGTTTCACAGATAGATCTTGAAACTTTTTCAAGATCATACAGCGAAAGACTTAAATAAATTAAATATTTATTTAAATAAATATATAAATATCTAGATCTTAGATCTATTATATGATCTAGGTATGATATTAAATCAAAAATTAAAATCAAACAAGAAAGAAAAGGTTGATCAAATCAACCTAGATCTACACTACATCAAATGCAGGTATGAAGTTAATAGATTAGATCTATTACCTGAGCAAGTTAGATGTTCTAACTTACTGATCCAGGCTTGAGGATGAAGTCACGAGCCACTCATATATTCGGCCTCTAGGAGTCATCCACATGAGCCCACGAACACGATCAGAGATCCTGATGCAGGAAATCAGCACAGCATGCTAGTACTGTGCTGATCTCTCTTTGACGGTCGATCTGATGCTTTCTTCTTCGAAACGTGAACTCTCCAAAATATGAGAAGGAAGAGGAGAGTTTTCTAACCTAAGGATATCTTAGAAAAAACTTAAAAGAAGGAGGAGAGATGAGGAATAAAACAGTCCTAGAAGAAGATGCTCTTCTTCATCTCTTTTCTCTCACCTAGACACCTAGTTTGGTGCCTGTGGAACCTCCATGCCCAAGGATCCTCTTCCTATAATTTTTGCACACCCCAAACCTCTCCTAAATCTCTATATTTTATAAAAAAATTAGGCTAAAGTTCATCCTAAATTTATAGAAAAAGAAGAGCCCTTATCTAGGTCAAAAACTAGACTAGGCAGGACTAGATTTGGCAAGTAGTTGGGGTGCCCAACTCTTGGGCGCCCATCCTCTAATTTTTTTTTGGTAAATTAAGAAAGGAGAGACACACAAAACATCTCTCACTCATGTAGAATTAGGGAGAAAAAATAGGAGATGGGCAGCACACATGGAAGAAGATGTTTTGGTTTATAAGGATTCTATCTTATAGAATCCTAATTCAAAACTAACTTCCTCTTAGACTTGGTCAACCACCAAATAACCATATGAGAATAAGAGGGAGAGAAGGGCCATGCATAAAGACCTGAGAGAGACTCTCAGTCGTAAAATAGGAGAGGGCATGGGGTGTAGAGGGCTAAGGTGGCGTAAGGTGGAATCCTAGTCTTACTAGGATTTCATCTATGACTTGGTCAAACATGGTTTCTCAAACTAAATTAAATTAAAATCAAATCAACTAAATTAAATTAGGTTCTAACCCAATAAAAGACTTAATTAAATTATATTAAATTAGATTTAATTTTAATTTAATTTTTTAATCAAATTAGAAAATTAGGTTGACCCGAGTCCTAGTTAGACTAGGACTAGTTCTTCCTTGCACTTGACTTATCCAATGACCCAATTGGACTTGATTCAATCCAGTCCAAACCAAATCTAATTAAATCACATTTAACTAAACTTAATCTTAGCCCTCTGGCTTAATCAAATTAAGTCAATCAGCAATCTAAGTGCTAATCGATCCTCCTGCAATACTTGCACTAGGTTAAACATCAATCGTATTGATTGTTTAACCTTAAAACGATTCTAAATTACTGATCAACCATCTGATCAGAACATGAACTCTAATGTGTGTGACCTTATAGGTTCAAACCTAAGTCGGTAGCATAGGAATAAATTTTTGTACCAATCGAAGTGACCATCTAGTAATGATACTCGATGGCTGGATAGGTCGAAAGGTGTAGAACACCATCCTTAGAATCCATGCAAATATAGTTTCCATATAATTCATCCCCTTGACCATAATGCTCGTAGAACACCTCAGAGTTTAACTATCAACTCTAATCAGGTTGTCCACATTATATTTCAAAATATCAAATCCATCTGATGGATTATCCTTGCTAAGGTTTTTCTATATTGAAATATAGTGATACATTCTTCTCCAACTCTTGGAGTGATCAATTCCATCTTGATCACACTCCGATTGCACAAGTACTTGACTATGCCTAGAAGCCTTCTATCACTAAATTAGAAACACAGTTAGTCTAGTACCAAAGCACAGTGAGTTGCTTGTAAGTCATTGAGGTGATCTCAGGTCTAAGGGATACTTTTACCTATATCCCATTAGAGACATTCTCGATAGTAGAATGCTCTAGAGTTGGTCACGTTCAATGACGATGTACCCATACATCTTGCCTGTATGCCATACCAGTATCTCCACCCATCTTGGTTAAGAGAACAACCAACCTATATGGCATATAGCGACTTATGCTCGATAGACGCTGTCGTCCTAATTAACAACCTATCATTTGATCGTGAACAAATTTAAGGACTAATCGATAAATAGTCCTAAGAACTTCATCACAATAATGGAGTTCATTAGAAGATGTAAATTTATGATGAAAAAAGATATCAAGATATTTTTTATTAATTAATAAATTAATTATAATATCTCAACTATCAACAAGCTGATGATTGGCTTCGGAACATAATTCTCAACATATCATAGGGCTACTCCTCATCTACTGAGGTAGATAGATCCCCTTATTTGTGCAATATAATTCCTACATTGAACATGCTATAGCCAACATACACCTCAGGATTTCGAATGGCTAGGAGATTGAGTTATGGTATACTCAAACTATAACACCCTCAAGGTGAACTATCGATGCACCTTAGGTTAAAGAACTATACACACCACTGCAGCATCGAGTCAGTCATCGACAAAAAGGTAGACTTTCTTATGATTACTTGAGATGGTCACGCTCAGTACCCTCATTTTCTAATAAGTATATATACTCTCACTTCGATATCTCCACATCGTAGACTCAAGATACATCTATCCTAAGAAAGCAATCGTACACCAATATTTTGGATCGATCACCATCCTCGTGATGATCCTACGATCAGGAGCAGTTTGTGAGTTGATTATGAAAATTCATGTCTTAAATTTTTAACTCTTAAAAATATGAATATCGTTACTATTAACTCAAAGGATGTATCACAGACACTTTTGAATACACACTATAATAGAAAAAAATAATCTATTTATTAATTTATTATTAAAATTATAAAATTATCTTTAGAAGTGTATTATAAGTGACAGCCAATCTGGCTTCTAGGGCACACATCTAACAAACTCCCACTTGACCTAAAGCTAATTGGCTACAAATCTAAGTCCCATCTTCTCAAGATGGGCTTCGATCTTCTATTGGCTCATTGGTTTTGTCAGTAGGTTAGCCGCATTATCTATAGTGTCGACTCTATTAATCTCGAGGTAATCATGGATGAGGTGGTATCGCCGTTCGATGTGCTTAAATTTCTGATGAGACCTTGACTCTTTAGCTAGGGCTATGGCACCATTATTGTCGCAGTATAGAGGGACGACGTTTGATGGCATCACTCCAAACTCTGTAGCAAATTTTTTGTACTAGAATGCCTCCTTTGTAGCTTCCGACATAGTGATGTACTCTAATTCCATGGTGGAATTTGCTATCACCGTCTGCTTGAAACTTTTTCAGCTGATAGCACTACCATTACAAATAAATAGACTTTCAGATGTCGACTTTTGATTATCTATATCGAACATAAAATCTGAGGCTGTATACACCTGGACTTGGAGTTCTCCATTACCAAAGATTAGAAATATATCCTTAGTCCTTCTCAAGTACTTAAGGATATATTTCATAGAATTCCAGTGCTCTTTGCCTGGATTCGACTGATCCTACTTGTGACACTCACGGCATGGGCAATATCAGGTCGTGTACATAGCATGGCATATATGAGGCTTCCTATTGCTGAAGTATAAGGGATCTTGCTCATGCATTCAATCTCCTCAGGTGTGTTGGAACACATCTTCTTAGAGAGATGAATGCTATGTCTGAAGGGCACCAATCCCCTCTTGGAGTTTTCTATGCTAAATCTCTTTAGCACCTCCTCTATGTACATCTTCTATGAGAGACCCAGCATCTTATGTGGTCTATCTCTATTGACCTTAATTTCTAGAATAAAAGATGCCTCTCCTAGGTTTTTCATGGAGAATTCTTTAGATAACCATATTTTGACTATGGTCAACATGGGAATATCATTCTCAATTAGGAAGATGTCATCCACGTGTAGTAGCGCTCCCACTGACCTTTTTGAAAGTACATGACTCCTCCTCGTTCTTGATGAATCCAAATGATTTGATCACATCATTCAAATGAGCATTCTAGCTCTGAGATGCTTGCTTGAGTCCATATATGGACCATTGCAGCTTGTAGACCTTATGATCAGTATCACTGAATGTGAAACCCAGCGGCTGTTCCATATAGATATCTTCCTCAAGATATCTATTTAAGAATGCTATTTTCATGTCCATCTGCCATATTTCATAATCAAAATAGACTGCAACAGCAAGCAATATACGGATGAATTTAAGAATGGCTACTGATGAAAAAGTATCCTGATAGTCAATGCCTTTGCGCTGACTATATTCTTTCGCTATAAGTCTTATTTTGAATATCTCTACATTCCCATCGGCACCTATCTTTCTCTTGAAGATCTATTTATACCCAATAGGTACTATACCTTCAAGTGGATCTACCAAGGTCTAGACTTGGTTCGACCACATTAAATCAATCTCTAATTTTGTTCCCTCTAACCATTTCTCAGAGTCGATATTTGATATCGCCTCATCATAGATTTTGGGATCATCACCATGAACCCCTTTTTTTATGAGAAATATTTGCTCTACGTCCTTTGAAATAGTACCTAAGTACCTTTTAGGGGGATGGAAAATTTTTTTTTATCTATGAGGTGGATGAGGTAGTGATTGGACTGGCACAATTTGATTGGGTTCCATAGGTTCCTTGGCTTGTGGCTCTTGGGAGACTTTCTCCTTGAGCCTAATCTATCTTCCGATGCCACCATCTTAAATAAACTATTTTTCTAAAAAGATGGCGTGTCGACTCATAATCATATTGTGATCTTCTAAAAAATAGAAAAAATATCCTAATGACTCTTTAGGATATCCAATAAATCGAGCTTTAAAAGACTTAAACTCTAACTTGTCCGCTTGTTGTCTCTTGATATGGACCGAACAATCCCAAATTTTGAGATGACTCAGACTTGATTTTTTACCATGCCATATCTCATACGGTATGGTAGGAATAATTTTAGATGGAACCGTATTCAGTAGATATATAGCGGTCAACCGACTATATCCCTAAAAAAACTTAGGGAGGTCTGTGAAGCTCATCATGGATTGAACCATATCTAATAGGATCCGATTTCTCTATTATGAAATCCTATTAAGTTGAGGCATTTCAGGTGGAGTCCATTGAGAGACTTTGCTATTATTCTTAAGATAGTCTAGGAATTCTCAACTAAGGTATTCACCTCCTCGATCTGATTGAAGAATCTTAATGGATTTTTTTATTTATTTTTCTACTTTGAATCTAATTTTCTTAAACTTTTCAAAAGCTTCAGACTTGTATCACATCAAATACACATCCCCATACCAAGATAAATCATCGATAAAGATGATGAAGTAGATGTAATTATCCCTGACTGACACATCAAATGGACCTTATACATCAGTATGTACTAGGGAAAGTAGGTTTGCGGCCCTTTCCTCATATCCCATAAAAGGGAGCTTGGTTATTTTGCCATGAAGGGATGATTCACAAATTAAAAATGACTCGAAAGTCAATGGACTCAATAGCTCAAATTTCTTCAATTTGTTAACCCTATCTTCAGCTATATGACCTAGCCTAGGGTGCCAAAGATACCTATCATTTAGACTATCCCTAGATCTCTTTGATCCTATGGTATTCATATTTTGCTTGATATTAAAAATAGAAATATCAATATGTAACCGATGAAGGTTCTTGATCTAAGATTTTATAGGTAGATTTTGAAGCTTTTCAAGATCTTGCAGCGAAAGACTTAAATAAATTAAATATTTATTTAAATAAATATGTAAACATCTAGATTTCAAATCTATTACATGATTAAGGCATGATATTAAATTAAAAATTAAAATCAAATAAAAAATTGATCAAATCAACCTAGATCAACACTACTCAAATCCAGGTATGAAGTTTATAGATCATATCTATTACCTGAGCAAGTTAGATGTTCTAACTTACTGATCCAGGCCTGAGGATGAAATCATGAGCTGCACATTCATCCAACCTCTAGGAGTCATCCATATGAGCCTATGATCTCTGATCTGAAGTTCGATGCAGGAAATCAGCACAGCATGCTAATACTATGCTGATCCTTTTTCGATGGTCGATCCGATGCTTCCTTCTTCAAAATTTGGACTCTCCAAAATATGAGAAGGAAGATGAGAGTTTACTAATCTAAGACTCTCTAAGAAAAAAAATTAAGAAAAAAGTGGAGAGATTGAAAATAAAATAGCCCTAGAAGAAGACCATCTTCTTCTTCTCTTTCCTCTCACCTAGACACCAAGTTTGGTGCCTATGGAACCCCCATGATCAAGGATCCTCTTCCTCTAATTTTTGCACACCCCAAATCTCTCCCAAAGCTCTATATTCTACAAAAAAATTAGAACAAAATTTATTCAATAAATAGAAAAAAAGAAGAGTCCAAGTTAGATCAAAATTCTAGACTAGGAATATCCAAACATGGAAAGTTGTTAGGGTGCCTCCTCCATAATTATTGGCATGGACCAGCAAGAGAGGGTGCACAAAAAAGAAGATTATTTTCATGGAATAAGAGAAGAATTAATTAAAAGAGGGGGCGACATTCAAGGGAAGGTATTTTGGTCGATAAGAATTCTATCTCATAGAATCCTAAGCAAAACTAACTTCTCTTTTGACTTGGTCTTCCAACAAATTGCCTTATGAGAAAAGGAGGAGAGAAAGAGGATGTGAAAAGCCATGGGAGTGGATAATTTTCACATAAGAAACAAAATAAAAAGGACATGGGGCATGAGGATTAAGTGGCACAAGTGATGGGAATCTTAGTTACACTAGGACTTGTGAGCTCAGAAGTGGCACTCCCAAGTTTTGGAAATATGAGAAGGTAGGTCATGGAAAGATGGGGGCGAGCCGAAAGAAGAATCAGTCTCAATATTAATGTTCAGAAATTGGAACGGCTTACTCTAAGATTGAGCTGGCTCAGTTAAAAACTGGATCGGCTCAGTCTAGGACTAGGTCGGCTAGGTCTCAGAAGAAAATCTAGATAAAAAGCAGCATTTTTAGGCTGTTAACATGGTACACAACCAGGTCAGCTCAGTATGGGATTGAGTCGATCCAATCGTAGGTTAGTCGGCTCAGTTTGAAACTAGGTCGGCATAATTTTCATAGGTTATTATTTTATGTACGTGGGTTGTTTGGATTTAGAAAGGTTTTCTATGAGCTTGGACTTGACCCTTTGTAAACTATATATACTGAAAATAGATCAAAAGTTGTTAGAGTGCTGAAATATACTGAATAAAAGCTCTTTTCTTCTGAAAATCTCTTTTTCTCTTCTTCTCTATTCCTTGATTTATTTGATCATGCTTCCATAGAGATCTCCAAGAAGTACTTTCTTGATTGCTTGGCTAATCACCAGTGGCCATGCTGATCTATATAGGAAGAGCGCATATTTTCAACATTTGGTACTAGAGTGGTGTTGCATGGAAGGAAGGAAGACACCTAGGATTTACTATATTCAGGATTTGTTGCACCAAATTTTATCCTAAAACTTCTAGTTTGCTTCATGCTTGTCTCTAGATTGAGGTGGAGATTGTTTACACAAAGGAACGATGAAACAAAAATTTGAAAAGAGGATCTAGGGCTAGTTAGATCTTCTATGAAGGGTAGTTTTACTGGTGTGTGATCGTGAAGGATTTTAGGAATCTGTTCTTGACTTGTTTGAAGTCATAGGATCAAGTGGATTCAAGGTGGATTTTGAGAAGTTCGACGACAAGAAAAACTTTATCCTATGATAGCAAAGAGTAAAGAACTTGTTGGTTCAGCAGAGGATATACAAGATCTTGACAAAAGAAAGACCGAAAAAGATCAGTGCTGAGGATTGAAAAGAGTTGGAGAAAATTGCTTTTAGCATAGTTCGGATGTGCTTGGTCGATCAAATTTTGCCCAAGGTTTATACAGAAACTACGGCAAAGGGGCTCCGAGAGAGATTGGAGAACACATACATAGAAAAGAATATGACGAACAAGCTGTGGTTGAAGAAACAACTGTATAATCTGAGGATGTCCAAAGGTGAAAATCTTGTTGCACATATGCAAAGGTTCAATCAGGTGTGTTTTGAGGTGTTGAGTTTGGATGTGAAGATCGATGAGGAGGATCGGGCATTGCTGCTATTATGTTCTCTCCCTGGTTCGTATGATGGTCTCATAATAACTTTAGTTTATGGGTAGGAGACCCTAAACTATGAAGAGATTATTAGTGTGCTTAGATCAAATGAGCAAAGGGAGAAGATCTGCAAGGGAGACCCTAAGTCTGAGATCTTGGCTGTGAATGAAAGATAGGAAAGATCAAAAGAGAAGATAAGAGAAAAATCTAAGGATAGGTCAAAGTCTCGCGATCAGAGGAAGATGACATTGAAATGTTATAAATGTTATCAGTCTGAATACCTGAGGAGAGATTGTCTCTTTTTGAGATCAGAAAAAGAAAAGGCTAGCAAGGGAGATGATATAGCTTCTACGAGCAGTGTAGAAGACCTGCTAGTTGTATCAGATGGATCCATAGAGTGTGATACTATGTGGATATTAGATTCAGCAAGCTCGCACCACTATACTTCTCATCGAAAGTGGTTTGCTACCTACTAGAAGGTCGATGGTGGAAGTGTCAGCCTTGGAGATGATCACCCATGCAAAGTAGCTGAAATTGGCTCTATCAAGATGAGGATGTATGACAGGATCATTCATACATTATCAAATGTCAAGCATGTACTAGAGTTGAAAAAGAATTTGATTTCTTTAGGCTACTTGGAGGAGCAGGGTTATGCTTTTAGTAGCCAGGCTAGGAGTGGATGTCTGAAAATTTTAAAGAAAGCTTTGGTGGTGATAAGAGGTAGAAGACTAAGCAATAATCTTTACAGAATGGAAGGCCAAATGATAAATGATAGTGCAGAGATGCTAGCAGCAGCACAGGAGGAGCAGATTTTATATTAACTATGGCACTATCGAATGGGTCATATGAGTGACTGTGGGCTCACAGAACTAAGCAAAAGAGGTATGATCCCTGCCCTGAAGAAGGAGGGCACAGATCTTTGTGACCCGTGTATCTTTGGCAAACAGCATAGGGTGAAGTTTGCCAGAAGTACCAAGCACAGCGAGGGAATGCTGGATTTAGTACACTCGAATGTCTGGGGACCAGCTCCTATTTCAGCTAGAGGTGAGGTGAAATACTTTGTTACTTTCATTGATGATTTCTTAAGGAAGGTGTGGGTTTATCTGATCAAAGAAAAATTAGAGGTGTTTGTCTGGTTCAGAACCTGGAGAGTTAAAGTAGAGGAGTCAGGGAGACAGGTAGTGTCTGAGGTCGAACAATGGAGAGGAGCATACTAGCCTAGAGTTCAGGAGGTACTAATGAGGAAAATGGCATCAAACATTATTACACGATGAGGATGACTCCCCGGTAGAATGCTGTCATGGAGAGGATGAACCAGACACTGACCGAGAAGACACGAAATTTGAGGCTGCAGATATCACTCCCAAAGTCCTTTTGGAGTGATGCTCTAATTTCTTCTTATTTTCTTATGAACAAGTCCCCTTATTATAAGCTGAATGGAGGCATTCCAGAAGAGGTCTAAAGTGGGAAGAAGGTGGAGCTTGGCCACCTAATAGTCTTTGGTTGCATAGGCTATACACATGTGCAGGCAATCGAGAGGAGCAAATTGGACCTGAAATCTCAAAAGATGACATTCATAGGGTATCCACAAGGAGTCAAGGGGTACCTAATGTGGGACTCTCAAGCACAGAAGTCAGTGATCAGCAGGAACATTATCTTTGATGAGAAGGGCATCTTGAGGAGGTCTGGGATAGATGGAACTAAAAAAACAAAGGTGAACAATGATGGCTAGTCAGAGAATGATGGCATGCAGGTTATATCCACTTACAAGAGTGTTCCTATTAAGCTGGAGCTGGGCAAAAAAGTATTGCCTTAAATTGAAAAACAGCATGGAGGGCCGATAGTTCAGACTGATGTGCAGGAGCAGCCATAGACATTAGGTAGAGATGTGCTAGTGGGAGTGGCTTTGCATAAGCCCCAGTGTACTATTAGGAAATCGGTCAGATATGGCATTGATGAGATTATCTCCTATGCACCCATCACTGCTAATGGAGATCTAGAGAATTATGTAGAGGCCATGGAGAGTGAGGATCATGATTCATGGATGTAGGCCATGATGAAGGAGATAGAATCACTTGAGAAGAATTAGACATGGCAATTGGTGGATCTTCCAGAGGGTTCTTGACCTATTGGCTCAAAGTGGGTGTTCACAAAGAAAGAAGCACCTTCAGAACAAGGTAGAGTTAGATTCAAAGCAAGGCTGGTAGCAAAGGGATACTCACAAAGGGAAGAAATTGACTACATAAAAATTTTTTCTCCTGTGGTGCGTCATACATCTATTCGAGTTTTGCTGTCATTGGTGGCATAGCATAACATGAAATTGGAACAGATGGATGTGAAGACGGCCTTCCTTCATGAAACTTTAGACGAAAGAATCTACATGAAGCAGCCAGATGGTTTCATGGAGATGGGATAGGAAGAAACAATGTATTTACTCAGAAAGTCTTTGTATGGCTTAAAATAATTCCTTCGTCAGTGGTATCGAAGGTTTGATAGCTTTATCTTGAGCCTGAGCTTCAGCAGATGTGAACATGATTGTTGTATCTACATCAAGGATGTAGATGAGGAGGATGTCCTGTACCTATTATTGTATGTAGATGATATGCGCATAGCCAGTAGAAGCATGGATACTATGAAAAAGTTGAAAAAGGCATTATCATCTAAATTTGAGATGAAAGATTTGGGTCTAGTTGAGAAAATTCTTGGAATGGAGATTTGCAAAGATAGATGCAAAGGAGTGCTCCATTTGTCATAAGGAAAGTATATCCAAAAGGTTCTGGAGAGGTTTGGGATGGAGAAGGCCAAACCTGTAGAGACGCCATTGTCGAGCTATATGTCACTCTTCAAGTTACAGTGCCCCCAATCAGAAGAAGAGGGAGAGTACATGGAACGAATCTCTTATGCAAATATTATAGGCAGTGTGATGTACACTATGGTGTGCTGTAGACCAGATATAGTACATGCTGTGAGCACAGTTAGTAGATATATGGCTAACCTTGGGAAGGAACACTAGAAAGCATTGAAATGGATATTGAGATATCTGCATGGAACAAGGGATTATGGTCTGGTGGGCAGCCAAGAGGATTTGAAGAACAATCTATGAAAATGTGTGAAGGTCCAGGTCCTCTAGAAGGATTTGTTGATGCAAATTATGCTGGTGATCTTGATAGAAGGAGGTCTACTATAGGATACCTCTTCTACGTATATGGTGGACCGATGTCTTGAAAATCAACTCTTCAACCAATCACGGCCTTGTCTACCATAGAGGTCGAGTACATTAGGATAACGGAGGCTGCAAAAGAAGCCTTTTGGCTTAGAAGGCTGATTGATGAGTTGGGGGTGGAGCAGAGCAAGATTATACTATTCAGTGATAGTCAGAGTGCTCTATTGTTGGCACAAAATCTAGTCTATCATGCGCTTACAAAGCGTATAGATGTAAGGTATCACAGGATCAAAGAGCTGGTGGAGGAAGGTGAAGTGGTACTGATGAAGGTCCATACCAAAGAGAATCAGTCTGGTGCACTCATGAAGGTACTCCCTAGAGATAGCTTTTAGAGATATGTGGCATAGATGGGTCTGTTGAGAAGAGATGAGTTCACAAGGACTTGGAAGCACCAAGATGGAGAATGGGAGCACAGAAGTGGCACTCCCAAGTCTTAGAAACATGAGAAGGTAGGTTATGGGAAGATAGGAGCGAGTCGGAAGAAGAATCAGTCTTAATAGTAAAGTTCAGAAACTGGGCTGACTCACTCCGAGACTGAGCTGGCTCAGTTGGGAACTGGGTCGGCTCAGTCCAAGACTAGGTCAGCTAGGTCTCAAAGAAAAATTCAAATAGAAAGCAACATTTTTGGATGATTGGCATGGTACACAACTAGGTCGGCTTAGTATGGGACTGAGCCAATCCAGTCATAGGTTAGCCAGCTCAGTCTGAAACTGGGCTGGCTCAGTTTTCACGGGTTATTATTTTGTGTACGTGGGTTTTTTGGATTTGGGGAGCAGACTGAGTTGGCTCAGTTTTCATGGATTATTATTTTGTGTACGTGGATCTTTTGGATTTGGAGAGTTTTTCTATGACTTGGGCTTGACCTTTTGTAAAGTATATATACTAGAAACAGGTCAAGGTTGTTAGAGTGCTAAAATATACTAAATAAAAGCTCTTTTCTCTCAGAAATCTCTTCCTCTCTTTTTCTCTATTCCTTGATTTATTTGATCATGCTTTCATAGAGATCTCTAAAAGGTACTTCCTTAATTGCTTGGCTAATCACCGACGGCCACGCCGATCCATGTGGGAAGAGCGCATATTCCCAATATGACTCCTATTTTAACTTGGTCAAACAAGATATTTTAACCAAATAAAATCAAGATTAAACCAACCTAATTAAATAAGGTCCTAACCGATTTAACGACTTAATTAAATCAAATTAAATTAGATTTAATTTTAATTTATTTTTTAATCAAATTAGAAAATTGGATTAATCCGAGTCCTCGTTAGACTAGGACTAGTTCTTTCTTGCACTTGGCTTATCCAATAAATCAATTGGACTTGATCCAATCAAGCCCAAATCAGATCTAATTAAATCATATTTAATTAGTCTTAATCTCAGCCTATTGGCTCAATCAAATTAAGCCAATTAGCAATCTAATTGCTAATCAATTCTCCTACAATGCTTGCACTAGGTTAAACACCAATCGTATTGATTGTTTAACCCTAGAATGATTCTTAATCGTTGATCAACCATTTGATCAGATCATAAGCTCTAATATGTGTGACCTCATAGGTCCGAACCTAAGCTAGTAGCATAAAAATAAATTTTTATATCAATCGAAATGACCATTTAGCAATGATATCCAACGGTCGAAAAGGTCGAGGGTGTAGAACACCATCCTTTGAACCCATGTGGATATAGTTTCTATATAATTCATCTCCTTGACCAAAATGCTTGTAGAACACCTCAGAGTTTAACTATCAACTCTGATTAGGTTGTCCACATTATATTTCAAAATATCAAATCCACCTGATTGATTATCTTGGTCAAGCTTTTGCTATATTGAAATACAGTGATACGTTCTTCTCCAACTCTTGGAGTGGTCAATTCCATCTTGATCACACTCTGACTTCACAAGTACTTGACTATGCCCAGAAGCCTTCCATTTCTAAATTAAAAATTTAGTTAGTCTGGTACCAAAGCACAATGAGTTGCTTGCAAGTCACTGAGGTGATCTCAGGTCTAAGGGATACTTATACCTATATCCCATCAGAGACATTCTCGATAGCAGAATGCTCTGGAGTTGGTCATGTTTAATGATGATGTACCTATACATCTCACCTGTATGTCATACCAATAACTCTACACTCGGTTAAGAGGACAACTAACCGATAAGGCATATAGCGACCTATGCTCGATAGACGTTGTTGTCCTAATTAACAGCATATCATTTGGTCGTGAACATATTTAAGGACTAAATGATAAATCCTCTCTTTATCAAAACAAAACAGTCCTAAGAACTTCATCACAATAATGGAGTTCATTAGAAGATGTAAACTTATGATGAGAAAGATGCCAAAATATTTTTATTAATTAATAAATCAATTATAATTATAAAATAATTCAACTATCAACTAGCTAATGATTGGCTTTAGGATACAATTTTCAACAACTCCCACTTATCCTAAAGCCACTTGGCATAGTCTCTAATACCCATCTTCAACTTATGGTTGTCGAACTCCTTGATTGCCAGGGCTTTAGTGAAGGGGTCGACTAGATTCTTCTTTTCGTCAATCTTCTAAAGATCGACATCACCACGATCTATGATCTCACGGACCAAATAAAAGCAGTGCAGAATGTGTGTTGTCCACTAGTGTGCCTTCGGCTTCTTTGCTTGAGCTATGGCGCCAGTGCTATCGCAGTAGAGCAGGAGTGGACCATCAATGGAGGATGCTACTCCAAGCTCGGTGATGAACTTCCTCAGCCACATAGCTTCCTTTGCTGCATCTGATGCTGCCATGTTCTTTACTTCATAAATAGAATCAGCCACTGTATGCTGCTTGAAACTTTTCCAGCAGATGACTCCACTATTTAGAGTAAAGATATATCCCAACACACTTTTATTGTCATCATGGTCAAATTGAAAGCTGGAGTCTGTAAACCCCACAAGCTTCAGATTTGACTCACCATAAATGAACCATTGGTCCTTAGTATTTCTTAAATACTTAAGGATGATTTTAACCACCTTCTAGTGATTTTCTCTAGGGTTAGACTGATATCTACTCACCACTCCTAGTGAGTATGCCACATCTGGTCTCGTACATATCATTGCATACATAATAGACTCCACTATCGAAGCACATGGGATTCTACACATACGCTCTCTCTCTTCAGGAGTTGTTGGACAATCCTTCTTAGAGAGAGAAATTTTTTGGCCTATCGAGAGATAGCCCATTTTGGAATTCTCCATGTTGAACCTCTTCAGCACAGTTTCTATGTATGTGGACTGGGATATACCAAGCATCCTTTTAGATCTATCCTTATAGATTTTCATCCCTAGGATGTAGGATGCTTCACCCAAGTTCTTCATGGAGAACTATGATGACAACCAAACTTTTATTCCTTGTAGTGCGGGGATATCATTCTTGATTAGAAGAATATCATCCATGTACAAAATAAGAAATACCACTACTCGATCATTTGCCCATTTGTAAATGTAGGATTCTTCTCCGTTCTTAATGAAGCCATATGTTTTGATCACTTTATCAAAATGCATGTTCCAACTCCGAGATGCTTGCTTCAATCCATAAATGGATCTCTTAAGCTTGCACATCTTGGACTCATCTATGGATGTGAACCCTTCAGGTTTATCATATACACCTCTTGGGTCAGCTCTCCATTTAGAAAAGCTGTCTTCACATCCATTTGCCAGATCTCATAGTCCAGATGGACAACAATGGCAAGCATAATCCGAATGGACTTGAGCATTGCCATAGGAGAGAACATCTCATCATAGTCAATACCATAACATTGATGATACCTCTTGGCAACCAGATGAGCTTTATAGGTCTTCACCTTTCCATCTCTACCCCTTTTTTTTTGAAGACCCATTAACACCCAATGAGTTTAACCCCTTCAGGTGGGTCAACTAATGTCCATACATCACTGACCTTCATGGAATCCATTCTGGATCTCATGGCTTCTAGCCATTTCTCATAGTCAGATCTCTGCATCACATCCATATAAGTGATCGGATCCTCATCGTTCTCATCAAGTTTGATGGGATCACCATCCCAGATCAAGAATCCATAGTATCTATCTGGATGATGCGGTACTCTACCGGATTGCCTTAATGGTGTAGGTTCACTAGGCTTCATATCTAATCTGATCAAATCCGACTTAAATTCAACATTTTGTGTCAGAATTTCTACCTGTTGAACTTCATCAAGATCAACCTTAGAGACAATAGTTTCTTCACCAAGGAACTTCTTTTCCAAAAAGTTTGCCTTAAGGCTGACAAACACCTTTTGTTCATTAGCATGGTAGAAATAGTATCCTTTGGTCTCTTTTGGGTATCCTATGAATGTACATTTGTCAGACCTAGGTCCAAGTTTGTCTGTAACTAACCGTTTGACATAAGCCAGGCACCCCCAAACCCTAAGGTGTGAAAGTGCTAGCTTACGTCCTATCCATATCTCATATGGGGTTTTAAATAGAGACTTACTTGGAATCCTATTTAATAGATAATAAGCTGATTCAAGTGCATATCCCTAGAAGAATATTGAAAAGCTAGCAAATCCCATCATGGATCGGACTATGTCTAACAAAGTCTGATTTCTCCTTTCAGACACACCATTATGCTGTGGTGTTCCAGGAGGAGTTCATTGGGAGAGAATTTCATTCTATCCTAGATACGTGAGAAACTCACCAGAAAGGTATTCTCCTCCTTAGTTAGATCGAAGAGTTTTAATACTCTTTCCAATTTATTTTTCTACTTCACTTTGGAATCGTTTGAACATTTCAAAAGAATCGACTTATGTTTCATCAGATAGACATATCCGTATCTAGATAGATCATCTATGAAAGTGATGAAGTAGACATATCCACCTCTGGCACTTATGCTCGTTGGTCCACATACATCAGTATGTACTAGACCTAAGAGCTCATTGGCTCTCTCACCTTTTTCAGTAAAAGGTGACTTGGTCATTTTACCAAGAAGACAGTACTCACAAGTTGGAAGTGATTCACAATCATTGACTTTGAGGATTCCCTCTTGATCAATCTATTTATCCTGTTCTTATTTATATGACCTAACCTACAGTGCCATAAGTAGATATTTGATACACTATCTAATCTAGGGTGCTTCCCAATAGAATAGACTACATTAACAGGTTGTGATAACATATATACACCATTGTTCAATTATCCACAGAAAGCAGTAACATCATTCATAATGACATTACAAACTCATTTTTTAATTAAAATTTTATAATTGTTCATAGCCAAAAGGCCTACAGAAATGATATTTAAAATGAAACTAGGATAGAAATGACAATCACTAAGAATAACGATATGAGATTCAAATACAAGTTTCAAAATTTCTAAAGCTAGAACTGAAACTGATCTAATACCCTCTATACTGCAACAATAATGGCGCCATAGCCCTTGCTAAGGAGCTGAGGTCTCATCAGAAATTCAAGTACATCGAGCGGCGATACCACCTCATCCATGATTACCTTGAGAAAAGTTACATTGAGGTCAAGAGAGTTGACTCCATAGATAATGCGGTAGAGCCATTTACAAAACCATTGGACCAGCAGAAGATCGAAGCCCATCTTGAGAAGATAGGACTTAGATTTGTAGCTAATTGGCTTTAGGTCAAGTGGGAGTTTGTTAGATATGTGTGCCCTAGAAGCCAGATTGGTTGACACTTGTAATACACCTCTAAGGGCAAAATTATAATTTTAACTATAAATAATAAAATGAATTATTTTCTATCATAGTGTGTATTTGAAAGTGTCTATGATACATTCCTTGAGTTAATAGTAATGATAGTTCATATTTTTAAGAGTTGAAAAATTTAAGACATGAATTTTTATTATTAACTCATAAAATACTTCCGACCGTAGGATCATCATGAGGATGGTGATTGATCCAAAAGGTTGGTGTACGATCATTTTTTTTGGATAGATGAGTCTTGAATCTATGATGTAGAGACACCAGAGCGAGAGTACAGATACTCATTAGATAATGAGGGCACTGAGCGTGACCATCTTGAGCAGTCATAAGGAAGTCTACCTTCTTATCGATGACTGGCTCGAAGATGCAATGGTGTGTCTAGTTCTTTGATCTGAGGTGCATCGACAGTTCACCTTAAGGGTGTTATAGTTTGACTACACCATAACTCGATCTCCTAGTCTTTCAAAATCTTGAGGTGTATGTTGGCTATAGCATGTTCATTAAAGGAATTAGATTGCACCAATAGAGAATCTATCTACCGCGGTAGATGAGAAGCAGCCCTATGATGATCATGAGAATCAAGTCCATAAACCCATGGCCAGGGCAGAGTGAAATATTAGAAAGAGTTTCTATTAGGATTTTCATATTGGACTTGATTCGGATGATTAATTCATATGATGAAAATTAGGGTTTGACGAGATCGCCTTAACCTTAATCTGGTCAGGGCTCAAGATAGAGGAACATAATCACACAAGTAACTACACTGAGAGATTCACTTTCAGTTCTGATGGGTTACCACCATATGCTGCTAGGTGTCACTGATGGATTTTAGAAGCAATTAGAATGATTTGGATGATCGATCATACTAGTTGTCTTAATAAAAAAGGTTCTGATCCATCGGAAGATGTTTCGATTATGTCGATGATAGAGATTGTGACATATCTCATTACCATATAGAACTAAACCTAATTGGATCACACAAACAAAGATTTGAATCTAGATGTCATCAATTGGACTAACCGAGTTCAATTGATTTGAATAAGATTCAATTAGGTTCAAGGAAATCATGCCAGCACACGATTGAGCCTAATGTTCTTGTTTAACAATCATTAAAGCTTATCTCGATTGAGCCAAATATGTTTGGGCACCCTCAGAAATCATTACTTGGTCTGACTGGAGCTTGTCCAGGTCAACCATCAGTAGGCTGATGATTGACTTTGGGACATAATTTTCAACAACTGATAGAGATCATTTATAAGAAAACTACTTGCAATTTTATTTCTTTCATAAAGAATATTACAATGGTCCTTAAGAAAACTAATTATATAGCCTTCCTATGCTAAAGATAAAATAGAATCAAATTCCTGTTTGCTGCAAGCACATAAAAATAGTTCCTAAGTACTAAGTCTAATCTTGATGGTAATTGCAGAGGGTAGGATCCCACGATCACAGTAGTAACTCTTGTTTCATTTTTGACGTGTAGGATCATCTCACCATCCCTCAACCTCCTGCTATCCTCAAGACCCTACATAGAAGTGCATAAGTAAGCACTAGAACCAGAGTCAAGCACCCAACTGGATATAGAAGAAATCATAAGATTAGATTCTATAATGAGCATACCTCCAGAAGGACCTACCTTCTTCTTGTTCTTCAGGCTGGCCAGGTAAAGAGGGCAGTTCTGCTTCCAATAGCCGTCAGTGTTTCAATGAAAATATTTTTCTTTATCAGTGGCTTTCTTTTTTGGTTCTATCTTCTTCTTCCCACCATCCATCTTTTGCTTCTTCATGGACTTCTTCTTCCCAAAAGACTTTCTTTTGGAAGAAGTCCACTCCATAGCAAGTACTGATCCTTTAGAACCTTTTGTGGAAATCTCAATAGTAACCAGCATATTCATGAGCTCAGCCAAGATATTATGAAGTTTATGCATATGATAGTTCACGATGAACTATCCATATGCATCTGCCAAGGACTGTAGAATTATATCAGTTTATAGATCCTGATCTAACTTGACACCAAGCTTCTTAGGCTCTTCTAAGTCCTTGATCATTATCAGATAATGATCTTCGACCGACTGATCATCATGCATCTGAATCTTAAACAGTCTTTTAGTGACTTGATATTTGACTGTGCGACTCTGTTCACCAAACAACTCTTACGGGTGAGCCAATATTTGGTGGCTAGTCTTACTACTACAAAAAAGGGCTATAGCAGTAGTTTGTAACCGCTTTCGTAGCCCAAAAAATTGCTTCCATAGGCTATGATAGTGATTTTCTAAGCACTGCGATCGTTGCCGTAGCTCTATGGCAGTAGTTGTTAGAATCGCTGTCATAGATTGTCCATTGTAGCTATTTATAAATCACTATAATAGATTGACCTATCACAGTAGTTATGTAACCACTACCATAGGATATCTATAGCAGCAGTTACATAACCGCTGCCATAGGTAATCTATAATAGCGATTTCTTAACCGCTGCCATAGGTCTAATATAGCGATTGGCACCAGACCTATGGCAGTGATTGACACGGATATGGCAGTAGTTATAAAATCACTATCGTAGATCTTAAATAATTAAAAAAATAAAATTTTTATTTTTTATATATTTTATCTAATAAATATAGATATATAATATAAGAAAATATAATAAACATAAAAATTATTCTAAAATACCAAAATTTTATTACTGAATAAAATCTATTATAATATTTTTTAAGAAAAATAAAATACATCAAAAATCTTTTAAATCTCCATCATCGTCATCGTCATCGTCACTCGGAGCCAGAGCGGGAGCTGGAGCTGGAGCCAGAGCCAGAGCTGGAGCTGAAATGTGGGCCAACATATCATCGAAGCCCATGACTCCAAAACACGCACTGAGTGTTGACATCATGTCTCTCACAATGCCCTCAAGATGAGATGCGCACTCCTTAGCCTAATCTGCCCATGTTGCAGCATGATCAATCCATGCAAATGCCTCTTTAAGCTCCTTCTGACTGATGACACCGAAAGTCTGTGAGGAGATGCTTGCCTCGGACCAATAGCTCGTCGGCATGTGTCTGAGTCTTGCTTCGGATCTCCTAGAGTGCTCAGCACACAGACTTAGACTGATGTCATGTGCTCAAGGTATCAGGCCTCACTCAGGAGCGCATCTAACTAATTATAATTATAATTTAAAATAAAATTTTATAAGAAATACTATAAACTATTATATATTACTAATATATTTAATACTTATAAAAATATGCCTATTATGGTGTTTATCGCCTATCCGTCTTATCCGTGCAGCTGGATCGAAAGATCTCGCTACAGCTGGGCATCACTCCATCTCTCATCAACTATATACAAAAAAAAATTTATCCAAAATGAATAAAAAATATGAATTTAATTTATTATAAGATTTAGAAATTAGATTACCTTTCTTATGCACATGACTGGCCATAGATCTGCTGGCCTAAGAGTGTGCGTATGACCCTGTGCTGCATGATTCTCCCCAATTCTGATGGAGATAGCCTTAGACAAGTTATTCAAATAAATAATAAAATATTACAAAATTAAATAAACTTTAAGACATTTTGAAAAATTCAAATGTTACGAATTATTTTACGCTCAAACTCTTGGCTTCTTTAGTGTTAACCATCCTCGTCCCACTGATCTCGAAAACAATCCTGTATCTAAGGAACAAGCTCTCCAAGTGTCTCATATGCTTGAGGCTATCTTTATGGAACTTGACTTGTAACCCAATATAACTCTCTGATCTTCTTCAATCTCGGTCGCATTCTCGAGCCCTCTCATTGATCAGTGGAAGTCATACCTTCTCTGAATACACTTATAATTCAAAATCAGGTTATAAAATTATTGCTAATCAACATATGATAGTGAAATAGGATATAAATATGCAAAATTATAACTAAGATGGCATAGCTTACTCCACTATCTCTCTTACCATTCCTGTCCGTGATGGCAGCATCCATCAAATGCTACTCTGGGCTGCTATGGAATGGATGTTCGAGTCCGCCTCATAAGTTATCTTCCAAAAAAAAGATACAGTCTCCATAGCAGTCTAGCTCATAACCAGCATCCCTGTCATATAATATTGCATCAATCACTTATATGGCAGTTCACACGGCCCATATTGTGTGGAACCTAGAAATGTCCAACTGGATGATTGCACCTCTAATGCAAATACGTCTATGCAAATGTATATGTACAATACTATATAAAAAATAAAGTAATGCTTAATTATAAAAAACGTAGCACTCGATATGCTGCGACGGTAGAGTTAACTACCCGATGGTACAGATGCTGTCGGTGGAGTAATATCAGCTGTGAAAGTCTTCGAGCAGTGAGCGAGGTAATGCGAGTATCTCCAACGTCTACCTCAAATGCGCCACTTACACGCGTAACCCGTTTGGAAGGTAGTGAAAAGCTAGATGGTATTCGTGTCAATCATGTCCTGCAACGTTTAATCGAACCATTAATCATATATAATATCATGACATATCAAAATATCTATTCGCGTCGAAAGTCAGTCGGCTCTTTGCCTGAGATGCCAGCTCATGCCTGAGACATCTGGCTAGGGTCCTCCCCCCTAGCTGACATCAATCATCCGGTCGAGTTGTGCTACTCGTGTGTATCCAAGCCAAGCTCACTGTGTGCCATCCCCTCGATCAGCTCCCTCCTCCTCTCTTGATCTCCTCCCCATCATCAGCAATGTTGGCAAGGCCCGAACACCCCTTCTTACAGCTGTTTCATCTCTGATTCTTTCCTCTTTCTTCATCAATCTTCATCGGCCGACGGAGGTCGGACCCCAGTCCCTCCTCTCCACTCTCTGATCTCCTCGTCGGCAAGCGTTGGACCACCATCCTTCCTAGTATTTGCCCGACGAGCCGGACCTCCTTCTCCCTCTCTCTCTCCCATCTCCACTTAATCCTTCTTGATCTTCCTCACCGATCTGAGGTCAAAACCCCTCACGTGCCATATGATTTGAACAAGGTCGACACCCTCCTCTCAATTGAACTGGCCTCGATGCTTCGAATCCTTCTCCTTTCCTCTCTCAAGTACATACCCGTCAGTATATTCAGCGTTGGATCCAGTACATAAAATTAAAATAGCGTCTAGATCTGAATATCTAAGTTCAATTCCACAGATCCAACATAGATCTTGATAGAATCTAGTTCTCATAGCTCTGTCAGACTTGGCACAGTCCAAGCTTACACGCCACACTATTCGATCCAAAAACTTACGACATGTAATAATTATAATATTATAATATTCATATAAATAGTTTATAAAGCTAGTATACAATATATGATCTAATAAATATCATACAAATAAGATAAAAAATTATACACGGCAATAGAGCTATGTCGTCACACTGAAACTCCCGAGTGTCGCCGAATTGATCGCTAGAGAAGACAATGGAAAAGCCTAGACGTACGTAAATCAAAAACAAAATAAGAAGAGAAAGTATGAAGAAAAAAAAGAGAGAGAGAGCAGGGCAGTTGGAGGGGCAGGTGGAGGGGCACAGCGATGCAGAGGTCAATAGGATGCTGCGCTTCTGATCCGACGGAGGTCAGAAAGGTCGGTGTTGTGGTGGTGTTTTGCCGAAGTAAGGCGGATGGGGTTCATACAGAGGGGGTTCATTGGAGGACCTGGAGGTGAGGTCGGATGGAGGGACAGGGGGTGGGGTTCATGGGTCCTGAGCGAGTGGCAGGGGTCGCCTGCGAGGGGTTTCCATAGGAGGCCAAAGAGCATCGCATGGAGGGCTGGGGGCGGTGTGTAGGTGGCGGTGGCGAGGAGCGGTCGAGGCATGGGCGTCCAGATTAGGGTATGAGTCTAATGTGAGGGAGTTGGGGGGTTGGGTGGGTGGTGGGGGAGGGTCGCCGAGGATGGCGGGTCCAGAGAGGGAGGAGAAGGACGGCGCAACCGATGAAGGGGAAGGGGCAAGACAATTCGTCAGTAGGAGGGAGGTCAAAACGCCAGCAGTGTAGGGGAGGAGCTGCAACGCGTCCGGTCTGTGGAGACGATGTGGCGATGCCAGTGGGCGTAGGATGGGCGTGCTGGCCTTTTTGGGGGGAGAGGTTGACGTACTGCCGATACGTGTAGGGAGGATGCTCATCGATGACGAAAAGGAGGGAGAGAGAGAGAGATCGAGCGTGCATGGGAGGAAAGTAAAAATTTGGAGATTTTCAATCTAACCTATGGTAGCTGTTATCAAACCACTACCATAGATCTACGGTAGTGGTTATCGAACCGCTGTCATAGATCTTCGGTAGCGGTTCTATAACCACTACTGTAGATCTATGATAGAGGTTTGATATAACCACTATGATAGGTGAAAAATAATTTTTTTTATTTTTTTATAAATATTATATAATTTTAAAATTTAATGTCTACCTTCACCATTCATTATCTAAATAATTATCATTAGAGTGTCATCATAAAAGGTTGCCTCGATCTGATGGCCCTAGCTTCATTGATCATAAAAATTTAATTTCGATGATCATGAATGATGATGCAATGATCTGATAGATGGAGATCTTTGATGGATCCAAAAACCTACAACGATGATCTCGATGATGTTTGTAGCATGCTATCAAAATTTTACTTTAATCAGATATCGTTATCATGATCAATTTAGTATGGAATGATTTTGGCTATTAAATTAGAAACAAGTGATCCAAGGGTTAAACGGCATCCGATTATGAGATATTTTTTTTGTTAAATATTCTTTATTATAATTTAAATATTTATACAGCGATGATAGTAAAATTCAAATCATTTTCATATAAACTATTCATGTTAAGTAGATATTGCAAAAGCACGAGCATAATAACCAGTGACGTTTCAGAATGGTTATCAGGAGATGTATAGTTTTAGATCGTTCTTCATCTCATCAGTTGAATTTTATAATTACCATCGTAAAAAATGATTAAAGTAGTAGTCAAAATTATTTATAAAAAAAATTATCTCATAATCGAACACCATTTTATTCTTTCATCAATCATTTATCATTTTACGGCCGAAACTAACCTTACTAAACTGACCAAGATAACGATATCCGATTGAAGTGAAACTTTGATAGTACACTACAAACATCATCAAGATCATCATTGCATATTTTTGAATCCATCAGAGATCTCCATCTATCAGATCATCGCATCGTCATTCATGATCGTCGAAATCAATTTTTTTTGATCGACGAAGCTAGGGCCATCGGATTGAGGTGAACTTTTGCAATGATACTCTAATAATAATTATTTAGATAATGAATGATGAAGATGGACATTAAATTTTAAAAATATATAATATTTTAAAATATATATATATATATGGCAGTAGTTATAATTAACCGTCGCTATAAATCAGATTATAGCAGCGGTTCCTACTAACCACTGCTATTGGTTTGACTTATGGCAGCGGTTATAATGAACCGCTACTATAGGTCGACCTATGGCAGTGATTTTTTATAATCGCTACTATAGGTCTGACCTACGATAGTGGTTTTCTGTAATCGCTTCTATATATCGGACCTATAGCAGCGGTTACAAAAATCGCTGCCATAGGTCCAACCTATGACCGTGGTTAATGAAAACCACTACCGTAGGACCTATGGCAGCGGTTTCGAAAATCGCTGCCATAGTAAGCACTATCATAGACCATTTTTGTAGTAGTGATATTAATGTCTTTATGTTGACGCTATAGCTCATCAGACATTGAGCCCAACATGTAATACCTGGCTTTGTTGTCTTTATCCATCCACTTCTCGAGAGACACTCTCTAATCAGTGGATGGATGGACTGGTAAGGTGGGAGGATCCTATTCCAACACATGAGTCAACTTCTTAGAACCTAAAATAATTTTGAAGTTTCGAAGCCAATTCTTGTAGTTGGGTTCGATCAGTCTATGGGTGTCCAAGATACGGGCTAGTGGGTTGGATGCAGATATTTTTCTGTAGAGAGTCAAAGTTTTTAGTTAGATTTTATAATTAGACTTAACCAATTTATTTAAAAATTTTATTTTTAAATAAATTAGGCTCTCACTATTTACTTGGATCCCTGCACTTTCTTGGTAGAGATGTGAAAATCTCCATGATTATTGATTTCTAGTGGATGGTGTGGTCCCACCAACTGACTCACCATCTCACCTAATAGTTATTGATGATGGGTCAATTGATGAGTGGATAATTTTTATCCAATGATTCTCTAATCATTATGCACCCTCACCTGATCTCTATTTCATAAATCTCATCATGTTCGAAATATTAATCCACTTCTTAGTCAAGTCAGAACCACCATTTGCATAGATTGGATTCTTGATTGGGTCCCTCACTGTATCCAAAATATTAAGCCCACCCCATCCTCCAATCTGTAGCATCCAATGCCTAATAGACATGGTTACATCTTTTTGGTGCAACTGAACCACTGTATCCAGCTAAGAACAATCAAGCCTGGGAAGGGCCCGCACATCTAGAATGGTGGAAGACCTTAGACTTAATATTTTCTTAGGAAGATTTAATTTAGGTCTCTTTAAACTTGACTTGACTTAGTCATAACAATTATGACTAACCTAGTGACATGGGTTGGCTCGAATTGTTAGCCACCTCAAATCAGAATTGGGTCGACACAAATGGCCAGGTAAGTGAGACCGGTGGAACAAGAACGCATTCAGGTTGAGTAGCTTCAAATTAAAAATCAGTCGATCATATCTGTCAGACTTACCTTAGATACCAAATTATCGAATCAAAACTAATTGGATTAGCCTATAATTCAGGTTCGAACGGTGGAGCTCAATTAGGTCTTGACTTGATTAAGTTACATCTCAATATGATTCGATCTTGATCCAGACTTAATTCTATTAGGCTAATCAAATCTAAGCTTTTTTTGATTTTACCTAACTAACTCTTGATTTAGTTTGATCAACTGCTAGACCTAATTGAGCTACCCAAGCCCAAATCCAATTTTATGAATATATCTTAGATCTGAAAATTCATAATTTTTAGATCTAATTAATTTTATAATCTTAATTCTTAATTAAGTTTTAGATTCATGAACAAAATATGTAATAAAAATCCTAGGATTTTAGGATCTACAATTCTGTAGAAAAATAAGTTCTGATTTCTGATTAAAAATGAACGTGGAGCACCCCTACATGCCATAAGAACATTCCATCGAGTAGGAGGAGAGGATCTTTAAATCCTACTTTATTCTTATGACCAGACGGCCATGAAGAACTCCTTAATCAAAAATATAATTTTTACTACAAAACTAGTTAGATCATATATCACATATAAAAAGATCTAACAAATACATATCTTGCATACATCTCATGTATCATCAATATGCATATTTTCATATCTGAAATATCATATATTAAATCTAAAAAATAAAATTTTAAATTTGATCATATTAAAAATAAAACTATTCTAGACATCTTATAGAACTATTCTATCACTAGTCTATGCATGCATCTTTCATATCTCATATGAATAAATTAAAAATTAAAAACTTTATTTTTTAATTTTAAATCTAATTATAATAATTATAATATTAAAAAAATAGAAATTAAATAGATCTAAAATTATATTTAATTAAAATAAATACATGATTATACTAGACTACACATAGAACTATTCTATACCTAGTCTAGTCATGCATCTCATACATATTAGATCTAAATTATTTAATTTTTAATTTTTTAATTTTAGATATAATCATATCTGATGTGACATCTAAAATCTTTTAATATTAGATTATAAATAAAAATAAAATTAAGTCTAAGGTAGATATGAAGAATTGCTAATGCAGCTCTTATGCCAGTTAAAGGAAAATCCTATTTTCTGCCATAGGATCGTGCAGATCTGATCAGATCTAAGAATTTTTTCTAAGAAAATTATAAATAATCTGATCAAATCTAAGAGTATTTAAATTTAATCATGATAATCTAATATTAAAAATTAAAATAAAAATTAAATTAGATTTAATTTCATACCATGTTTGGGTAATCTGATTATCCTACGATGATCCTGATGTTTTCTGAGGTTCTGGAAGGAGCCACACACACGCCTGGCCTCTATCGATATCCACTTAAGAATAATTTGGATGTCTTCTCCTCACAAATCTTCTTTTCAAAGATCAGATCTGAATTTGATCTAGAAGTCCTTCAAAAAAAATTTTTAAGGTAGCTTGTCCGTCTCACAAACACCGTCGCGTAGATGCTAAATTCTTCACAAATTTGATTGGATCTTCTTCTTAGATTTATGCCTAACTTTTTAGGCATATAGAAGAGAAGAAGAGAGTAGATAGAGGGGGTGTGGAATATCTAGAATAGCAGCCTTTAGGTATGAAAAATATTCTTCTTAAAGAGGCTTGGTGCAAGGGTTCTTGTACAAAAGCATAGCACCAAGTTAGAGTCCCTCTTTGACAAAAATCCTTATTTGTTTGACCATTGAGACTCCTAGACCTGATCTCCACAAAAATCCCCATATCTAATCTAATTTTGATGCCAAAAATCAATCTAAAAGGTGGCGGCATGAGTAGATAAGGAAGAGTCCACTGTGCCTAGGACTCTTCCCTCAAGAGTTTGATCCAAATCAAACTCTATCATAACTTAATCTAGATATCTCCAAAAATTACAAAATTTGGTACACACAATATATAATTCGTTCTCTATCATATATCCAAAAATTAGATCAAAATAATTTACAAAAAAATTTTTAGAAGCATCTGATCAGATGACCCTCAATTCTCTGAAATAGGTCAACTTTTGATCCTAGTCCAATTTGACTATGAATGGATTTAATTCTATAATTAATCTGATCTGAACTTATTCCAGTTAGATGAAAATAAATTCATTAAAAATATAAGAATGAGTTGAATTAAATTTGACTTGGTTGCGATGAATCAGAAAGATTTCAGAAGGAGAAAGTCAGGCTCAATCGTGTGCTAGCACGATTACCTTGAACCTGATTGGATCTAATCCAAATCAATCAAACTGGGTTAGCTCAATTGATGATATCTAAACTCAAACTCTTATTTGTGTGATCCAGTTAGATTTAATTCTATATGGTAATGAGATATGTCGTGATCTCCATCATCAACATCATCAAAACACCTTTCAATGGACCAAAACTTTTCTGATTCATACAATTAGAATGATTAATCATCAAAATCATTCTAATTGCTCCCAAAATCCACCAGTGACACCTAGCAATATATGGTAGCAATTCATCAGAATTGAAAGTGAACCTCTCGATGCAGTTACCTGTGTGATTGGATTCTTCTATCTTGAGCCCCGACTGGATTAGGGTTAAGGTGAACTCGTCAAACCCAATGTCTATCATATGAATTAATCATTCGATTTGAGTCCAATGTGAAACCCTAATAGAAACTCTTTCTATCATCTTTACTCTACCATGGACGTAGGCTTAAGAACTCAATCTCATGATTATCATAGGGCTACTCCTCATTTACCGAGGTAGATAGATCTCCTTATTGGTGCAATCCAATTCCTATAATGAACATGCTATAGCCAACATACACCTCAGAGTTCCGAATGGCTAGGAGATTAAGTTATGATGTAGTCAAACTATAACACTCTTAAGGTGAACTATCAATGCACCTCAGGTCAAACAACCATACACACCATTGCAGCATCGAGTCAGTCATTGACGAGAAGGTAGACTTTCTTATGACTAATTGAGGTGGTCATGCTCAGTGCCCTCATTCTCTAACAAGTACCTATACTCTCACTTTGGTGTCTCTACACCATAGACTCAAGGCACATCTTTTCTAAAAAAATAATCGTACACCAATCTTTCAGATCAATCACCATCCTCATGATGATCCTACGGTTGGAAGCAGTTTATGAGTTAATTATGAAAATTCATGTTTTAAATTTTCAACTCTTGAAAATATGAATTGTCATTACCATTAACTTAAAGGATGTATCACAAACACTTTTAAATACACACTATGATAGAAAAAAATAATTCATTTATTAATTTATAGTTAAAATTATAAAATTATCTTTAGAAGTGTATTACAAGTGACAGTCAATCTGACTTCGAGGGCACACATCTAACACTACCATCATCTCTATCTCTCCAGACTTGACTCTCCCCCTAGCAAGCTCCTTAATAATGCTGGAGTGATCAGTAGGAGAGACATGTATGTGCTCCCTCTGTTCTAAAATGGTGAGCCCCTGAGATATAGATCTCATCTCTATTTGCACACCTCCATCCTCTCAGATAAATCTGTATGTCTCTACTAACTCTGGTGGAAATCATATCTATCAGTCTCTCTGTGGATGCAGAGTCAGTAGGTGGTGGCTGAGAGAATCTGTCTATGGGTGGAGCCCGAGGAGACATAGGCATACTGGGGTCAGGTGCATCTCTGGGTGCAATAGGAGTAGAGGACTCTCCTGCCTCTACTACTTTAGGCACTCTCCTCTCTTGACCAAAAATGTTGTTTACCCATCTTCCTTCCTCCACATGATATTGCATTCTGGTCGGAGCTCTCATATCATATACATTGAAGTGAGACTACTTTTTACTGCCTTCATTCTCCAGTGATACTCCTGCTGTCTCAAAGATCCTAGTCAAGGCCATGCCATAGGGCAAACACACCTTGTTCCTAGATGCTGCCTCTCTCATCTGATGCATCATAATCTTTGATAAATTTATTTGTGTTCCCTAAACCATCAAATACATCATACATAGCTCTCTTTCAGACATAAAATCATTCCTTCCTAAGTTAGAAATGAAAATTCCACCAATGATATGATGTAAAACTCTTATCTCCATAGATAAGATGGGTGCTAAGACATCTCCTACAATGTAATCCCTACCCATAATCAATCTCAATCCCCTCTTCCTGTCAGATAATTTATCAGGCACAAAACCTTCTTTAGTGATTCCAAAAATCTGAGCCAAACTATCTTCAAAAACCTCTATTTGAACTCCTTTCACAGTAGACACAACTTCATATGCATCTCTTTTTAAATTTTCATAAAATTTCCTAACTAGCTTAGGGTACATCAGAATGTTCATAGGGCAAAAATTTCTCCACCCCATTTGTTGATCCAGGTTCTAATAGAAAAATGATAACTCTCAAAGAACTCAAAATCAATTCTCCTCATTGCAATTGCTCTAGTGGCCATCCTACCAATAGGTGAAGGTGGTGGAGGGGGTGATTCTGGGATACCTTGATCTTATTGTAGTTCTTCCTGAATGGGTTCCTCGGAGGGTTGAGAAACCTCGGTAGGTTGGGATGCCGCCCATTCCATTCGAGCTTTTCTTCTCCTCTCCCGTTCTTTAGCTCTATGGGTGTTACAAATCTTTCGCACTCCTCTTCTTTCTCCAACCATTGATCCAAATCCGATTCCTAACTTCATGAATCTAAGAGAGTTGTTGGTAAGGAGGCAAGCAGACACTGTTGGATTGAGTTTGGGGGGAAGAGAAGCCCTCTGCTTGCCAAAATGAAGGATCCCTAGGGCATCGTGAATAATCACGGGTGCATTTTAATGCCTATGGCCCAACCCTCGAGTCGACTCATGATTTTGACCTAGTTTGCTCTAGTCGACTCGAGCAATGGATCTAAAATTTTTAAAGTTTTAGTGGGATTTGGCATTTAAACAATGTCTGGATATTTTTTTAGATTTTGCTCGTTAATTATGCATTCAAAATTGATTCTTTTGAGTTTAATTTTATTTATTTTGAATTATGCAGATGAGATTTATTCTTGTTGATAGCAAATCTCTAGTTCTCTTCTAATGATGTTGAATCTTTCTTCACAAAGAGATTTTGTGAATATATTAGCTAATTGTTTGTCGGTACATACAAACTCAAGCACTACATCATTATTTTGAATATGGTCTCTTATGAAATGATGTCTTAATTCAATGTGTTTGGATCTTAAGTGTTGAATTAGATTTTTAGTCAAGTTGCTTGCACTTGTATTATCACATCTTATTGGTATCTTATTAAGTTTAAATCCAAAATCTTCTAATTATTGTTTGATCCATAGAATTTATGCACAACAACTCCCAGTATCAATATATTAGGCCTCTACCATAAATAGTGCTACAAAGTTTTGTTTCTTACTAAACCAAAAAATTAATTTACTCCAATAAATTGACATGTGCTACTAGTGCTTTTCCTATCAAGTTTACAACCAGCAAAATCAGCATCAGAATAACCAATTAATTCAAATTGAGATAATCTATCATACCATAATCCTACATTAAGTGTCTTAGATAAGTATCTGAAAATTCTTTTCACAGCAAACAAATATGATTCTCTAGGGTCTGATTGATACCTAGCACACATGCAAACACTAAATACTATATATGGTCTACTTACAGTAAGATAAAGGAGTGAACCAATGATACCTCTATATAATTTTGTGTCTACCTTCTTACCCTTCTCATCTTTGTCAAGTTTATATGATGTACTCATTGGCTTGCCAATTGGTCTTGAGCCTCCATCCCAAACTTCTTAAGTATTTTCTTTATGTATTTTGTTTGGTTAATGAAGGTCTCTTCTTCATTTTGCTTGATTTAGAGTTCTAGGAAGAAGTTTAATTCTTCCATCATGCTCATCTCAAACTCATCCTGCATTAGCTTGGTAAATTCTTGACAAAGGGATTCATTAGTGGCACCAAAGATAATGTCATCCACATAGATTTGCACAACCTATAGATTGTTATCTTTTCTTTTTAAGAATAAGGTTTTATCTACATTTCTCCTAGTAAATTCATTATCTAATAAGAATTTGCTTAATCTTTTATACCATGCATGTGGGGCTTGTTTTAGTCCATATAAATCTTTATGTAATTTAAACACATGATTTGAAAATGTATAATTTTTAAATCTAGGTGGTTGTTCAACAAACACTTCCTTAGCTATATAACCATTAAAAAATGCACTCTTTACATCCATTTAATATAAGTTAAAATTCATAAAATATGCAAATGCAAGCAATAGTCTAATTGCTTCTAATCTAGCTACTAGAGCAAAAATTTCATTAAAATCAATGCCTTCTTTCTGATTGTGTCCTTTTACCATTAATCTAGCTTTATTTCTTATGATAGTATCATGTTCATCTAATTTATTTCTATGTACCTATTTAGTTTTAATTATTGGATAGTCATTTGATCTATCAACTAGGATCCAAATCTTATTTCTTTCAAATTGATTTAATTCCTCTTGCATGGCATCTATCTAACATGGATCATTTTCAGCTTCTTCTATTGATTTAGGTTCAATTTATGAAATAAAAGCTAGATAATTATTTACATTTCTAAGATAAGACCATATTTTTACTCCTTGTGATGGATCACCGATTATTAGATTTTTAGGATGTCCGTATGCATACTTCCATTCTTTTGGTAACTCCTTTCCTAGGTTATGAGAAGGCTCTTCATTCTTTTCTTCTTCATTATTTTGAGGTGGTACATCTTTTAGTATGTTATTATCTATCTTATCATTTAGATCACTTATATCCTCATCTAGAATATTTTTTTTCTAGATAATTTATCTTTATATTTATCAAAGATAACATGAATTGATTCTTCAACAACGAGAGTTCTTTCGTTGAAGACTCTATTGTTAGATATGTGTGCCCTAGAAATCAAAATTGGCTGATACTTGGAATACACTTCTAACGATAAAATTATAATTTTGACTATAAATAATAAAATAGATGATTTTCTACAACATAAGTGTATTTAGTATCTGTGATATATCCTTTGAGTTAATGGTAATGATAATTCTTATTTTCAAGAGTTGAAAATTTAAGACATGAATTTTCATTTATTAACTCATAAAATGCTCCTGACCGTAGGATCATCATGAGGATGGTGATTGATCTGAAAGATTACTGTACAATCGCTTTTTTGTAGTAGATGAGTCTTAAGTCTATGGTGTAGAGACACCAGAGCGAGAGTATAGGTACTCGTTAGAGAATGAGAGCACTGAGCGTGATCACCTCGAGTAGTCATAAGAAAGTCTACCTTCTCGTCAATGACTGACTTGATGCTGCAGTGGTGTGTCTGGTTCTTTGATCTGAGGTGCATCGGTAGTTCACCTTGAGGGTGTTATAGTTTGACTACACCATGACTCGATCTCCTAGCCATTCGGAATCCTGAGGTGTATGTTGGCTATAGCATGTTCATTGTAGGAATTGGATTGCACCAAGATGGAATCTATCTACCTCGATGGATGAGGAGCAGCCCTGTGATGATCATGAGAATCAAGTCCATAAGCCCATGGCCACGGCAGAGAGTGTGAAATAATAGAAAGAGTTTCTGTTAAGATTTTCACAATCGGACTTGAATCGAATGATTAAATCATATGATAGAAATTAGGGTTTGACGAGTTCACCTTAACCCTAATCTAATTGAGGCTCAAGATAGAAGAACTTAATCACACAAGTAGCTGCACCGAGAGGTTCATTTACAATTTTGATGGGTTGCCACCATATGCTACTAGGTGTCACTAGTGGATTTTAGGAGCAATTAGAATGATTTAGATGATCGATCATTCTAAGTTGTCTGAATCAGAAGAGCTCTGATCCATCGAAAGGAGTTTTGATGATATCGATGATGGAGATCATGAAATATCTCATTATCATACAAAATTAAACCTAACTAGATCACACAAATAAGGATTTAGATCTGGATATCATCAATTGGACTAACCTAGTTCAATTGATTTGAATAAGATTCAATTAGGTTCAAGAAAATCATGCTAGCACACAATTGAGCCTAACATTCTCCTTTTTCTTATTATAAAAGTTGTCTTGACTGAGCCAAATGAGTTTGTGCTCACTCAAGTATCTTTACCTAGTCTGACTGGAGCTTGCCCAAGTTAGAAAAGGATTGTCTTAATTTATGAGATAAATTTGAGACAACACCTACCATTTTTCGTCATCTACTAATTCTTGTACTTTGACTTGGTCAAACGTTGACCTTTGATCCTTGGACATCTGCCCATGTGTCATGCACTTATTGAAGAGTAGATAGGGGCTTGTCCCCTCTCTGAAAATTGGAAAGAAGAGGGTGTATGCCTTGGATGGTGTGCACCCATGGATAGGGATGCTGGAGTCCCATACAGATGGACTCCAGGTTGCTTCTTGATTTCTACTTAGGTGGCCCTTGGGTATCTACTTTGACTAGTCTTAGGTGCCATCTAAGAATGAACCTATGGGTTTCTCATCTGATTGGATCAGGTGATGTCATCTCACCAATCAGATTTAGATCTGATTGAATGAAGCAACGTGATTGGCCGGGGTGATGCAGCACTGCATGGCGCAGTAGGGTCTATAAATAGACCCTATCTATGCCCACTTTTTAATGAGTTCATCTTAGCCCATGCCCCAAGGCTATCCCTCTCTCTTTTCCATGCCACCATCTAGCCCTCTCCCTTCTCTCCACGCCCAAGAAAGTTGGGTTCTTCTGATTAGTGCAAGTCAAGCAAGAAAGGTCGACGAAAAAGGAAGAAGGCAGCACTGCTGCAGAGACGATAGGTAATCTTTAGAAGGTATTTTAAAGATTCTCCAAATTAGATCCAGATCTAATTTTTGGAGAAAAGAAAAAGAAGGAGAAGATCTCCTGATCTAGCCTGAGTGGATATCGGTAGAGGCCAGGCACTTGCATGGCTAGATCCAGAACCTCAGAGTTTCTACAGGATCATCAACGGGTAATCAGATTACCCAAGATCAAGATAAAAATTAATTCAAAATTAATTTAGTTTTATTTTTTTAATTATTAGATTACAAATTAGATCTAAAAGATATCAGATCCGATCTAGATATGAGAGGAGAATTTTTAAAATATGTCTCTCGATCCAATCAGATCTGAACGAACCTGATCCAAAAAATCAGGATTTTCCTTCAACTGGTATCAAAGCCAGGTTATTATTAAATTTATTTAGATCTAGTTTAATCTAATTAATTAGTGATTTTAGATATCACATGAGATGTAATTAGATCTAAAATTAAAAAATAAAAAAATTTAATTAAAATAAATTAATTTAGATCTAATATGTATGAGATACATAACTAGACTAGGAATAGAATTATTCTATGTATAGTCTAGTTTGATCATAGTTTTTGTTCGATTAAAAGTAATTTTTAGATCAATTTATTTTCTATTTTTTTATATTATAAATATTATAATTAGATCTAAAAATAAAAAATAAAATAAAATTAATTGTTCATATGAGATATGATAGTTGCATGTTTAGACTAGTTATAGAATAATTCTACAAATAGGTCTAGATTAAATTTTATTTGATATGATCTAATTTAAATTTAATTTTTTAGATGATTATAAGATAATTTAGATATGAAAATTTGCATGCATGATATATGTGATATATATAAAATATATTTTAATTAGATCTATTTTTTATATGAGATATATGCTTAGATCTAATTTATTTTTGTAGATTAGTTATATTTCTAATTAAGGCATTCTCCTTGGCCGTCTGGTCATAAGAACAAAGTAGGACTTAAAGAACCTCTTCTCCCATTTGATGGGGTGTTCTTATGATGTGTAGGGGTGCTGCGCGCTCGTCCTTAATCAGAAATTGAGAACTTACTTTGTGCAAAACCCTAGATCCTGAAACCATAGGATCTTTAAACAATTTTTATTTATGAATCCTAACTTAATTGAGAATTAAGTTTATGAAATATCAATTAGGTCTAAAATTGAGAATTTTAGATCTAAGACATATTCATAAATGTGGGTTCGGGCTTGAGTAGCTCAATTAGGTCTAGCAGTTGATCAAACTAAATCAAGAGTTGGTTAGATGGGATCAACAATGCTTAAATTGATCAACCTAATAGGATTAAGTCTGGGTCAAGATCGAGTCATGAATATGATCGATCAAGCTAAGACCTAATTAGGCTCGGTGGTTAGAGTCTGGATTGTAGGCTAATCCGATTGGTTCTGTCTCAATAATTTGGTGTCTAAGGTAAGTTTGGCAGATTCGACCCACTGGCTTTTAATTGGGAACTACTTGACTCGAATGCATTCTTGTCAAGTTAATGGCATATCCCTTCCACCGATCTCACTTACCTGGCTATGTTTGTTGACTCAATTCTGATCTTAGGTGGTCACTAATCTGAGCTAACCCATGCTACTAGGTTAGTCATAATGGTTATGACTATGTCAAGTCTAGTTTAATGAGACCTAAATCAAATCTTCCTAAGAAAAGATTAAGTGTAAGGTCTTCCACCATTGTAGATGTGCGGGCCCTTCCCAGAGTTGATTATTCTCGGTTGGTTATAGTGGCTCAATTGCACCGAAAAGATGCAACCATGTCTATTAGGCATCGAATGCTACGGGCTGGAGGATGAATTGGGCTCAATATTCTAGATACGGTGAGAGACCCAATTAGGAATTCAGTCTGTGCAAATGGTGGGTCTGACATAACTAAGGAGTGGATCAATATTTCGAACACGATGAGATTCATGAATTAGAGACCAAGTTTGGATGCACCATGATTAGAGAATCATTGAACAAGAGTTGTTCATCCATTGGCTAATCCATCACCAATAACTATTAGGTGAGGTGATGAGTAAGTCGGTGGGACCGCACCACCCACTAGAAATTAGTAATCATGGAGATTTTTGCATCTCTATAGATAGAGTGTAGGAATCCAAGTAAATAGTAGGAGCTAATTTGTTTAAAAATAAAATTCATAAATAAATTGGTTAAGTCTTAATTACAATATCTAACTAAAAATTTTGACTCTCTATAGGAAGATGTCTGCATCCAACCTACTAGCAGAAATCCTGAACACCCATAGACTGACTGGACCAAATTACAAGGATTGGCTCCAGAACTTCAAAATTATTTTGGGTTTCGAGAAGTTAACTCATGTATTGGATCAGGACCCTCCCACCTTACCAGCTTGTCCATCCGCTGAATAGAGAGCGTCATTGGATAAGTGGACCGACAAAGATAATAAGGCTGGATACTATATGTTGGGGTCAATGTCTGATGAGCTTCAGTGCCAACATGAAGATATCAGAACTACTCGCTAAATGTTGACTCATTTACAGAAGATGTTTGGTGAACAGAGTCGCGCAGCCAAGTATCAAATCACTAAATGACTGTTCAAGGCTAAGATGCGTGATGGGCAGTCAGTCCAAGATCATTGTTTGATGATGATCAAGGACTTGGAAGAGCTTGAGAAGCTCGAAGTGACGTTGGACTTAGATTTGCAGAATGACATGATTTTGCAATTCTTGACTGATGCATTTGGGCAGTTCATCATGAACTACCATATGCATAAACTTCAAAACTCCTTGGCCGAACTTATGAACATGCTGATTACCACTGAGCTTTCCATGAAACGTTCTAAAGGCTCAGTGCTTGCTATGGAATGGACTTCTTCCAAGAGAAAGTCTTTTGGAAAGAAGAAGTCTGTGAAAAAGCAGAAGGTGGAAGGAGGAAAGAAGAAAATGATAGAGCTGAAGAAGAAGGCCGCTGACAAAGAAAAGTATTTTCATTGCAATAATGACGGCCACTTAAAGCGGAACTGTCCTACTTACCTGGCCACCCTAAAGAAGAAGGAGGCAGGTCCTTCTGGAGGTATGCTCGTTATTGAATCTAACCTTACGATTTCTTCTACATCTAGTTGGGTGCTTGACTCTGGTTCTTGTGCTCACTTGTGCACTTCTATGCAGGATCTTGAGGATAGCAGGAGGGTGAGGGATGGTGAGATGATCCTACGCATCGAAAATGGAGCAAGGGTTGCTGCCGTGGCCATGGAAACATACCCTCTTCGACTACCATCTGATTTAGACTTAGTATTAAAAGACTGTTATTTTGTGCCTGCAGTAAGTAGAAATTTGATTTCTATTTCTTACCTTACATTAGAAGGCTATGTAATTAGATTTCTTAAGGACCATTGTAACATTCTTTATGAAAGAAATAAAATTGCAAATGGTTTCCTTATTAACGGTCTTTATCAGTTACATGTTGATATATCTATTTTTAACTTTGAGCAAAATGTGAATGCCATAAAATCAAAAGATCCTAGGGATAGTCCTAATGATAGGTATCTATGGCACCTAAGATTAAGACATATAGTAGAAGATAGGGTTAACAAATTGGTGAAAATCGGGCTATTGAGTCCGTTGACTTCTGAGTCATATCCAATTTGTGAATCCTGTCTTCATGGCAAAATGACCAAGCTCCCTTTTATAGGACATGGGGAAAGGGCCATGGATCTTCTGGCCCTAGTATATACAGATGTGTGCGGCCCATTTGATGTGCCGACTAGAGGCAACTTAGTCTACTTCATAATCTTTACCGATGATTTATCAAGATATGGGTATGTATATCTTATGAGACACAAGTCTGAAGCATTTGAAAAGTTCAAAGAATTCAAACATGAAGTAAAAAAATAGATTGGAAAACCCATTAAGGTTCTTCGATCAGATCGAGGAGGTGAATACCTTAGTCGGGAATTACTGGACTATCTCAAAGAAAATGGCACAGTCTCTCAATGGACTCCACCAAGAACACCTCAACTCAACGGGATTTCATGACGGAGGAACCGAACCCTATTAGATATGGTCTGATCCATGATGAGCTTCATAGACCTCCCTAATTTTCTTTGGGGATACTGTTTGTTAACTGTAATTTACCTATTGATTAGGGTTCCTTCTAAAACCATTCCTACCACACCGTATGAGATAAGGCATGGTAAGAAACCAAGTCTGAGTCATCTCAAAATTTGGGGTTGTCCGGCTCATGTCAAAAGACAACAAGCGGACAAGTTAGACTTTAGGTCCTTTAGAGCTCGATTCATAGGATATCCTAAAGAGTCATTAGGATATTATTTCTACATTCCAAAAAATCATAATGTGATTGTGAGTCGACATGCCATCTTTCTTGAAAAATAGTTTATTTAAGATAGCGGCATTGGACAACAGATCAAGCTCGATGAGAAAGTCTCACAAGAGCAACGAGCTAAGGACCAAATGAAACCAAATCAGGTTAAGCCAATCCATACACTACCTCCTCCACCTCGTAGATCAGAAAGGATTTTCCGTCCCCCTGAAAGGTACTTAGGTACTATTTTAGAGGATGTAGAGAAAATGTTCCTCATAGATAATGGGGTTCATGGTGATGATCCCAAAATCTATAATGAGGCGATATCAGATATCGACTCTAAGAAATGGTTAGAGGCAATGAAGTCAGAAATTGACTCGATGCACTAAAACCAAGTCTGAATCTTGGTAGATCCACTAGAAGGTATAGTACCTATTGGATGTAAATAGATCTTCAAGAGAAAGATTGGTGTAGATGGAAATGTGGAGACATTCAAGGCTAGATTAGTGGCAAAAGGTTATAGTCAACATGAGGGCATTGACTATCAGGATACCTTTTCGCAAGTAGCTATGCTAAAATCCATCCGCGTATTGCTTGCTATTGCAGCCTATTTTGATTATGAAATATGGCAAATGAATGTGAAAATGGCATTCTTAAATGGATATCTTGAGGAAGATATATATGTGGAACAGTCGCTAGGTTTCACATCTAGTGATGATGATCACAAGGTTTGCAAGCTGCAAAGGTCCATATATAGACTTAAGCAAGCATCTCGGAGCTGGAACACATTTTAATGACATGATCAAAATATTTGATTTCATCAAAAATGAGGAGGAGCCATGTATCTTTAAAAAGGTCAGTGGGAGTGCTGTTATCTTCCTTGTATTGTACGTGGATGACATCCTCCTTATCGAGAATGATATTTCCATGTTGACCATAGTTAAAATGTGGTTATCCAAAGAATTCTCCATGAAAGGCCTAGGAGAAGCATCCTTTATTCTAGGAATTAAGGTCTATAGAGATAGACCGAATAGGATGCAAGGACTTTCACAAAAGATGTATATAGAGAAAGTACTAAAGAGGTTTAGTATGGAAAACTCTAGGAGGCATTTAGTACCCTTCAAGCATGGCATTCATCTTTCCTAGAAGATGGCCCTATCACACTTGAGGAAATAGAACGCATGAGCAAGATCCCTTATGCTTCAGCAATAAGGAGCCTCATGTATGCCATGTTATGTACACGACCTGATATAGCCCATGCTGTGAGTGTCAGAAGCAGATACTAGTCGAATCCAGGTGAAGAACACTGGACTTCTGTGAAATGTATTCTTAAGTACTTAAGAAGAACTAAGGATATGTTGTTAGTCTTTGGTAATGGAGAACTCCATGTCTAGGGTATATAGACTCAGATTTTATGTCCGATGTGGATGATCGAAAGACGACATCTAGGAGTCTATTTTTGTGCAATGATGGAGCTGTCAGTTGGAAAAGTCCCAAACAGACAGTGATAGTAGATTCCACCATGGAAGCAGAATATATCGCTGCATTAGAAGCTACGAAGAAAGCATTCTGGTATAAGAAGTTTACCGCGGAGATCAGAGTGATGTCATCAGATGCCATTCCTCTATACTGCGACAACAATGGTGCCATAGCCCTTGCTAAGGAGCTGAGGTCTCATCAGAAATCCAAGCACATCGAGTGGCGATACCACCTCATCCATGATTACCTCGAGAAGGATTACGTCGAGGCCAAGAGAGTCGACTCCACAGACAATGCGGTGGACCCGCTTACAAAGCCGTTGGGCCAGTAGAAGATCGAAGCCCATCTTGAGAAGATGGAACTTAGATTTGTAGCAAATTGACTTTAGGTCAAGTGGGAGTTTGTTAGATATGCGTGTCCTAGAAGCCAGAATTGGCTGACACTTGTAATACACTTCTAAGGGCAAAATTATAATTTTGACTATAAATAATAAAATGGATTATTTTCTATCACATAAGTGTATTTAGTGTTTATGATACATCCTTTGAGTTAATGGTAATGATAATTCTTATTTTAAAGAGTTGAAAATTTAAGACATGAATTTTCATTTATTAACTCATAAAATGCTCCTGACCGTAGGATCATCATGAGGATGGTGATTAATCTAGAAGGTTAGTGTACAATCGCTTCTTTGTAGTAGATGAGTCTTAAGTCTATGGTGTAGAGACACCGGAGCAAGAGTATAGGTACTCATTAGAGAATGAGAGCACTGAGCGTGACCACCTCGAGTAGTCATAATGAAGTCTACCTTCTCGTCAATGACTGACTTAATGCTATAGTGGTGTGTTTGGTTCTTTGACCTGAGGTGCATTTGCAGTTCACCTTGAGGGTGTTATAGTTTGACTACACCATGACTCGGTCTCCTAGCCATTCGGAACTCTGAGGTGTATGTTGGCTAACATGTTCATTGTAGAAATTGGATTGCACCAAGATGGAATCTATCTACCTCGGTGGATGAGGAGCAGCCCTATGATGATCATGAGAATAAAGTCGATAAGCCCATGGCCATGGCAGAGAGTGTGAAATAATAGAAAGAGTTTCTATTAAGGTTTTCACAATCGGACTTGAATCGAATGATTAAATCATATGATAGAAATTAGGGTTTGACGAGTTCACCTTAACCTTAATCTGATCAGAGCTCAAGATAGATAAACTTAATCACATAAGTAGCTACACCGAGAGGTTCATTTTTAGTTTTGATGGATTGCCACCATATGCTTCTAGGTGTCACTGGTGGATTTTAGGAGCAATTAGAACGATTTAGATGATCGATCATTCTAAGTTGTCTGAATCAGAAGAGTTCTGATCCATCGAAAGGAGTTTTGATGATGTCGATGATGGAGATCATGACATATCCCATTATCATATAGAACTGAACTTAACTGGGTCACACAAATAAGGGTTTGGATTTGGATATCATCAATTGGACTAACCCAGTTCAATTGATTTGAATAAGATTCAATTAGATTCAAGGAAATCATGCTTGCATACGATTGAGCCTAACGTTATCCTTTTTCTTATCATAAAAGTTATCTCGATTGAGCCAAATGAGTTTGTGCTCACTCAGGTACCTTTATCTAGTCTGACTGGAGCTTGTCCAAGTCAGAAAAGGATTGTCTTAATTTATGAGATAAATTTCAGACAACACCTACCATTTTTCGTCACCTATTAATTTTTGTACTTTGACTTGGTCAAACATTGACCTTTGATCCTTGGACATCTGCCCATGTGTCATGCACTTATTAGAGAGTAGATAGGGGCTTGTCTCCTCTCTAAAAATTGGAAAGTAGAGGGAGCACGCCTTGGATGGCGTGCATCCATGGATAGGGATGCTGGAGTTCCATACGGATGGGACTCTAGGTTGCTTCTTGATTTCTACTTAGGTGGCCCTTGGGTATCTACTTTGACCAATCTTAGGTGCCATCTAAGACTGAACCTATGGGTCTCTCATTTGATTGGATCAGGTGATGTCATCCCACTAATTAGATTTCGATCTGATTGAACAAAGCAACGCGATTGGCCGGGGTGATGCAGTACTACATGGCGCAGCAGAGTCTATAAATAGACCCTATCTGCACTCACTTTTTAATGAGTTCATCTTAGCCCATGCCCCAAGGCTATCCCTCTCCCTTTTCCATGCCACCATCTGGCCCTCTCCCTCCTCTCCATGCCTAAGAAAGTTGGGTTCTTCTGATTAGTGTAAGTCAAGCAAGAAAGGCTGACGAAAAAGGAAGAAGGCAGCACTACTGTAGAGACGACGGGTGATCTTCAAAAGATATTTTGAAGATCCTCTAAATCAAATCCAGATTTGATTTTTGGAGAAAAGAAAGAGAAGGAGAAATCTCCAGATCCAGCTCGAGTGGATATCGGTAGAGGACAGACGCTTGCGTGGCTAGATTCAGAACCTCAGAGCTTTTGTAGGATCATCAATGGATAATCAGATTACCCAAGATCAAGGTAAAAATTAATTCAAAATTAATTTAGTTTTATTTTCTTAATTATCAAATTATAAATCAAATCTAAAAAGTGTCAGATCTGATTTAGATATGAGAGAAGAATTTTTGAAATATACCTCTCGATCCAATCAGATCTGAACGAACCTAACTCGGGAAATCAGGATTTTCCTTCATCTATATGCCTTGCTTGATGAGGAATAGCCCAAGAAGATACCCTTATCTAACTTGGCATTAAATTTTTCTAAGTTACCTTTTCTATTATTTAGTATAAAATACTTACAACCAAAAACATGAAAATAGTTGATGTTTGGTTTTCTATCTTTCCAAAGCTTATATGGGGTTTTCTTTAAAATAGGTCTTATTAACATACGATTTAATGTGTAGCATGCAGTATTTATTGCCTCGGCCCAAAAGTATCTAGGTAAATTACTTTCACACAACATAGTTCATGCCATTTCTTTCAATGTGCGATTTTTTTTTTCTACCACTCCATTTTGTTGTGGAGTTTTAGGTGCAGAAAAATTATGATCAATTTTTTTTTTATTATAAAAATTTTTAAATTATTGATTTTTAAATTCGGTACCATGATCACTATGTTTGCGTACAATTGATGTGTTCTTTTCATTTAAGACCTTTCGATAAAATTTAGAAAATATATGGAAGGCTTCATCTTTTTATGCCAAAAACATCACCCAAGTGAATTTTGAAAAATCATCTATAATAACAAGACCATACATTTTGCCTTCTAGATTAGCAGTTCTTGTGGGTCCAAAAAGATCAATGTGTAGCAATTCTAAAGCTCTAGAAGTCGAAATCATGCCTTTTGATTTAAAGGAGTTCCTAGTTTGTTTTTCAAATTGACATGCATTACAACAAGGATTCTTTTCAAAATTCAATTTTGCTAATCCTCTTATAAAATCTTTCTTGATTAATTTTGAAAGTAATTCCATACTAGCATGACCTAATCTACGGTGCCACAATCAACTGGTTTTATTGACTCTGGCATCCATTGCCATAAGACATTCACCATTTTTCATGTGTAGATCATCGAGATCCACCATCTATACATTGTTGTGTCTATGTCCTATGAACATGATACCATTGTCATTGGGACTAGAAAGAATACATAATAAAGATTCAAATGTAACATTAAATCCTTTATCACAAAATTGACTAATACTAAGCAAATTATGTTTTAACTCATCAACTAGTAATACATTTTGAATAGAAGTAGAAGGAATAATATGAATGTTACCAATGCCAATAATGCACCCCTTTCCATTGTCACCAAATGTAACCACTCTTCCTTTTTTAGGCTCAAAAGTGGTAAATTGAGATTTGTCATCCATCATGTACCTTAAACAGCCACTATCGAGATGCCAAAATCATTTCTTATCATAGGCTACAAGACACTCCTATACAAGAAAATTAAGTTGAGTTTTTAGATACCCAAGTCATCTTGGGTCCTTTGCGGTTAGTGCTCATAGTTCCTTTTGGAATCCATATCATTTTAATCATTTTTTTTATTTTATTTTCTAAAATCACAAGCATAGGATTTGTGATCAATTTTACCATTATAATAACATTAGATGTTTGGGGTAGAATATGATGAAGCTTTGACAAATAGATTTTTGAATAGTTTTTATTTCTTATGAGGTTTAAATCCTAATTTGATCTTGTTAAAAATAGCTCTTTGTTCATTTAGTAGCATATTTAATTTTTTGAAACTATAAGTAAATCTTTCTACAAATGGTTTGACTTTTGCTAATTCATCATTCAATTTCTAATTTTTATTAGTAAGCAATTCAATTTTTTAGAAACCATTTTCTTTTCATAAATAAGTTCAAAATTTAGCTTTCTTAAATCTTTATTTTTTAAGATTACTTTTCTATATTCAGTCATAAGTTCAAAAAAAGTATCTTGTAATTCATCAAATATAAAATCTAAAGGATTTTCAATATTTACCTCCTCATGATGTGCCATGAAGGAAAGATTGACCACCTCTTGTATTTCTTCTTCGAAGCTAGAATCCACACTATTGCTCCAAATGGCCATCATCATCTTTTTCTTAAACTTTTTGGATGTTTTCTTGAGAAGGATGCAGTCCATCCTAAAATGGCCTGGTTTCTTGCACTCGAAATAAATGGATAGCTCCTTCTCTTTCTCTTTCTCCTTTTCTTTACTTGGCTCACCCTTGAAATTCTTCTTCTTGAATTCTTGCTTCTTCTTTCTCATAAACTCTTGAACTTTCTTCCAATCATGGCCAAGTCTTTTTCTTCCTCCTTTTCATTGGATTCCTTACTTTCGTCATTCTTGGAGGTAGTTGTTTTGAGAGCTATGATCTTTTTCTTCTTAGTTTCTTCCTCCATATTTTGTCTCATGTTTAATTCATGAGTCATTAGAGACCCAAGAAGCTCTTCCAATAGTAGCTTGTTGAGGTCTTTGGCTTCTTGGATGGCAGTGACTTTTACTTTCCAAGCCTTTAGAAGTGATCTAAGAATTTTTCAAACAAGCTCACTATTAGTATAAGATTTACCTAAGCTTTTCAAACCATTTATAATATTGGTAAATCTAATAAACATTTTAGAAATAGATTCATTTGTTCCATCTTAAACACTTCATATTTGTGTATTTTAGACTCCTTTACTTGGTTGGTACCCTCATGGGTGACCTCTAGTCTATCCTAAATTTTTTTAGCCGATGCACATGTAGAGATTCTATTAAATTCTTTAGAATTTAATGCACAATATAATACATTCATTGCCTTAGCATTCAATTCTATACTTTCATGTCATGCTCATCCCAATCCTCTTCTAGTTTGAGAATTTTATTACCTTCTATCTTAATTATGGGAGTGTATGGATCTTGGATTATTACTCTCCAAAGTTAATAATCAAGTGCTTGAATGTAGATGCGCATGCATGCTTTTCAATAAGTATAATTTGTTTTATTGAACAAAGATGGATGGTTGGTCAATTGCCCTCCGACAAGAGATGCACTCATTTGGGTTGCTATTTGAACTTAACTCTTGATTATTAAATCAAATGAAGTGAGTACTAGGCTTTGACACCACTTGTTGCCTAGCAAGACAACAAAAGAAGGGGGGGGGGGGGGGTAAATTAGGTTTTTTCAAAATTTAAACAAGTAGTGTGGTATTTTCAAAAACTAGTGAAGTGATGGAGTATGTTTTAGTTCTATGTAACTAACTATGTAGAAATGTAGAAATGTAAATGCAATAAAATAAAGAAAGCAAAGCAATCACAAACACAAAAAAAATTTACAGTGGTTTGGTGCACCTTGCACCTACGTCCATTCTCCAAGATCCACTTGAAAATTTTACTATAATCTGTCCAAGATTATAGCTGAATAGTTTTCCAAGGCTTACTATCTAAAATCTAGTTGGTTTTACACCAACTCACCAACCACAACCAATCCACAAGCCAACCCTTGGCTTACAACCTAATTTTTAGGCTTGGATAGGCCTTCCCCTTAGCTTCAAAACCCTATTAAAGCTAAGTTACAAAAAGAAGAAAAGTTAAACAATAGAAAATAAACATAAAACTTCTTTGATGAGCAAGTAAGTCAATGAAGCTTTTGGAATCTTTTTTGTTGAAGGCTTTTGAGCTTTTTAGCTTACTTCTTGCTAAAAAGAATTTCCTGATTTGATGTTTCTTGAAGTTGGAAGTTGAATGCTCTCTATTCAAGGCTTTTTGGACACTTTTTCTTAACTTTTTGATTCCTCTCAATGATTGAATGGTCATCTCACTTTCTCTAAGTATTTTGTAGCTTATTCCCCATGTTTGGTAGGCTGGAGAAGGCCATTTGATCATTAGAGAAGTAAAAATAGCCATTTAAACCATTTCTGCACAGTTCTGAGCATTCTGCAGAAACTAGCCATTAGGACTCGAGTCGAATCTCGAGTCAACTCAAGTCCTCAGCTCAAAATTTTTTACTCTGCTCATTCCTTTCCTCGAGATCTTTTACTCTACTCATTTTTCTACTCGAGATCTTTTATTCTTCTCATTCCTCTGCTCGAGAGTTCTGGCATAAAAATCAAACTTTCTATATTTTACTAAGACTCAGCTCATGGACCTCGGGTCGACTCGAGCCTCCACTCGAGATCATTTCAACATTTTTCCCAAATATCATGTGCTCTATATTTTTCCTGCGACTTCGACTCGTAAACCTCGAGTCAACTCAACCTCCGCTCGAGACTGTTTCAACTTTTATCTTAAAAATCATGTCCTCTATATTTTTCCTATGACTTTGACTCATGAACCTCGAGTCGACTCGAGCCTCCACTTGAGACCGTGCTATTTGAAACTTCTACATGCTAGTTTTGTATCAGCTCGAGCTGAATAACAAGCTAAATAAGGAGTCAACTTGAGGGCTTTTATGCTGAAAAATTATAACTTATCCGAATATTTTTCTCTTTAATTTTAGTTTTGAGATGTCTCTTTCAAGCCTTGCTTTAGGTATTATTTATGCTTCAAAAGCCTTCAATATTTTCTCAATGATTCTTAAAAGCACCTTTTAGAGATTTTCCATTTGATACTCTATAATTCATCCTAAAACATGATCTCAGCCAATTCATTAGTCCAAACAATATACTCAAATATTTTGTTCATCATCAAAATCAATCTTAGGGTTAATAGCTAAAATACAGAACTTTATCTGAAAGTCAATACTCTACAGATTCGAACTATCTTAGACTCTTGTAATAGATAATGGATGCCAATTTGTGGGGATGAGATTTGCCGAGTTCTACGAAGACCTAAATATCTTCCATAATTTTACATCAGTGGCTCATCCACAGGCAAATGGAGAGGCCAAGGTAACTAACAGGACTTTATTGTAAGGTATAAAGGCAAGGCATGAAAGGGCAAAGAAAACATGGGTAGATGAACTTTATCATATACTCTGGACATATCAAACTATCCAAAGATTGCCGACTGGAGAGACACCATTTGCTTTGGCTTTTAGAATAGAAGCAATCATCCTGATGGAGCTTAAACTTTTTTTGGCACGAGTCATGGAATTTAATGAACAGAGAAATCCATAGGATCTTAAAGCCAATCTTGACTTGTTAGAAGAAAAATGAGAAGAGGCTCAAGTTCAGATGGCGGCCTACAAGCAAAAGGTAGCTCCCTACTACAATTCTAGAGTTAGAAGCAAAGTATTCAAAGTAGGATACTTAGTACTTTGGTGAGCGGCTATCTCACAATCTTAGAATCAAGAAAAGCTCTCTCCAAATTGGGAAGGCCCTTATGAGATTAAGGTGGTCATCCAGCTTGAAACTTATCACCTGAAGAAACTTGGAGGAGCTGAACTACCATGATCATGGAATTCAAAAAACTTATGGATGTACCATCAATAACTTTATTTCAATAAATTTTTTTTATTTTAATGTCTTCACTTTTGGTATAAAGCTGTGATGATAGGGAATCACCTCCCGAGCTTAGTCGGTAAACAAAACTAACTACGTTAGAAATAGAAGAAGAATCTCATCCTAATATGTATGAAGGCCTCTGGTTATTTAAGACAGGAAGAGGAGAGAGGCCCTTGCAATGGCTCTTTTGTGCCTCAACGATCTTATCAAGAATAGGAGGAGGATCTCGTCCTGACAATAATAAACACCAATCATGTTAGGAATAGGAGGAAATCTCATCCTAATGTGGATGAAGGCCTCTGGTTATTTAAGATAGGAAGGGAGAGGCCCTTGCAATGGCCCTTTTTATGCCCCAGCAATCTTGTTAGGAACAGGAGGAGGACTTCATTTTGATAAGGATGAATGCTAACCACATTAAGAATAGAAGGAGAATCTCGTTCTAACATGGATGAAGATTTTCAATTATTTAAGATGGAAGGAAAAGAGAAGAGGCCCTTGCAATGGCCCTTTTTGTATCCCAACAACGTTGTTAGGAATAGGAGGAGGATCTCGCCCTGACAAGGGTGAATGCTAACCACATTAGGAATAGGAGAAGGACTTGTTCTAACATGGATGAAGACTTTCGATTATTTAAGATAGAAGAAAAAGAGGAGAGGCCCTCTCAATGGCCCATTCATGCCCCAGCAACCTTATCAGGAATAGGAGGAGGACCTCATCTTGATAAGGATAAATGCTAACCATGCTAGGAATGGAAGGAGAACCTCATTCTAACATGGATGAAGGCCTTCGATTATTTAAGATAAAAGAAGAGAAGAGGCCCTTGCAATGGCCCTTTTGTGCCTCGATGATCTTGTCAGGGATAGGAGGAGGACCTCATCCTGATAAAGATAAACACCAACTATATTAGAAACAGGAGGAGAATCTCATCCTAATGTGGATGAAGACCTCTAGTTATTTAAGATAGGAGGAGAGGAGAGGCCCTTGTAATGGTCCTTTTTGTACCCTAGCAACCTTGTCAGGAATAAGAGGAGGACCTCACCTTGACAAGGATGAATACTAACTACGTTAGGAATAGAAGGAGGACCTCATCCTAACATAAATGAAGACCTTCGATTATTTAAGATAGAAAAAAAAGAGGAGAGACCCTCTCAACGATCCATTTGTGCCCCAACAACCTTATCAGGAATAGTAGGAGCACCTCGTCCTAATAAGGATAAATGCTAACCACGTTACAAATAGGAGAAGAACCTCATCCTAACATGGATAAAGGCCTCCGATTATTTAAGACAAGGAAAAAAGGAGAGAGGCCCTCTTAACAGCCCATTCATGCTCCAGCAACTTTATCAGGAGCAGGAGAAGGACCTCATACTAACAAGGATAAATTTTAACTACGTTAGAAGCAGAAGGAGGATCTCATCCTAATGTGGATAAAGACCTTCGATTATTTAAGATAGGAGAAAGATATTTTTTTAATAAATAAATTGAAGAAAATAAAGAAATCAACAAGAATCAAATCCACACAAAACAAAAAGATAATTGAAGAAAGCATCGTTTCATTAAAGTCAAAGTCTATTACAAAGTAAAGTTCTGCAAGATCATGCACAAGAAGAAGAATAGGCGAAGCCCTAAGAAGGATCAAATTCTTCACACTTCGGATTGCTAACCCCTGCCATCACTAAGGATTGCTTCAGATTGATGACTTCTTCCTCGAGCTCCTTCCTCTTTAGCAAACTTTCACGACATAGTATTTGGACCCTCCATAGGTCGGCTTTTGATTCATGCAACTTCTTTCTCAAATCTGCTGACTCAGCTTCGGCATCCTTAACTAGGCCCTCTTGGTAGGCCATTTGAATCTTGATTTCACGAAGATCTTTATCTATGCTCTCAAAACACACCATCAAATTCTCTAGAGTATTCTTCAAGGTAGCGACCTAATCTGAATCTGCACTTGGATTGGCCCAGGTCCTATTTGCTAATTACTTCTAAAGCTGCATTACCTTGGAGTTTGCCATCCTGAGCTTATTTTTATAATCATCAATCTGCTCACACCAATGGACCCTATAAGACTCATATAACTCCTTAACATTGGAAAGCTGGTTTTGGAGGTCAGAGAATCTTTTTGACCAATCTCAGTCGAATTTTGACTGACTCCAAGACCGAGCCATGCCGCCCTCCAACTATTCGATCATATTCTTCGCTTTGCAAAGATTGGCCTTAAGAGAACCAATTTTGGCAGTCAAGGCCTAAGTCTTCTCGCTGTCGAGCTTCTTCGCTCGTTCCAATTCTTCAGTTAGATCCCGCTTTCAGTTAATGAAACTCATGGAGTCAGTCTTGTGTAACTTGTGGAGATGGGTGATCTCAACCGTCATCTTTGAATGATCTTTTCTCGATCTTTGAAGCTCATCTTTCATCTTTTTCAACTTCTTCTTCAAATGATGAACGTTTTTTTTCAAGATTTTAACTATGGACTTCAGAGAAATACCTTGAGGTAATGGCTCAGCCTCGACTAGACTTGATGGGTCATGGCTTCGAACACTAGAAGGATTCTTAACGACACACACCATAGCACAAGTATAAAGAAAAAAATATATTTTTATTGCTCAAAATGGTTTGTGTGTTAAATATGTGTCCTAGAAGCTAGATTGGCTAACACTTGTAATACACTTCTAGAAATAATTTTATAATTTTGATAATAAATTAATAAAAAAATTATTTTTTTTATCATAGTATGTATTTAAAGTGTCTGTGATACATTCCTTGAGTTAATGATAATGATAATTTATATTTTTAAGAGTTGAAAATTTAAGACATTAATTATTATAATTAACTCATAAATTGCTTCTGACCATAGGATCATCATGAGGATGGTGATTGATTCGAAAGGTTGGTATACGATCGCTTCTTTAGGATAGATGAGTCTTGAGTAAATGATGTGGAGACACCAAAGTGAGAGTACAGATACTCATTAGAGAATGAGGGCACTAAGTGTGACCACCTTGAGCAGTCATAAGGGAGTCTACCTTCTTATCGATGATTGGCTCAATGCTGTAGTGGTATGTCTGGTTCTTTGATCCGAGGTACATCGATAGTTTACCTTGAGGGTGTTATAGTTTGACTGCACCATAACTCAATCTCCTAGTCATTTAGAATCCTGAGGTGTATGTTGGGTATAGCATGTTCAGTGTAGGAATTGGATTGCACCAATATGGGATCTATCTACCTCGGTAGATGAGGAGAAGTCCTATGATGATCATGAGATTGAGTCCATAAGCCCATGGCCATGGTAGTGTGAAGATAATAGAAAGAGTTTCTATTAGGATTTCACATCAAACTCAAATCAAATGATTAATTCATATGATGGATATTGGGTTTGACGAGTTCACCTTAATCCTAATCCTATCAGGGCTTAGGATAGAAGAATCCAATCACACAGGTAGTAGCACCGAGAGGTTCACTTTTGATTATAATGGCTTGCCACCACATACTGCAAGGTGTCACTAGTAGATTTTGGGAGTAATTAGTATGATCTTGATGATCAATCATTCTAATTGTAAGAATCGAAAAAGTTCTAATCCATCAAAAGATGTTTCGATGATGGAGATCATGATATGTCTCATTACCATACAGAATTGAACCTAACTGGATCACATAAATAAGGATTTGGGTCTAAAAGTGATCAATCAAACTAACCCAATTTGATTGATTTGGATTAGATCTGATTAGGTTCAAGGAAATCGTGCTAGCACATGATTGAACCTAACTTTCTCCTTCTGTAGTCTTTCTGGTTCATCTCGATTGAGCCAAATTATTTTGGGCTCACTAGAGAATCCTATATGGGTTTGTCTTTGTCTGACTAGAGCTTGTCCTAGTAAAAAAAGGGATGTCTTATTTCGTTAGATGGAAATAAAACAATACTTGCTAATTTCTATCGCCACCTACCATTTCCTGTCACTGCTGAGACATGAGATGTCTCAATGTAGGAGACAAAGAGGCAGGGGTGGTGCCCCCTTTTGACATCCCCTTAGGGTGCATGCCCCCTTGGATTTCATGGATAAGAATGTGCACACACCCCTAGTTGGTGTGCGCACATGGAGAAAAGGGAGGAGTCCCATATAGATGGGACTCTAGGTATTGTTTGATGGAGATGAACTCTTAGGCACGAAAGAGTTTGGGCCTATCCATCTATGGCACCACCTATGGAGAGTTTGAGGGATCTATAATCTAATTGAATCCGATGATATCACTCCACCAATTAGATTAAGATCTAATTAATCTAAGTAATTTGATTGGTCGGACCTGTGTGGTACAACATGGCGCAGCAGGATCTATTTAAACCCTATCTATGCCTAGGGTTGAGAGCCTTCGCCCATCCATCATGTTGCAAGGCTGCCCTCCTCTCTTCCATGTCTCCCTCTGATCCTCTCTCTCTCCCTTCTCCATATCCAAGGAGTTGGGCACAATTCTAGTAAAGTTCCAAGAAGATTTGGCACATAGATCAAGAAGAAGACAGCTTTCACTTGAGAGATGAACGTGTTGCCTTTGAAGACTATTTTGAAGGTTCTTTAGACCAGATCCAAGTCTAATCTCTAGAGTCATGATTCAAAAGGAGAAGACCTTCAGATCCAGTCCAAGTGGATATTGGTAGAGGCCAGGTGCTTGCATGGCTAAGATCCAAAACCTCGAGAACATCTAGATCATTGGCAGGGTAATCAGTTTACCCAAACAAGGTATGAAATTAAATATAATTTAATTTTAATTTTTATTTTAATATTAGATCTATAAGATTAAATTTGAGATGTCTTAAATTTTATTAGATTAAGTAGAAAATTTTTTTAAAATATTCTTATAAATCTGATTAGATTTGAACGATCCAGTGGCAGAAAATGTAGTTTTTCCATCAACTAGTTTTAGAGCTGCATTTATAGTTCTTCAGATCTATTTTAGATCTAATTATTATTATGATTTATGATCTAATATTAAAAATTTTAAATATTGCATCAAATATGACCAGATCTAAAATCAGAAAAATTAAAACTTTTAGATTCATATCAATCTTATAGGAGATGCATATCTAGGCTATGTGTAGAATTGTTCTATATATAGTCTAGTGTAATTTTTCTTTTTGATATGATTAAAAAATTTTTTAGATTTTTTTATTTCTATTTTTTGATTTTATAAATGTTATAATCAAATCTAAAAGTAGAAAATAAAATTTTTAATTTTTATATGAGATATAAATAAAGCATGCCTAGACTAGTTGTAAAATAGTTCTATGATTTGTCTAGAATAGGTTTTATTTGATAATATCAATTTAAAACTTTATTTTTTAGATTTTATATGTGATTTATCAGATCTAAAAGCATGCATTTGCATTTTAATATTTGATACATAAGATGTATACAGAACATGCATGATTAGATCTATGACTTTATATGAGATATATGCTGTAGATCTTATTATTTTAAAGTGTAGTTATTATTTCTGATTATGGCATTTTTCTTGATCGTCTGGTCATAAGAGTAAGAAAAATTTAAAGGCTATCTCTTCTCATTCGATAGGATGCTTTTATGGTGTGCAAGGGTGCTGCACGTTTGTCCTTAATCAGAAATCAAAAATTTATTTCTCTGTAAAATCCTAGATCCTAAAATCCTTGGATTTTTGCATGTTTCTATTTATGAACCCAATCTTAATTAAGAATTATGATTATGAAATAAATTATGTCTAAAAATTATTAATTTTTAGATTAAGACACATTCATAAATTTGGATTCAGGCTTGGGCAGCTTAATTAGGTCTAGCAGTTGATCAAACTAAATCAAGAGTTGGTTAAGTGGGATCAAGAATGCTTAGAATTAACCAGCCCAATAGAATTAAGTTTGAGTCAAGGTTGACTCACACTCACATATGGTTGACCAAGTCAAGACCTAATTCAGCTTCATGGTTCGAGCCTGGATTACAGGTTAACTCGATTGGTTCTGGTTTGATAATTTGGTGTTTAAGGTAAGTCTGGTAGATACGGCTGACTGATTTTTAATTGAGAGCTATTTGATCTGAATACATTCTTGTCGAGTTAATGGCATATCCCTTCCATCGATCTTACTTACTTGGCCATTTGTGTCGATCCAGTTCTAATTATAGGTAGCTAATAATTCGAGCTAACCCATGCCACTAGGTTAGTCATAATTATTATGACTAAGTCAAATCAAGTTTAAAAAGACCTAAATTAAATCTTCTAAGAAAATATTAAGTCATAGGTCTTCCACCATTGTAAATGTATGGGCCCTTCTCGAGGTTGATTATTCTTGGCTGGATACAGTGGTTTAGTTGAATCAGAAAGATGCAACCATATCTATTATGTTAGATGTGTGCCCTAGAAGCTAGATTGGCTAATACTTATAATACACTTCTAAGGATAATTTTATAATTTTGACTATAAATGAATAAAATGGTTATTTTCTATCACAGTGTGTATTTAAAGTGTCTGTAATACATCCTTTGGGTTAATGATAATGATAATTCATTTTTTCAAGAGTTAAAAATTTAAGACATAAATTTTTATAATTAACTCATAAACTGCTCCTGACCATAGGATCGTCACGAGGATGATGATCGATCCAGAAGGTTGGTGTAGGATCAATTTCTTAGAATAGATGAGTCATAAGTCTATGGTGTGGAGGTACTAGAGTGAGAGTATAAATACTCGTTAGAGAATGAGAGTACTGAGCGTGACCATCTCGAGCAGTCATAAAGGAGTCTACCTTCTTGTCGATGATTGGCTCAATGCTACAGTGGTGTGTCTGAATCTTTGATCTAAGGTGCATCGACAGTTCATCTTGAGAATGTTATAGTTTGACTATACCATAACTTAATCTCCTAGCCATTCAAAATCTTGAAGTGTATGTTAGCTATAGCATGTTCATTGTAGAAATTGGATTGCACCAATAGGAGATCTATCTATCTTGATAGTTGAAAAGTAGCCTTATGATAATCATGAGATTGAGTCCATAAGCCCATGGCCATGATAGTGTGAAGATGATAGAAAGAGTTTCTATTAGGTTTTCACATCAAACTCGAATCGAATGTTTAATTCATATGACGGATATTGGGTTTGACGAGTTCACCTTAACCCTAATCCTATCGGGGTTCGAGATAGAAGAACCCAATCACACAGGTAGTTGCACCAAGAGGTTTACTTTAAATTTTGATGGTTTGCCACCATATACTACTAGGTGTCACTAGTGGATTTTGGGAGCAATTAGAATGATCTTGATGATCAATCATTCTAATTGTAGGAATCGAAGAAGTTCTAGTCCATCGAAAGATATTTCAAAGATGTTGATGATGGAGATCGTTACATATCTCATTACCATATAGAACTAAACCTAACGGGGTTATACAAACAAGAGTTGGATTTGGACGTCATCAATTGGGCTAACCCAGTTTGATTGATTTGGATTAGATCCAATTAGGTTCAAGAAAATCATGCTAGCACACCATTGAGCCTAACATTCTTCTTCTATAATCATTCTAGTTAATCTCGATTGAGCTAAATTTATTTAGGCTCACTCAGGAACCTTATCTTAGTCTAACTATAGCTTGCCCAGGTTAGAAAAGTGTTGTCCTAATTTATCAGATGAATTTAAGATAATACATGCCAATTCCTACCACTTGCCATTTTCAGTTTCTGGACAAGGGTCAATAGTTGACCCTAGACACTTGGACAGAGGGCCATGTGACATTGGAGAGCACTTGAGAGTCTTGTCTCCTTGCTAAAAGAGGAAAGAGAGAGGGTGCATGCCACCCTAGGCGTGCACCCTAGATTGTTAAGGATGGAGTCCCATATAGATGGGACTCCAGGGTTGCTTGATAGCTTTAAACTTCTTGGTGCCATCTATTTAGGTTTGTCCATCCATAGCATCACTTTAGTAGATTTTTGAGGGACACTTATCTGATTAGATTAGATGACATCAGTTAGCCAATCATATTAAGATCTGATTAAATCAACAAATCTAATTCGTTGAATCTGTGTGGCACTGCATGGTGCAGTAGGGTTTATTTAAACCCTATCTGTGCCTAGGGTTCAATCTCTACGCCCATCCACCATGCCCCAAGGCTATCCCTCTTCTCCTCCATGCCATCCACTGATCCTCTCTCTCCCATCTCCACACCCAAGGAGTTGGGTGCAAATCCAGCAAGAGTCCAAGGAGCATTGGCACCCAGATCAGGAAGAAGGCTGCACTATTTCAAGAGACAATTGTTGCTACTTCAAAAAAATGTTTTGAAGAACCTTTAGATCAGATCCAAATTTGATCTTTGGATTATTGATTTAGAAGGATAAGACCTCCAAATCCTACCTGAGTGAACTCTGGTAGAGGCCAAGCATATCTATCGCTCGATCTAGAACATCAAGAGCGTCAAGATCATCATCAGGATAATTAGATTATCCTAATTAGGTAATAATGGTTGTTTCCTTATTTAGATTTAATTTTTATTTTTAATATCAGATTACCATGATCAGATTTGAAAACTCTTAGATCAGATTAGATCATTTAAGATTTTATAGAAAAATTCACCTAAGATCTGAATGATCTTATGGTGGAAAATAAAGATTTTTCTTTAACTGATATCAGAGCTGCATTAGTAATTCTTTAGATCTATTTTAGATCTAATTTTATTTTTATTTATAATTTGATATTAAAAAATTTTAGTTGTTACATTATAAATGATTAGATCTAAAATTAAAAAATCAAAAATTAAATGATTTAGATCTGTTGTGTATGAGATGCATGACTAGACTAGGTTTAGAATAGTTCTATGTATAATCTAGTCTAATAATATTTTTAATTTAATTAAATATAATTTTAAATTTATTTATTTAATATTATAAATATTATAATCAGATCTAAAAAATAAAAATATATAATTTTTAATTTTTAATTTATTCATATGAGATATGAAAGCTGCATGCTTAGACTAGTTGTAGAATAGTTCTATGAACTAACTAGAATAGTTTTATTTTGATGTGATCAATTTAAATTCTATTTTTTAGATGTTATATGTGATATATCAGATCTGAAGGCATGTATGTTTAATTAAGTTATGATGCATGAAATGTATACAAGGCATGTATAGGTTAGATCATTAATTGTATATGCGATATATGATTTAGATCTAACTTATTTTGTAGTAGAAAATATATTTTTGATTAAGGAGTTTTCCTTGGCCGTCCAATCATAAGAACAAAGTAGGATTTAGAGGCCCTCTCCTCCCTTTCGATGGAATGTTCTTATGGCACGTAGGGATGCTGCGTGTTCATCCTTAATTAAAAATTAGAACTTATTTTTCTACAAAATCCTAGATCCTAAAATTCTAGCATTTTAATACATGTATTTATTTATAAATCTAAACTTAATTAAGAATTAAAATTATGAAATCAATTAGGTCTAAAAATTATGAATTTTTAAATCTAAAACATCTTCATTAAATTGGGTTTGAGCATGGGTAGCTCAATTAGGTCTAGCGGTTGATCAAACCGAATCAAGAGTTAGTTAGGTGTAATCAAGAGTGCTTAGAATTGATCAGCCCAATAGGATTAAGTTTGGATCAAGGTTGACTCACATTCACATATGGTTAACTAAGTTAAGACCTAACAAGGCTCTGCGGTTTGCGTGGAGCCTGAATTGTAGGCTAACCCGATTGGTTCTGATTCGATAATTTAGTATCTAAGATAACTGATTTTTAATTGGAAGCTACTCGATTTGAATGCATTCTTATCGAGTTAATGGCATATCTGTTCCACCGATCTAACTTACCTGGCCATTTGTGTCGATCCAGTTCTGATTAGAGGTGCCAAACAATTCGAGCTAACCCATGCTACTAGGTTAGTCATCATTGTTATGACTAAGTCAAGTCAAGTTTAAAGAGATCTGAATCAAATCTTTCTAAGAAAGTATTAAGTCATAGGTCTTCTATCATTGTAGATGTGTGGGCCCTTTTGGGGTTATTGTTCTCGACTGGTTATAGTGGTTCACTTACACCGAAAAGACACAATCATGTCTATTAGGCATTGGATGCTACGAGTTGAAGGATGGGTTATTGGGAATGTATCCCAAAGCCAATCATCAGTCTATTGACGGTTGGACCATATATTTATAATTATATATAAATTATAAGTTAATAAAAGTTATTTTTATATTTTTCATCATAAATTCTGTTGTCTTCTACTGAACTTCTTTGTTGTGATGAAGTCCTTAGGATTATCTAGATTCGACAAAGGAGGATTTATCATTTAATCATTAAATAGTTCATGACTAAATGATACATTGTTACTTAGGACAATAATATTTATTAAGTATAGATCGTTGTGTGCCATATAGGTTGGTTATCCTCGTAACCAAGGAGTGTTGAGACACTGATATGACATGCAAGTGAGATATATGGATATATCTATATTGAACGTGACCAACTCCGAGGCTTTTCTCCTATCAAGATTAGCTTCAATGGAATATGAATATAAATATCCCTCTGACCTGAGATCATCATGGTGACGTCTAAGCAACTCACTTTATTTTGGTGCCAGACTATTTGAATTTTTAATTCAGTAAGGAAAGATTTATAGGCATAGTTAAGTACTTATAGAGTCGGTGCGTATATCAAGATGGAATTGACCACTTCTGATTTTAGGAGTGGTGTTCAATTACATTTTAATTTAGTAAAATCATGGCCAGGGTAGTCTTAGTAAGGAGTCACGGGATTAATTGCTTTGAGATGACATGAATGTATTTTCTAGGATTGATAGTCTAACCTTGAGTCATCTATTACATAGAGGTCATAGGGATGAATTATATGGTAACCATATTCGTGTAGATTTTGAATGTTGCGATTGCGATTATTCGACCTATCTGGACATCGGGTACCATTGCTAGATGATCACTTCAATTAGTATAGAAATTAGTTTCTGTGCTACCGACTTAGGTTCGGACCTGCGGGGTCACATACATTAGGAGTTCCTACCTGATCTTATGGCTGATCAAGAGTCCCATTGATCTAGAACTCTATGGTTAAGAGTTTCACTGGACTAGGACTCTATAACCAAGAGTCTATTGGATTAAAACTCTGAGTCCTTGTCTGGGACTCTCTGATCATGAGTCTTGATAATCTAGGACACTATGGTCAAAAGTTCCATTGGATTAGGACTCTATGACTAAGAGTCCTACTGGACTGGAACTCTGAGTCCTACTCATCTAAACTCTCTGATCAAGAGTTTCACTAGTTTGAGACTCTATAATCATCAGTTTGATTCATTTGGAACATTAGGTTCAAGAGTCCCACAGATTTAGGACTCTTCAAAAGTTTTATGTTGATAGGACTCTATTGCCCAGTAATCCATTCGATTTGGACTTAGATATTTTTGGAGGATTAATTAGCAATTTGATTATTGATTAGCTCAATTTGATTGAGCGATGAGGATTTGATCAAGTTCGATTGAATTTGATTCGATTGGATTTGATCCGATCAGGTCATGAGATGACCTAATCGCTATGGGAGTTTTGACCTTGATTTGATCAGGACGTAGATTTAATTAATTTCTAATTTGATTAGAATTTTATTAGATTAGGCTAAGCCTAATTTAATTATATCTAACCTAGTTTAATTTGATCTAGATTAATTAGTTTAATTGAAACAAATTAGGATCAAGTCAAATGAAGTTTGAATTCAAATTCTCCCATGCACCCACCATTTTTGACTTTTCCACTCTGCTTCCCATGCCCTCTCTTTTGTTTGTCGAATATTTTTTGAGAAATAAAATATGCACATAGAAGGAAAGTTCTTCTACATGTTAAACATAAGGGAGGGGGTATTGGATAAGGATAAGAGGCTCATTTGATTTTTGAAATCAAGTGAGTGGTTAAAACCTCTCAACCACTCGACCCATATCATTTTTCATGCTATTTTCTCATGGTATTCATGTCAATAAATTATAAAAATTTTTGTGCATGTAGGAGAAGGAGCTAAAATTATGTGGTAAAAATTTTAGAGTATTTTTCCATTATTTCTAGGCAAAGAAAATCTTGGAGTGAAGGTGAATAGGACCCTATATCACTTTTCTTTTCCTTTATGCCTCTATTCTCTTATTATTTTCACCTCTAAGGATATCCTATTTTTAGATATGATCTAAATAAGGATTATAGATCTAAAAGTTATCTTTCCATAAAAATATATTTCATAGAAAAACTCTACACAAAGAGGGCGTGATAGGATTTTTTGTGTGTTAGGATTTTTGGGCCAAGTGAAATCCTAGATTCGGGAATCTGGGTTCGGGTTGAGAGATCGAGTACTGTGAGCATTGGATCGCCACCAAATTTAGAACACATCTACATTATCCTCCATTATTTATGTTCTAATTTTTTAGAATATCTAAAAAATTAGAAAGTATATGATCAATCGAATCGATCATGATCAGCCATCAAAGGCCCCGGCGAGGAGCTAGCACTCCAGTGAGGCTGATCGAGATCAGGAGCTCCGTGTGGACCAACTGTAGAGGTCGAACATATGTGTGGCTATGATGTGATACTAGAGCATTATTTGGTAGACTCAGATTGTGGTGATCGACTATCCACAAAAAGATATTATATTCTAAACACGTAGATGTAGTAAATAGTTTATTACATAGTTTTATTTTTAGATCTATTGATGTATGCATGCATATTATATTTAGATCCTAATTATAGGATTAAATTATCTGATATGATTAATTGATAATTAATTAAATTAATTATTTTTTACTGCATCATTGCTATTTTTAAAATATTTTTTGAAAGTAGTATGGCAAATCCTGCACTATTTTCTTCAAATGATATCAGAGCCAGGCTCTTTAAACATGATATGCTTACATATTTAGATTAATAATTTAGATTTAATCTAAATATTGATCTAATAATTAGATTAATTAGATCTAAAAAATTAAAATTTAGATCGCACGGACTGCAGGTTGTCCTGCTGTAGGGTTTACCCCCTACAATGAAAAGGTTATCCTGATACATTGCTGATCTATATTGTTAATTATGAAATTACTAAATTTGATCTAATACTTTTATAATTTAATTATATTAGACTTTATATCTGATTTATGATCATGAATGCATAATTAGATAAAGTTTCATTCATGATTTCATGATTATGTAGTGTACATAGTTTCAGATTAGATCCTATAACTAGTGTTGTTTGTGAATTGAGATGATTTAATTTTGAAATGAGTTGACTCAATTGGTGAACAATGCTAAGTTCTAAAGAACCTTTCAAAATTAAAAATATTTTCAAATTTCCAAACCCTAACCCTCAAGACATAAACTTAATTAAAAATTAAGTATAATGATTTAGTATTTAGAATTATGAATTAAGACTCTAAGTCATTAATTATAAACTTGTGGATTATTGGGATAGCTGAATTAGGTCCATAAATTGGATTATACCTAAGGTTAGTTAAAAGATGGACTAATTTAGAGTAATTGATCAAATCTAATTATGTGTTAATTTAGATTAGGTCAAGGACTCTATAGACTCAATTATAATAGTTGTAGTTGGTCAAGTCCATGCCTTTAACAAGGACCAAATGGACTTGATTCAAGGCTACGCGATTGAATCCAAAATTACTAGGTTGGTCAAATTAAATCTAATGAACGGATGGTGTCTAAGGTAAGTTTGGTAGTTTGACTAGTGGTTTTTAATTGGGAGCTAGTCGCACTGATTCGATCTTTGACGAGTTAATGGCATATCCCTTCCACTGATCTTGCTTACCTGGTCATCCTGGTGAGTTAGATTTTGACTAGATCACTTGGTGATTCGGACCCACCCATGTCTATTAAGTAAATATGTCCGACTGATTTAGGTGCTCCTAGTGCCAGCTTAGATTAGATACTTTCTGACTTGGTGAAGTCAGTGAGAGGATCAAAATTAGCTCACTGAATTTTCTTAAGTTGGTTAACTAAATTCTCTAAAATTATTAGGTCCTTAAAAAAGAAATAGTTATATAGATAACTAAATCATAGCCTCCCATTAAGTTGAGTGATAATGGGTTCATTAGTATAATGATCATTGGAGGCCCAAAGGCCTGGTGATTATTGACTAATGAAATTATCATTCATAAAATGATAATTTGGTTAAGTCTTTCTAATGGTGGTTAGGTTAGCTGACCAAAGTCGAGCCTGATCATTTATCAGTTAGATGAGATCAAATGTGGTCATGTTAATGGTTGGACCTAAGCGAACCTTTTTCAGTGGAGGCCTACTGATTAGGTCTATGGGGCAAAATCAATGTTACTAGAAGTTGTTTAGAGAAATAATTAATTTTGAATCTACCCATAGGTGCATATGGGTTGACCAACTATAGTTGGGCTCACGTGTAGTCTATGTGGATTCTAGTACCCACTAAGAAATTAGAGTAATTTCTTAAATTAGAGGTAGAGGCTACCAATTCGTATAAAATAGTAGAAGAACTTTTACACTGAAGTCCAAGTCTTTAGGATTAATAATTCATACACTAATTAGGTTTGATTTCTCTTTTTGTGCAGACATGGCCACAACCTATCGCTCCGATCATTGTTAGACCATGACAAATTAATGGGATCCAACTATGATAGTTGGTATCGTAAGATGAAAATCGTTCTGAAGCATAAGCAGATTCTTATGTGGTAACAGATCAAGCACCTAAGGAGCCAGCCCTAAACGCTAGGAAAGCGGTCTGAGACACTTATCTGAAGTGGCTCAATGACCGCACCATCATTCAATGTATAATGCTGGCGACAATAAATGATGAGTTCAGTCATAGGTTTGAAAATGCCAAGCCACAAGAGATGTTTCAAATATTGAATGACTCTTTTGGCACGTCGAACGTTGTTGAAAGGCACAAAATAAGTCATGCCATTTTCAATGCTCGAATGAGGGATGGGGCCTCAGTCATCGATCATGTATTTACATGATCGAGATGATTGAGTGCCTTAGCAAGTTGGGCTTTTTTCTGCACGAGCAGCTCGGTAAGGATACGATCCTTAATTCTTTGCCCAAGTCCTTCCTCTCCTTCCTAACTCATTTTAGAATGACAAAACCTGTAATAAACTACCACAGCTTGTTGGGGTTGCTGTAGAACTTTGAGAAGGATCACCAACTCCATAAGGAGATGGTGAATGTAGTGGGAGGGTCTTCTTTTGGTCGTCGACCCTTTAAGAAAGGAAAGAAGAATAAGAAGAAGAAAAACAAGAAGGTGTGGCCGCATGCTAGGACGACTGCATAGGGTCAGACCAAGAAGCGCAAGCCCGACCAAAGCAAGGCAGAGTGCCTCTTTTGCAAGAAGCAAAGGCATTGGAAGAGGAACTATCCTCTGTACATTGCCTCTTTAGACCGAAACAGGCCGAGGAATAAGCAAGTGGTTGCTGGGCTAGGTAATTATATGATAATATCTTGCAATTTTTTCTTATTTGATTCTACTACCTGGGTATTAGATACTGGAAGCCCTTATCAAATTTATAATTCTATGCAGGATTTACAGGTCAATAGGAGATTTGATCAAGGTGAGAGGTTCCTGAACGTTGGAGATGGAAGACAAGTTTCAATTCTAGCTCTAGAAATCATGAACTTTGTAATCAATTCAAATAAAATTATTCTTAATGAATGTCATTATTGTCCAACTTTTTTATTGAATGTCATTTCTGTAGGCCTTTTGGCCATGAATGGTTTTGAAATATCAATTAAAGAAAAATTTTATAATGTCATTTTGAATGGTGTTATAATTTTGATTGGATAATTGAATAACAGAATTTATTTACTTTCTATGTCTGTTAACATAGTTCAATCCTCCAGTAAATGCCCTAGAATTACTGATGTGTCTGATGTCTATCTTTGGCACTATAGGCTAGGTCATATTAACAAGAATAGAATTAATAGGTTAGCTTAAGAAGGAATTCTTAAGGTTAGTGATTGTGAGTCACTTTCGACCTGTGAGTCTTGTCTTCTTAGGAAGATGACTAAGTCACCTTTTACTTGAAAAGGTGAATGAGCCACTGAACTTTTGAGTTTAGTACATTTGGATGTATGTAGACCCATGAGCTTAAGTGCCAGAGGTAGATATTTCTACTTCATAACCATCGCAGATGACCTATCGAGGTATGGGTATGTCATTTAATGAAGCATAAGTGGGAGTCGTTTGAAATGTTCAAACTATTTTGAAATGAGGTAGAAAAGCAAATTGGGAAGAGTATTAAAACTCTTTGGTCTGATCGAGGGGGTGAGTACCTTTTCAATGAGTTTCTAATATATCTTGAGAAGAATAGAATTCTCTCCTAATGGACCCCTCCTAGAACACCACAACATAATGGTGTGTTTGAAAGAAGAAATCGGATCCTATTAGACATGGTTCAATCTATGATGGAATTTGCTGGTTTGTCGATCTTCCTATGGGGATATGTGCTTGAGTCAGCTTGTTACATTCTAAATAGGGTTCTGAGTAAATCTATTAATAAAATACCATATGAAATATGGATAGGGCATAAGCCAATGCTTTCACACCTTAGGGTTTGGGGGTGTTCGGTCTACGTCAAACATTTGATGATAAACAAGGTTGGACCTAGATCTGATAAATGTAATTTTATAGGTTACCCAAAAGAAATCAAAGGGTACTACTTATACCTTGCTGATGAGCAAAAAGTGTTTGTCAGCCTTAAGGCAGTCATTTTAGAAAAGGTGTTCCTTGGTGAAGGAACTAATGCCTTCAAGGTCGAACTTGATGAAGATGATAGGTGGAAGAATGGACACAAGTTGTTGAACCTAAGCTGAATCTGATTAGATCAGACCCAGAACCCATTGTAGAAGCATTCTTAAGGAGATCTGGTAGAGCACCACATCAATCGGATAGATACTATGGTTATCTGGTCTGAGACGGAGATTCTATCAAACTCAATAAGAATGATCAGAACCCAATCACCTATATGGATGCAATGCAAAGATTTGAATTTGAGAAATAGCTTGAGGCCATGAAATTCGAGATGGAATCCATGAAGGTCAACGATGTATGGATATTGATTGATCCATCTGAAGGGATAAAACCCATAGGGTGTAAGTGGGTCTTCAAAAGAAAAAGAGGCACAGACAAAAAGGTGGAGACCTATAAAGCCCATCTGGTTGCCAAGGGATATTGTTAATGTTATGGTATTGACTATGATGAGATGTTCTCTCCTATGGCAATGCTCAAATTCGTTTGGATAATGCTTGCTATAGCTGCCCATCTAGACTATGAAATCTGGCAGATGGATGTGAAAACAGCTTTCCTGAATGGAGAGCTGGATGAAGAGGTGTATATGATATAACCTGAAGGTTTCACATTCATAGATGAGTCTAAGGTGTGTAAGCTTCAGATGTCCATTTATGGACTAAAGCAGGCATCTCGAAGCTGGAACATATGATTTGATAGAACAATCAAAACATATGGCTTTGATAAGAACGAAGAGGAGCCCTACATATACAAATGGGCTAATGTCCAATAATAGTATTTCTAGTACTGTATGTGGATGACATTCTCTTAATCGAGAATGATGTTCCTGCATTACAAGGAATAAAGATCTAGCAGTCATCACAGTTCTTCATGAAAGATCTGGGAGAAGCTTCCTACATCCTAGGGATGAAAATCTATAGAAATAGATCTAAAAGATTGCTTGGATTGTCCCAGTTCACGTACATTGATACTATGCTGAAACGATTCAGCATGAAAAATTTCAAGAAAGGCTATCTATCGATAGGCCATGAAATTTCTTTTTCAAAGAGGGATTGTCCAACAATACCTCTAGATAGAGAGCATATGAATAGAATACCATATACTTCTATAATGTACACCATGACATGTATGTGATCAAATGTGACATACTCACTAGGTGTATGAAGGGAAAAATCAGATTTTCTGAGTCAAGTTCGTTCAAATCTGATTGAATCAAGAGGTATATTTCAAAAAAAAAATTTTAGATCTAAATTAGATCTGACATTTTTTAAATCTGATTTTATGATCTAATAAATAAAAAAATTAAATTAAATTATATCTAGATTAGTTTTATCTTGATATGGGTAATCTAATTACCCGTTGATGATCTGCTGATAGCCTGAGGTTCTGGATCTAGCCACGCAAGCGCCTGGCCTCTACCGATATCCACTAGGACTGGATTTGGAGATCTTCTCCTTCTTTATCATGTCTCTAAAAATTAGATCTGGATATGATTTAGAGGATCTTCAAAACTCCTTCTGAAGATCAACAGTCATCTCTATAGCAGTGCTGCGTTCTTCCTTTGTCGCCAGCCTTTTCTTGCCTGGATCTTACCAAATCGAAGGCCCAACTTCCTTGGGCATAGAGAGAAGAGAGATGATCAAAAGATGGCATGGAGGAGGGAGAGAGGCAGCCTTGGGTCATGGGATAAGAGAAACTCACAAAAAGTTGGGCACAGATAGGGTTTATTTATAGACCCTGCTGCGCCATACAGTACTGCATCATCCCAACCAATCGCATTGCTTCATACAATCAGATCTAAATTTGACTGATGGGATAACATCACCTGATCTAATCAGATGAGAGTCCCATAGATTCATCCTTAGATGGTGCCTAAGATTGGTCAAAGTCTATATGTAAGGGTCACCTAGTTTGAATCCAAGAAGCAACTTGGAGTCCCATCCATATGGGACTCCAGTGTTTATCCACATGAGGTGCATGCCATCCTAGGCATGCACCCTCCATTTGCCTATCAAATGGTAGGTGGACTTGGTCAAAACGTCTCTCCTATGGGTGCATGACACATGGGCAGATGTCTAAGGAACAAAGGTCAACGTTTGACTAAAGTCAAAAGACAAGAATTAGCATGTGACGGAAAAATGGCAAGTGTTGTCTCAAATTTATCTCATAAATTAAGACAACCATTTTTTGACCTGGACAAGCTCCAGTCAAATTAGGTAAAGGTACCTGAGTGAGCACAAACATATTTGGCTCAATCGAGATAACTTTTAATGATAGAAAAAGGAGAATGTTAGGCTCAATCGTATGCTAGCATGATTTTCTTGAACCTAATTGAATCTAATTCAAATCAATTAAATTGGGTTAGTCTAATTGATAATATCCAGATCCAAACCCTTATTTGTATGACCCAGTTAGGTTCAGTTCTATATGGTAATGGGATATGTCGTGATCTTCATCATCGACATCATCGAAACTCCTTTCGATGGATCAGAACTCTTCTGATTCAGACAACTGCAATGATCGATCATCTAAATCATTCTAATTACTTCCAAAATCCACCAGTGACACCTAGCAATATATGGTGGCAATCCATCAAAACTGAAAATGAACCTCTTGGTGCATCTACTTATGTGATTAAGTTCTTCTATTTTGAGCCCTGATCAGATTAGGGTTAAGGTGAACTCGTCAAACCCTAATTTCTATCATATGATTTAATCATTTGATTCAAGTCTGATGTGAAAACCTTAATAGAAACTCTTTCTATTATTTCACTCTCTACCATGGCCATGGGCTTATGGACTTCATTCTCATGATTATCATAGGGCCGCTCCTTATCCACCAAGGTAGATAGATTCCATCTTGGTGCAATCCAATTCCTATAATGAATGTACTATAGCCAACATACACCTTAGGGTTCTGAATGGCTAGGAGATCTAGTCATGGTGTAGTCAAACTATAATACCTTCAAGATGAACTATCGATGTATCTCAGATCAAAGAACTAGATGCACCACTGCAGTTTTGAGTCAGTTATCGACGAGAAGATAGACTTCGTATGACTACTCGAGGTGGTCACGCTCAGTGCCCTCGTTCTCTAATGAGTACCTGTACTCTCGCTTCAATGTCTCTACATCATAGACTCAAGACTCATCTACTATAAAGAAGCGATTGTACACTAACCTTTCGGATCAATCACCATCCTTATGATGATCCTACGGTCAGGAGCATTTTATGAGTTAATAATGAAAATTCTTGTATTAAATTTTCAACTCTTGAAAATAAAAATTATCATTACCATTAACTCAAGGGATGTATCACAGATACTAAATACACATATGTGATAGAAAATAACCCATTTTATTATTTATAGTCAAAATTATAATTTTGCCCCTAGAAGTGTATTACAAGTGTCACCCAATTCTGACTTTTAGGGCACACATATCTAACAAACTCCCACTTGACCTAAATCCAATTGGCTACAAATCTAAGTCTCATCTTTTCAAGGTGGGCTTCGATCTTCTGCTAGCCTAATGACTTTGTAAGTGGGTCCGCCACATTGTCTGCGGAGTCGACTCTCTTGACCTCGACGTAATCCTTCTCGTGGTAATCGCAGATGAGATGGTATCACTGCTCGATGTGATTGGATTTTTGGTGAAACCACGACTTCTTAGCAAGGGCTATGGCGCCATTGTTGTCATAGTATAGAGGAATGGCATCTGATGGCATCATTCAGATCTCTATAGCAAACTTCTTGTGCTAGAATGCCTCCTTTGTAGCTTCTTACGCAGCGATGTATTCTGCTTCCATGATTGAATATGCTATCACTGTCTGCTTGGAACTTTTTCAACTGACAGCTCCACCATTGCATACAAACAGACTCTCAGATGTCGACTTTCGATCATCTACATCGGACATAAAATCCAAGTTTGATACCTCTTAACTTGGAGTTCTCCATTACCAAAGACCAGTAACATATATTTAGTTCTTCTTAAGTACTTAAGGATACATTTCATAGAAGTCCAGTGTTCTTCTCTTGGATTCGACTGATATCTACTCGTGACACTCACAGCATGGGCTATATCACGTCATGTACATAATATGGCGTATATAAGGCTCCCTATTACTGAAGCATAAGGGATCTTGCTCATGCGTTCTATTTCCTCAACTGTGCTAGGGTACATTTTCTTGGAAAGATTATTGCCATGCCTGAAGGGTACTAAACCCCTCTTAGAGTTTTTCATGCTAAACCTCTTTAGCACTTCCTCTATGTACATTTTTCTGTGAAAGTCCTAGCATCCTATTTGGTCTATCTCTATAGACCTTAATTCCTAGAATAAAGGATGCTTCTCCTAGGTCTTTCATAGAGAATTCTTTAGATAACCGCATTTTAACTGTGGTCAACATGGGAATATCATTCCCAATAAGGAGGATGTCATCCATGTACAATACGAGGAAGACAATAGCGCTCCCACTGACCTTTTTGAAGACACATGGCTCCTTCTCATTTTTGATGAAATCAAATAATTTGATCACATCATTAAAATGAGTATTCCAGCTCCGAGATGCTTGCTTAAGTCCATATATGGACCTTTACAACTTGCATACCTTGTGATCATCATTATTGGATGTGAAACCTAGCGGCTATTCCATATAGATATCTTCCTCAAGATATCCATTTAAGAATGCCATTTTCACATCCATTTGCCATATTTCATAATTGAACTAGGCTGCAACAGCAAGCAATGTGCGGATGGATTTTAGCATAGCTACTAACGAAAAAGTATCCTGATAGTCAATGCCTTCATGTTGACTATATCCTTTTGCCAGTAATCTAGCCTTGAATGTCTCCACATTTTCATCTGCACCAATCTTTCTCTTGTAGATCCATTTATATCTAATAGGTACTATACCTTTTGGTGGATCTACCAAGGTTCAGACTTGGTTTGAGTGCATCGAGTCAATTTCTGACTTCGTTGCCTCTAACCATTTTTTGGAGTCGATATCTGATATCGCCTCGTTATAGGTTTTGGGATCATCACCATGAACCCCATTTCCTATGAGGAACATTTTCTCTACTTTCTCTGAAATAGTACCTAAGTATCTCTCAGGAGGATGGGAAATCCTTTTCGATCTACGAGGTGGAGGAGGTAGTGAATGGATTGGCTCAACCTGATTTGGTTCCATTTGGTCCTTAGCTCGTTGCTCTTGTGAGAATTTCTCTTTGAGCTTAATTTGCTTTCCAATGCCACTATCTTGAATAAACTATTTTTTAAAAAAATGGCATGTTGGCTCACAATAACATTGTGATCTTCTGAAATGTAGAAATAATATCCTAATGACTCTTTAGGATATCATATGAATCGAGCTCTAAAGGACCTAAAGTCTAACTTATCCGCTTTTTGTCTTTTGACATGAGTCGGACAACCCCAAATTCTGAGATGACTCAGACTTGGTTTCTTACCACGCCATGTCTGATACGGTATGGTAGGAACGGTTTTAGAGAAAATCCTATTCAGTAAGTATATAGCAGTTAACAAACAATATCTCCAAAGAAAATTAGGAAGGTCTGTGAAGCTCATCATGGATCGGACCATATCTAATAGGGTCTGATTCCTCCATTCTGAAACCCCATTGAGTTGAGGTGTTCCAAATGGAGTCCATTGAGAGACTATGCCACTTTCCTTGAGATAGTCCAAGAATTCTTGATTAAGGTATTCACCTCCTCGATCTGATCGAAGAACCTTAATGAATTTTCTAGTTTGCTTTTCTACTTCATGTCTGAATTCTTTGAATTTATCAAAAGCTTCAGACTTATGTCTAATAAGATACACATACCCATACCTAGATAAATCATCGATAAAGGTTATGAAGTAGATAAAGTTGCCTCTAGCCGGCACATCAAATGGGCTGCATACATCAGTATGTACTAGGACAAGAAGATCCATGGTCTTTTCCCCATATCCTATAAAAGGGAGCTTAGTCATTTTGCCACGAGGACAGGATTCACAAATTGGATATGACTTGAAAGTCAATGGACTCAATAGCTTAGTTTTCTCCAATTTGTTAATTCTATCTTCTGCTTTATGACTTAGTCTTAGGTGCCATAGATATCTATCATTTGGACTATCCCTGGGTTATTTTGATTTTATGGCATTCACATTTTGCTCAAAATTAAAAATAGATACATCAACATGTAACTGATAAAAATCATTAATAAGAAAACCACTTGCAATTTTATTTCTTTCATAAAGAATGTTACAATGATCCTTAAGAAAACTAATTACATAGCCTTCTAATGCAAGATAAGAAATAGAAATCTAATTCCTGCTTGCTGCAGGCACATAATAATAGTCTTTTAATACTAAGTCTAAACTAGATGGTAGTCGAAGAGGGTATGTTCCCACGACCACGGCAGTAACTTTTGCTACATTTTCAATGCGTAGGATCATCTCACCATCCCTCAACCTCCTGCTATCCTCAAGATCCTACATGGAAGTGCACAAGTGAGCACTAGAACTAGAGTCAAGCACCCAACTGGATGTAGAAGAAATCGTAAGGTTAGACTCAATAACGAGCATACCTCTAAAAGGACCTGCCTCATTCTTCTTTAGGGTGGCCAGGTAGGTAGGATAGTTTCGCTTTCAGTGGCCGTCATTATTATAATGGAAACACTTTTTTTATCAGCAGCCTTCTTCTTCAGCTCTGCCTTTTTCTTTTTTCCTCCTTCCATCTTTTACTTTTTCACAGACTTCTTCTTCTTTCCAAAAGACTTTCTCTTGGAAGAAGTCCATTCCATAGCAAGTACTGAGCCTTTAGAACCTTTCATGAAAAGCTCAGTGGTAACCAGCATGTTCATAAGTTCGACCAAGGAGTTTTGAAGTTTATGCATATGGTAGTTCAGGATGAACTGCCCATACGCATCAGTTAGGAATTGCAAAATTATATCATTTTGCAGATCCAAGTCCTACCTCACTCCGAGCTTCTCAAGTTCTTCCAAGTCCTTGATCATCATCAGACAAAGATCTTGGACTGACTGCCCATCATGCATCTTAGCCTTGAACAGTCGTTTAGTGACTTGATACTTGGCTGCGCGACTCTATTCACCAAACATCTCCTACAGGTGAGCCAACATTTGGTGAGCAGTCGTGATAACTTCATGTTGGCGCTAAAGTTCATTAGACATCGAGCCCAATATGTAGTATCCGGCCTTGTTATCATCGTCTGTCCACTTATCCAGAGATGCTCTCTGCTCAGCGGATGGACGAGCTGGTAAGGTGGGAGGTTTCTGATCTAGTACATGAGTTAACTTCCCAAAACCCAAAATGATTTTGAAGTTCTGGAGCTAATTCTTGTAATTTAGTTCGATCAATCTATGGGTGTCCAGGATTTGTGCTAATGAGTTGGATGCAGACATTTTCCTATAGAGAGTCAAAGTTTCTAGTTAGATACTGTAATTAAGACTTAACCAATTTATTTAGGGATTTTATTTTAAAATAAATTAGCTCCCACTATTTTCTCGGATCCCTACACCCCCTCTGTAGAGATACAAAAATCTACATGATTATTGATTTCTAGTGGGTGGTGCAATCCCACCGACTTACTCATCACCTCACCTAACAGTTATTAGTGATGGGTTAGCCAATGAGTGAACAACTCTTGTTTAATGATTCTCTAATCATGGTGCACCCAAACTTGGTCACTAATTCATGAATCTCACTGTGTCCAGAATATTGATCCACTCCTTAGTTAAGTCAAACCTACCATTTGCATAGATTGGATTCCTAATTGGGTCTCTCACCATATCTAAAATATTTAGCACAATCCATCCACTAGCCTGTAGCAACCAATGCCTAATAGACATGGTTGCATCTTTTTGGTGCAACTGAGCCACTATAACCAGTCGAGAACAATCAACCTCGGAAAGGGCTCGCACATCTACAGTGGTGGAAGACCTTAGACTTAATCTTTTCTTAGGGAGATTTGATTTAGGTCTCATTAAACTAGACATAGTCATAACCGTTATGACTAACCTAGTGGCATGGGTTAGCTCGGATTATTGACCACCTCAGATCAGAACTGAGTCAACAAACATGGCCAGGTAAGTAAATCGATGGAAGGGATATGCCATTAACTCGATAAGAATGCATTCGAGTCGAGTAGCTCCCAATTAAAAATCAGTCGATCGTATCTTCCAAACTTATCTTAGACACCAAATTGTTGAGCCAGAACCAATCGGGTTAGCCTACAATCCAAACTCTAACCACTGAGCCTAATTAGGTCTTAGCTTGATCGATCGCTCACGTGACTCGATCTTGACCCAAACTTAATCCTATTAGGCTGGTCAATTTAAGCATTATAGATCCCATCTAACCAACTCTTGATTCGGTTTGATCAACCGTTTGACCTAATTGAGCTACCCAAGCCTGAACTTAATTTTATGAACATATCTTAGATCTAAAAATTCTTAATTTTAGACCTAATATATTTCATAATCTTAATTCTTAATTAAGTTTAGGGTTCATAAATAAAACATGCAAATAAGATCCTAGGATTTTAGGATCTAAGATTTTGCAGAAAATAAGTTTTCAATTTTTGATTAAGGATGAATGCGCAGCACCCCTACACATCATAAGAATATCCCATCGATTGGGAGGAGAGGGTCTTTAAACCTTACTTTATTCTTATGATCGGATGGCCAAGGGGAATGCCTTAATCAGAAATACAACTAATCTACAAAACTATTTAGATCTAAGCATATATCTCATATAAAAAAATTGATCTAATTAAAATATGTTTAGTATACATCATATCATGCATATTTTTCAAATCTAAATTATCTCAAAATCAGCTAAAAAATTAAATTTAAATTTAATCATATCAAAAATAATTTAATCTAGATCCTTTTGTAGAACTATTCTACAACTAGTCTAAACACGCAACTATCATATCTCATATGAACAAATTAAATTAAATTTATTTTTTATTTTTAGATCTAATTATAATATTTATAAGATCAAAAAATAATAAATAAATAGATCTTAAAATCATATTTAATCAAATAAATATTATGATTATACTAGACTACACAGAATAATTCTATTCCTAGTCTAGTTATGTATCTCATACATTTTAGATCTAGATTAATTAATTTTAATTTTTTAATTTTCTAATTTTAGATCTAATCATATCTCATGTGATATTTGAAATCATTAATTTATCAGATTAAATTAGATCTAAATAAATTTTAATTCTACCTGGCTCTGATACCAGTTGAAGGGAAAAATCAAATTTTTCGAATTAGGTTCGTTCAAATTTGATTGGATCAAGAGGCATATTTCAAAAATTTTCTCTTAGATTCAAATCAGATCTAACAATTTTTAGATCTAATGTTATAATCTAATAAATAAAAAAATTAAATTAAATTAAATCTAGATTAGTTTTATCTTGATATGGGTAATCCGATTACCCATTGATGATCTACTGATAGCCTGAGGTTCTGGATCTAGCCATGCAAGTGCCTGACCTCTATCGATATCCACTTAGGCTAGATCTAGAGATCTTCTCTTTCTTTATCACGTCTTCAAAAATTAGATTTGGATCAGATTTGGAGGATCTTCAAAACTCCTTCTGAAGATCAGCAGTCGTCTCTGCAACAGTGCTGCCTTCTTCCTTTGTCGTCAGCCTTTTCTTGCCTGGATCACACCAAATCGAAGGCCCAACTTCCTTGGATGTGGAGAGGAGAGAGATGATCAGAAGATGGCATGGAGGAGGGAGAGAGGCAGCCTTGGGGCATAGGCTAAGAGGAACTCACAAAATGTTGGGTGTAGATAGGGTTTATTTATAGACCCTGCTGCGCCATGTAGTGCTGCATCATCTTGGCCAATCGCATTGCTTCGTGCAATCAAATCTAAATCTGATTGGTGGGATGACATCACCTGATCCAATTAGATGAGAGCCCCATAGATTCATCCTTAGATGGCAGCTAGGACTGGTCAAAGTCTATAGATAGGGGTCACCTAGTTTAATTCCAAGAAGCAACCTAGAGTCCCATCCGTATGGGACTCCAGTGTTTATCCACATGGGGCGCATGCCATCCTACATGTGCATCCTCCATCTGCCGACCAAATGGTAGATGGACTTGGTCAAAAAGTCTCTCCTATGGGTGCATGACACATAAGCAGATGTCCAAGGGTCAAAGGTCAACATTTGATGAAAGTCAAAAGACAAGAATTAGCAGGTGACGAAAAATAGCAGGTGTTGTCTCAAATTTATCTCATAAATTAAGATAATTCTTTTTAACTTGGACAAGCTCCAGTCAGATTAGGTAAAGTTATCTGACTAAGCATAAACATATTTGGCTTAGTCGAGATAACTTTTAATGATAGAAAAAGGAGAATGTTAAGCTCAATCGTGTGCTAGCATGATTTTCTTGAATCTAGTTGAATCTAATTCAAATCAGTTGAATTGGGTTAGTCTAATTGATGATATCTAGATCGAAACTCTTATTTATATGATCCGGTTAGATTCAGTTTTGTATGGTAATGGGATATGTCATGATCTCCATCATTGACATCATCGAAACTCCTTTTGATGGATCAGAACTCTTTTGATTCAGATAACTGGAATGATCGATCATCTAAATCATTCTAATTACTCCCAAAATCCACCAGTGACACCTAGTAGTATATGGTAGCAACCCATCAAAACTAAAAATGAACCTCTCGATGTAGCTACTTGTGTGATTAAGTTTTTCTATCTTGAGCCCCGATCAGATTAGGGTTAAGGTGAACTCGTCAAACCCTAATTTCTATCATATGATTTAATCATTTGATTCAAGTTCGATATGAAAACCTTAATAGAAACTCTTTCTATTATTTCACTCTCTGCCATGGCCATGGGCTTATGGACTTGATTCTCATGACTATCAGAGGGCTGCTCCTCATCCACTGAGGTAGATAGATTCCATCTTGGTGCAATCCAATTCCTACAATGAACATGCTATAGCCAACATACACCTCAGGATTTCGAACGGCTGGGAGATCAAGTCATGGTGTAGTCAAATTATAACACCCTTAAGGTGAACTGCCGATGCACCTCAGGTCAAAGAATCAGATACACCACTGCAGCTTCGATTCAGTCATCGACGAGAAGGTAGACTTCCTTATGACTACTCGATGTGGTCACGCTTTGTACCCTCGTTCTCTAACGAGTACCTGTACTCTCACTCCAGTGTCTCTACACCATAGACTCAAGACTCATCTACTATAAAGATGAGATTGTAGACTAATCTTCTGGATCAATCACCATCCTCATGATGATCCTACGGTCAGGAGCATTTTATGAGTTAATAATGAAAATTCTTGTCTTAAATTTTCAACTCTTGAAAATAAGAATTATCATTACTATTAACTCAAGGAATGTGTCACAGACACTAAATATACATATGTGATAGAAAATAACCCATTTTATTATTTATAGTCAAAATTATAATTTTGCCCCTAGAAGTGTATTGCAAGTGTCACCCAATTCTAGCTTTTAGGGCACACATATCTAACAGTGTAGTGAGTAGATACCAATCTAATCTAGGAGAGAATCACTGGAAGGTTGTTAAAATCATCCTGAAGTATTTAAAAAATACTAAGGACCAATGGCTTGTATATGGTGAATCGGACTTAAAACTTGTGGGGTTCACATACTTCGATTTTTAGTCTAATCATGATGATAGCAAGAGTGTGTTGGGATACATATTTATCCTTAATGGTGGGGCCATCTCCTGGAAGAGTTTAAAGCAGCACACTATGGCCGATTTAGTTTGTGAGGTGGAGTATGTCATTGCATCAGATGCTGCCAAAGAAGTGGTGTGGCTAAGAAAATTCATCACCGAGCTTGAAGTAGCATCCTTCCTTGATGGTCCAGTTCTGCTCTATTGTGATAGCTCTAGAGCCATTGCTCAGACGAAGAAACCAAAGGCACACTAGTAGACAAAGCATATTCTGTGCCGCTAACATCTTGTCCGAGAGATTATGGATCGAGGTGACGTCAATCTTTAAAAAATCAACGGAAAGAAGAACTTGGCCGACCCATTCACTAAAGCTATTATGGTGAAGGAGTTTGATGACTTTAAGTCAAAGATAGGCATTAGATACTACACCGATTGACTTTAGTCCAAGTGGGAGATTGTTAGGAATCTGTCCCAAAGCTAATCATCAGTCTGCTGACGGTTGGACCATATATTTATAATTATATATGAATTATAAATTAATAAAAAATATTTTGGCATTTTTCATTACAAATTTTGTTGTCTTCTAATGAACTCCTATGTTGTGATGAAGTTCTTAGGATTATCTAGATTTGGCAAAGAAAGATTTATCATTTAGTCCTTAAATAGTTCATGATCAAATGATATGTTGTTACTTAGGATGATAACATTTATCAAGTATAGGTTGTTGTATGCCATATAGGTTGGTTGTCCTCATAACCAAGGAGTGTTGAGATACTGATATGGCATGCAAAATGTATGGATACATCTATACTGAACGTGACCAACTCTGAGGCTTTTCTATTATCAAGATTAGCTTTGATGGAATATGGGTATAAAAGTCCCTCTAACCTGAGATCACCATGGTGACTTCCAAGCAACTTACTGTATTTTGGTGCTGGACTATCTAAATTTCTAGTTCAGTGATGGAAGATTTTTAGGCACAGTCAAGTACTTATGGAGTCGGTGCGTATATCAAGATGGGATTGACCACTCCTGATTTTAGGAGCTGTGTTCAATTGTGTTTTAATTTAGCAAAATCTTGGCCAAGGTAGTATTAGTGAGGAGTCATGGGACTAATTGCTTTGAGATATGATATGGATATATTTTCTAGGGTTGACAGTCTAATCCTGAGTCATCTATTATACAAAGATCATTGGGATGAATTATACGGTAACCATATTCACGTAGGTTCTGAATGTTATGATTGTGATTATTCGACCAATCCAAACATCGGGTACCATTGCTAGATGGTTGCTTCGATTAGTATAGAAATTGGTTTCTGTGCTACCAGCTTAGGTTCAGACCTGCAGGGTTACACATATTAGGAGTTTCTATCTGATCTGATGGCTGATCAAGAGTCTCATTGGTCTGAAACTCTATGGTTAAGAGTTTCACTAGATTGGAACTCTATGACTAAGAGTCCTATAGGACTGGAAATCTGAGTCCTACTTATCTGAAATTCTCTGATCATGAGTCCTGATAATCTAGGACACTATGGTTAAGAGTCCCATTGGACTGAAACTCTATGACTAAGAGTCCTACTGGATTGGGACTCTAAGTTCTACTCATCTGAGACTTTTTGATTTAGAGTTTGACTAGTCTGAGACTCTATGATCGTTTGTTTCATTCATTTGGAGCATTACATTCAAGAGTCCCACTGATTTAGGATTCTTCAAGAGTTTCATATTGATAGGACTCTATTGCCCAGTAACCCATTTGATTTGGACTTAAATATTTTTAGAGAATTAATTAGCAATTTGATCATTGATTAGCTTAATTTGATCGAGTGATGAGAATTCAATCAAGTCTGATTGAATTTGTTTCGATTGGATTTGACTCGATCAGATCATGAGATGACCTAATCGCTATGGGAGTTTTGACCCTGATTTGATCAGGACGTAGATCTAATTAATTTCTAATTTGATTAAAATTTTATTGGATTAGTCTAAGCCTAATTTTGTTGGGTTTAACCTAGTTTAATTAGATCTAGATTAATTAGTTTGGTTGAAACCAATTAGGACCATGTCAAATGAAGTTTGAATTCAAATTCTCCAATGCGCCCACCATTTTTGACTTTTCCACTCTACTTCCCACGCCCTCCCTTTTGTTTATTGAATATTTTTTAAGAAATAAAATATGCACATAGAAGGAGAGTCCTTCTGCATGTTAAACACAAGGGAGGGGGCATTGGATAAGGATAAGAGGCTCATTTGATTTTTAAAATCAAGTGAGTGGTTAAAACCTCTCAACCATTCGACCCTAATCATTTTCTATGCTATTTTCCCATGGTATTCATGTCAATAAATTATGATAATTTTTGTGCATGTAGGAGAAGAAGTTAGCATTATGTGGTAAAAATTTTAGAATATTTGGGCATCAGTTCTGGGTGAAAAAATCTCAGAGTGAAGGTGAACAGGATCTTATGGCACTTTTCTTTTTCTTTATGCCTCTCTTCTCTTATTATTTTCACCTCTAAGAATATCCTATTTTTAGATATGATCTAAATAGAAATTATAGATCTAAAATTTATCTTTCCATAAAAACTAATTTCATGGAAAAACTCTATACAAAGAGGGCGTGATAGGGTTTTTAGCATGTCAGGGTTTTTGGGTCGAGTGAAATACTAGATTTTGGAATCTGGGTTCGGGTGGAGAGATCGAGTGTTGTGAGCATCGGATTGCCACCAAATTTGAAACACATCTTCATCATCCTTCAATATTTATTTTTTAATTTTCTAAGATATCATAAAAATCAAAACTTATATGATCAATCGAATTGATCGTGATCAGCCATCGAAGGCTCCGATGAGGAGCTAGCACTCTAGTAAGGCTGATCGAGATCAGGAGCTCCATGTGGACCAACTATAGAGGCCAGACACATGTGTGGCTATGACTTGGTACTAGAGCATTATTCAGTGGACTCAAATTATGGTGATCGACTAGTCATGAAAAGATATTGTGTTCTAAACATGTAGATGTAGTAAATAGTTTATTACATAGTTTTATTTTTAGATCTATTGATGTATGCATGCATATTATGTTTAGATCCTAATATATAGGATTAAATTATCTGATATGATTAGTAGATAATTAATTAGATTAATTATTTTTTGCCGCATCTGTGCTATTTTTGAAATATTTTTTGAAAGTAGCATGGCAAACCCTGCACTATTTTCTTCATGGGTTGGGCTTAATATTTTGGATATGGTGAGGGACCCAATCATAAATTCAATTTATGCAAATAATGGGTCTGACTTAACTAAGAAGTGGAGAAATATTTTGGGCATGGTGAGCTTCATGAATTGGAGACCAAGTTTGGGTGCACCATGATTAAAGTATCATTGGACAAGAGTTGTCCACTCATCGATTGACACATCACCAATAACTGTTAGATGAGGTGGTTAGCCAGTTGGTGGGACCACACCACCCACTAGAAATCAATTAATACAAAGATTTTTGCATCTTTGCCAAGAAAGTGTAGGGATCCGAATAAATAGTGGAAGCCAAATTTGTTTAAAAATAAAACTTCTAAACAAATTGGTTAAGTCTAATTAAAAAATCTAACTAGAAATTTTAACTCTCTACAGGAAAATATCTGCATCCAACCCACTAGCCCATATCCTGGACTCCCATAGAATGATTAGACCCAACAACAAGGATTGGCTTCAGAACATCAAAATTATTTTGGATTTTGAGAAGTTGACTCATGTGTTGGAACAGGATCCTCCCACTTTACCAGTCCATCCATCTGCTAAGTAGAGAGCATCTCTAGAAAAGTGGATGGATGAAGATAATAAAGTCAGGTATTATATATTGGGCTCGATGTCTAATGAGGTCCAGCACCAACATAAAGATATAAAGACCAGCCACCAAATGTTGGCTCACCTGCAAGAGTCATTTGGTGAACAGAGTCACGCAGCCAAATATCAAGTCACTATGAGACTTTTTAAGGCTTAGATGCGTGATGGGCAGTCGGTCCAAGATCATTGTCTGATGATGATCAAAAACATAGAAGAGCTTGAGAAGCTCATGTTAGATGTGTGTGCCCTAGAAGCCAGAATTGGCTGACACTTGTAATACACTTCTAAGGGCAAAATTATAATTTTGACTATAAATAATAAAATGGATTATTTTCTATCACAGAAGTGTATTTAGTGTCTATGATACATCCCTTGAGTTAATGGTAATGATAATTTATATTTTCAAGAGTTGAAAATTTAAGACATGAATTTTCATTTATTAACTCATAAAATGCTTCTGACCATAGGATCATCATGAGGATGGTGATTGATTCAGAAGATTAGTGTACAATCGCTTCTTTGTAACAGATGAGTCTTAAGTCTATGGTGTAGAGACACTTGAGTGAGAGTACAGGTACTCGTTAGAGGATGAGGGTACTGAGCATGACCACCTCGAGTAGTCATAAGAAAGTCTACCTTCTCATCAATGACTGACTCGATGCTGCAGTGGTGTGTCTGGTTCTTTGACCTGAGGTGCATCGGATAGTTCACCTTGAGGGTGTTATAGTTTGACTACACCATGACTCAGTCTCCTAGCCATTCGGAACCCTGAGGTGTATGTTGGCTATAGCATGTTCATTGTAGGAATTGGATTGCATCAAGATGGAATCTATCTACCTCGGTGGATGAGGAGCAGCCCTATGATGATCATGAGAATCAAGTCCATAAGCCCATGGCCATGGCAGAGAGTGAAATAATAGAAAGAGTTTCTATTTAAGATTTTCACATCGGACTTGAATCGAATGATTAAATCATATGATAGAAATTAGGGTTTGACGAGTTCACCTTAACCCTAATCTGATCGGAGGCTCAAGATAGAAGAACTTAATCACACAAGTAGCTGCACCAAGAGGTTCATTTTTAGTTTTGATGGGTTGCCACCATATGCTGCTAGGTGTCACTGGTGGATTTTGGGAGCAATTAGAATGATTTAGATGATCGATCATTCTAAGTTGTCTGAATCAGAAGAGTTCTGATCCATCGAAAGGAGTTTCGATGATGTCGATGATGGAGATCATGACATATCCCATTACCATACAGAACTGAACCTAACTGGGTCACACAAACAAGGGTTTGGATCTGGATATCATCAATTGGACTAACCCAGTTCAATTGATTTGAATAAGATTCAATTAGGTTCAAGAAAATCGTGCTAGCACACGATTGAGCCTAACGTTCTTCTTTTTCTATCATAAAAGTTATCTCAACTGAGCCAAATGAGTTTGTGCTCAATCAGGTACCTTTACCTGGTCTGACTGGAGCTTGTCCAAGTTAGAAAAGGGTTGTCTTAATTTATGAGATAAATTTGAGACAACACCTGCCATTTTTCGTCACCTGCTAATTCTTGTACTTTGACTTGGTCAAACGTTGACCTTTGACTCTTGGACATCTGCCCATGTGTCATGCACTTATTGGAGAGTAGATAGAGGCTTGTCCCCTCTCTAGAAATTAGAAAGAAGGGGATGCATACCTAGGATGGCGTGCGCCTTATGGATAGGGATGCTGGAGTCCCATACGGATGGGACTCCAAGTTGCTTCTTGGATTCAAACTAGGTGACCCTCACCAATAGACTTTGACCAAGTCTTAGGCACCACCTTAGGATGAATCTATGGGTCTCTCATCTGATTGGATCAGGTGATGTCATTCCACCAATCAGATTTAGATCTGATTTCACAAAGGGTTGTGATTGGTTGGGGTGAATGAGGCAGTTGGATCGCAGCAGAGTCTATAAATAAGACCCTGTCTGTGCCCAACTTTTGAGACTTTCCTCTAAGCCATGCCCCAAGGCTGCCCCTCTCCCTTCTCCATGCCACCATCTGGCCCTCTCCCTCCTCTCCACATCCAAGGAAGTTTGGGCCTTAGATTAGTGTGAGTCAGATCAAGGAAAGGCTGATCAAAAAGGAAGAAGGCTGCACTGCTGCAAAGGACGACTGGCTGATCTTCAAAAGAAGTTTTGAAGATCCTCCAGATCAGATCCAGATCTAATTTTTGGAGAAAAGATAGAGAAGAAGAGGATCTCCAGATCCAAGCCTGAGTGGATACCGGTAGAGGCCAGGCGCTTGCATGGCTAGATCCAGAACCTTCCAGCTGCTTCGGCAGGATCATCAATGGGTAATAGGATTACCCAAATCAAGGTAAATTAAATTTAGATTTAATTTAATTTTATTTTTTATTTATCAGATAATAAAATTAGATCTAAAAAGTATCAAGATCTGATTAGGATCTAAGAGGTAAAAATTTTTGAAATATATGCCTCTTGATCCAATCAGATCTGAACGAACCTGGACCCCGAAAAATCAGGATTTTTCCTTCAACTGGTATCAGAGCCAGGTTCTTATAAAATTTATTTAGATCTGATTTTAATTTATTTTAATTAGTAATTTTAGATATCACATGAGATGTGATCAGATCTAAAATTAGAAAATAAAAAATTAAAATTAAATTAATTTGGATCTAATATGTATGAAGATATGCATGACTAGTTCTAGGAATAGAATTAGTTCTATAGAATAGTCTAGTATAATCATAATTTTTAATTTGATTAAATCATATTTTTAGATCTATTTATTTTACTATTTTTTGATATTATAAATATTATAATAAGATCTAAAAAATAGAAAATAAATTAAATTTAAATTTGTATCATATGAGATATGATTGATGCATGTCTAGACTAGTTGTAGAATAGTTCTACATAATAGGTCTAGATTAGAATTTTATTTGATTAGATCAATTTAAATCTAATTTTTTAGATTATTATGAGATAATTTAGATCTGAAAAATATGCATGATTGATACATGAGATGTATGCAAAATATGCCATGATTAGATCTAATTTTTATATGAGATATATGATATAGATCTAATTACTTTTTTGTAGATTAGTTGTATGTTCCTGATTAAGGCGTTCCTCTTGGCCGTCCGGTCATAAGAACGAAGAAGGGTTTAAAGGCCCTCTCCTTCCATTCGATGGGGTGTTCTTATGATGTGTAGGGGTGCTGCGTGTTCGTCCTTAATCAGAAATCCAAAACTTACTTTCTGCAAAATCCTAGATCCTGAAACCCTAGGATTTATTGTGCATATTTTGTTTATGAACCCTAAACTTAATTAAGAATTAAGATTATGAAATATAATTAGGTCTAAAATTGAGAATTTTAGATCTAAGACATATTCATAAATACTGGGTTCGGGCTTGGGTAGCTCAATTAGGTCTAAGCGGTTGATCAAACCGAATCAAGAGTTGGTTAGATGGGATCAACAATGCTTAAATTGACCAGCCTAATAGGATTAAGTCTGGGTCAAGATCGAGTCATGTGAGTGATCGATCAAGCAAGACCTAATTAGGCTCAGAGGTTAGAGTCTGGATTGTAGGCTAACCCAATTGGTTCTGGCTCAAATAATTTGGTGTCTAAGGTAAGTTTGGCAGATACGACCGACTGATTTTTAATTGGAAGCTACTCGACTCTGAATGCATTCTTGTACGAGTTAATGGCATATTCCCTTCCACCGGTCTCACTTACCTGGCCATATTTGTTGACTCAGTTCTGATCTGAGGTGGTCAATAATCCGAGCTAACCCATGCCACTAGGTTAGTCATAATTGTTATGACTATGACAAGTCTAGTTTAATGAGACCTAAATCAATTCTCCCTAAGAAAAGATTAAGTCTGAGGTCTTCCACCATTGTAGATGTGCGGGCCCTTCCTGGGGTTGATTGTTCTCTGACTGGATACAGTGGCTCAGTTGCACCGGAAGATGCAACCATGTCTATTAGGCATTGGATGCTATGGGCTGGAGGATGAGTTGGGCTCAATATTTCGGATACGGTGAGAGACTCAATTAGGAATCCAGTCTATGCAAATGGTGGGTCTGACTTAACTAAGGAGTGGATCAATATTTTGGATACGGTGAGATTCATGAATTAGAGACCAAGTTTGGGTGCACCATGATTAGAGAATCATTGAACAAGAGTTGTTCACTCATTGGCTAACCCATCACCAATAACTGTTAGGTGAGGTGATGAGTCAGTTGGTGAGACCGCACCACCCACTAGAAATCATTAATCATGGAGATTTTCGCATCTCTATAGAGGGAGTGTAGGGATCCGAGAAAATAGTGGGAGCTAATTTGTTTAAAAATAAAATCTCCTAAATAAATTGGTTAAGTCTTAATTACAGTATCTAACTAGAAACTTTGACTCTCTACAGGAAAATGTCTGCATCCAACCCATTAGCACGTATCCTGGACACACATAGACTGACTGGACCCAAATTATAAAGATTGGCTCAGGAACTTCAAAACTTCAAAATTTATTTTGGGTTTCGAGAAGTTAACCTCATGTATTGGACCAGGACCCTCCCACCTTACCAGCTCGTCCATCCGCTGAACAGAGAGCGTCTCTGGATAAGTGGATAGACGAAGATAATAAGGCCAGATACTACATGTTGGGCTCGATGTCTGATGAGCTTCAGCGCCAACATGAAGATATCAGGACTGCTCGCCAAATGTTGGCTCACCTACAGGAGATGTTTGGTGAACAGAGTCGCGCAGCCAAGTATCAAGTCACTAAATGACTGTTTTAAGGCTAAGATGCGTGATGGGCAGTCAGTCCAAGATCATTGTCTGATGATGATCAAGGACATGGAAGAGCTTGAGAAGCTCGGTGTGAAGGTTGGACTTGGATCTGCAGAATGATATTAATTCTGCAATCCTTGACTGATGCATATGGGCAAGTTCATCATGAATTACCATATGCATAAACTTCAAAATTCCTTGGCCGAACTTAATGAATATGCTGGTTACCGCTGAGCTTTCTATGAAAGGTTCTAAAGGCTCAGTTGCTTGCTATGGAATGGACTTCTTCCAAAGAGAAAGTCTTTTGGAAAAGAAAGAAGAAGTCTGTGAAAAAGCAGAAGGTGGAAGGAGGAAAGAAGAAAAAGGCAGAGCTGAAGAAGAAGGCCGCTGACAAAGGAAAGTATTTTCATTGCAACAATGACGGCCATTGGAAGCGGAACTGCCCTACTTACCTGGCCACCCTAAAGAAGAAGGAGGAAGGTCCTTCTGGAGGTATGCTCGTTATTGAGTCTAACCTTACTGATTTCTTCTGCATCCAGTTGGGTGCTTGACTCTGGTTCTAGTGCTCACTTGTGCACTTCTATGCAGGGATCTTGAGGATAGCAGGAGGCTGAGGGATGGAGAGATGATCCTATGCATCGGAAAATGGAGCAAGAGTTGCTACCAGTGGCCGTGGGAACATACCCTCTTCGATTACCATCTGGTTTAGACTTAGTATTAAAAGACTGTTATTATGTGCCTGCAGCTAGCAGGAATTTGATTTCTGTTTCATGCCTTAGCATTAGAAGGCTATGTAATTAGTTTTCTTAAGGACCATTGTAACATTCTTTATGAAAGAAATAAAATTGCAAATGGTTTTCTTATTAACGGTCTTTATCAGTTACATATTGATGTATCTATTTTTAACTATCGAGCAAAATGTGAATGCCATAAAATCAAAACGACCTAGGGATAGTCCAAATGATAGGTATCTATGGCACCTAAGATTAGGTCATATAGCAGAAGATAGGATTAACAAATTGGAGAAAAATTGGGCTATTGAGTCCATTGACTTTTGAGTCATATCCAATTTGTGAATCCTGTCTTCAATGGCAAAATGACTAAAGCTCCCTTTTGTTAGGACATGGGGAAAGGGCCACAGATCTTCTTGCCCTAGTACATACTGATGTGTGCGGCCCATTTGATGTGCCGGCTAGAGGCAAATTTTGTCTACTTCATTAACCTTTACCGATGATTTATCTAGGTATGGGTATGTGTATCTTATGAGACACAAGTCTGAAGCTTTTGAAAAGTTCAAAGAATTCAGACATGAAGTAGAAAAAGCAAACTGGAAAAATCCATTAAGGTTCTTCGATCAGATCGAGGAGGTGAATACCTTAGTCGGGAAAATTCCTAGACTATCTCAAGGAAAAATGGCATAGTCTCTCAATGGACTCCACCAGGAAACACCTCAACTCAACGGGGTTTCAGAATGGAGAAATCGGACTCCTATTAGATATGGTTCCGATCCATGATGAGCTTCACAGACCTCCCTGATTTTCTTTGGGGATACTGTCATTGTTAACTTGCAATATACTTACTGAATAGGGTTTCCTTCTAAAACCGTTCCTACCACACCGTATGAGATATGGCATGGTAAGAAACCAAGTCTGAGTCATCTCAGAATTTGGGGTTGTCCGGCTCATGTCAAAAGACAACAAGCGGACAAGTTAGACTTTAGGTCCTTTAGAGCTCGATTCATAGGATATCCTAAAGAGTCATTAGGATATTATTTCTACATTCCAGAAGATCACAATGTGATTGTGAGTCGACATGCCATCTTTCTTGAAAAATAGTTTATTCAAGATAGCGGCATTGGAAAGCAGATCAAGCTTGATGAGAAAGTCTCACAAGAGCAACGAGCTAAGGACCAAATGGAACCAAATCAGGTTGAGCCAATCCATACACTACCTCCTCCACCTCGTAGATCGGAAAGGATTTTCCCATCCCCCTGAAGAGATACTTAGGTATTATTTCAGAGGATGTAGAGAAAATGTTCCTCATAGGTAATGGGGTTCATGGTGATGATCCCAAAACCTACAACGAGGCGATATCAGATATCGACTCTGAGAAATGGTTAGAGGCAATGAAGTCAGAAATTGACTCGATGCACTCAAACCAAGTCTGGACCTTGGTAGATCCACCAGAAGGTATAGTACCTATTGGGTGTAAATGGATCTTCAAGAGAAAGATTGGTGCAGATGGAAAATGTGGAGACATTCAAGGCTAGATTAGTGGCAAAAGGTTATAGTCAACGCTGAAGGCATTGACTATCAGGATACCTTTTCGCCAGTAGCTATGCTAAAATCCATCCGCACATTGCTTGCTGTTGCAGCCTATTTCGATTATGAAATATGGCAAATGGAATGTGAAAATGGACGTTCTTAAATGGATATCTTGAGGAAGATATCTATATGGAATAGTCGCTAGGATTTCACATCCAGTGATGATGATCACAAGGTTTGCAAGCTGCAAAGGTCCATATATGGACTTAAGCAAGCATCTCGGAGCTGGAACACTCATTTTAATGATGTGATCAAAATATTTGGTTTCATCAAAAATGAGAAGGAGCCATGTGTCTTCAAAAAGGTCAGTGGGAGCGCTGTTGTCTTCCTCGTATTGTACGTGGATGACATCCTCCTTATTCGGAAATGATATTCCCATGTTGACCATAGTTAAAATGTGGTTATCTAAAGAATTCTCCATGAAAGACCTAGGAGAAGCATCCTTTATTCTAGGAATTAAGGTCTATAGAGATAGACCGAATAGGATGCTAGGACTTTCACAGAAGATGTACATAGAGGAAGTACTAAAGAGGTTTAGTATGGAAAACTCTAAGAGGGGTTTAGTACCCTTCAGACATGGCATTCATCTTTCCAAGAAGATGTGCCCTAGCACACCTGAGGAAATAGAATGCATGAGCAAGATCCCTTATGCTTCAGCAATAGGGAGCCTCATGTATGCCATGTTATGTACACGACCTGATATAGCCCATGCCGTGAGTGTCACGAGCAGATATCAGTCGAATCCAGGTGAAGAACACTGGACTTCTGTGAAATGTATCCTTAAGTACTTGAGAAGAACTAAGGATATGTTGTTGGTCTTTGGTAATGGAGAACTCCAAGTCTAGGGGTATACAGACTCGGAACTTTATGTCCGATGTAGATGATCGAAAGTCGACATCTAGGAAGTTTGTTTGTGTGCAATGGTGGAGCTGTCAGTTGGAAAAGTTTCAAACAAATAGTGATAGCAGATTCCACCATGGAAGCAGAATATATCGCTGCATTAGAAGCTACGAAGGAGGCATTCTGGTACAAGAAGTTTGCCGTGGAGATCGAAGTGATGCCATCAGATGCCATTCCTCTATACTGCGACAACAATGGAACCATAGCCCTTGCTAAGGAGCCTGAGGTCTCACCAAAAATCCAAGCACATCGAGCGGCGATACCACCTCATCCATGATTACCTCGAGAAGGGTTACGTCGAGGTCAAGAGAGTCGACTCCGTAGATAATGCGGTGGACCCTGCTTACAAAGCCGTTGGGCCAGCAGAAGATCGAAGCCCACCTTGAGAAGATGGGACTTAGATTTGTAGCCAATTGGCTTTAGGTCAAGTGGGAGTTTGTTAGATATGTGTGCCCTAGAAGCCAGAATTGGCTGACACTTGTAATACACTTCTAAGGGATAAAATTATAATTTTGACTATAAATAATAAAATGGGTTATTTTCTATCACATATGTGTATTTAGTGTCTGTGATACATCCCTTGAGTTAATGGTAATGATAATTCATATTTTCAAGAGTTGAAAATTTAAGACATGAATTTTCATTTATTAACTCATAAAATGCTCCTGACCGTAGGATCATCATGAGGATGGTGATTGATCCGGAAGGTTAGTGTACAATCGCTTCTTTGTAGTAGATGAGTCTTAAGTCTATGGTGTAGAGACACCGGAGCGAGAGTACAGGTACTCGTTAGAGAATGAGGGCACTGAGCGTGACCACCTCGAGTAGTCATAAGGAAGTCTACCTTCTCGTCGATGACTGACTCGATGCTGCAGTGGTGTGTCTGGTTCTTTGACCTGAGGTGCATCGGCAGTTCACCTTGAGGGTGTTATAGTTTGACTACACCATGACTCAGTCTCCTAGCCATTCGGAATCCTGAGGTGTATGTTGGCTATAGCATGTTCATTGTAGGAATTGGATTGCACCAAGATGGAATCTATCTACCTCGGTGGATGAGGAGCAGCCCTATGATGATCATGAGAATCAAGTCCATAAGCCCATGGCCATGGTAGAGAGTGAAATAATAGAAAGAGTTTCTATTAAGGTTTTCACATCAGACTTGAATCGAATGATTAAATCATATGATAGAAATTAGGGTTTGACGAGTTCACCTTAACCCTAATCTGATCGGGGCTCAAGATAGAAGAACTTAATCACACAAGTAGCTGCACCAAGAGGTTCATTTTTAATTTTGATGGGATTGCCACCATATGCTGCTAGGTGTCACTGGTGGATTTTGGGAGCAATTAGAATGATTTAGATGATCGATCATTCTAAGTTGTCTGAATTAGAAGAGTTCTGATCCATCGAAAGGAGTTTCGATGATGTCGATGATGGAGATCATGACATATCCCATTACCATACAGAATTGATCCTAACTGGGTTACATAAATAAGGGTTTGGATCTGGATATCATCAATTGTACTAATCCAGTTCAATTGATTTGAATATCATTCAATTAGGTTCAAGAAAATCATGCTAGCACACGATTGAGCCTAACGTTCTCCTTTTTCTATCATAAAAGTTATCTCGACTGAGCCAAATAAGTTTGTGCTCTCTCAGGTACCTTTACTTGGTCTGACTGGAGCTTGTCCAAGTTAGAAAAGAATTGTCTTAATTTATGAGATAAATTTGAGACAACACCTGCCATTTTCAGTCACCTACTAATTCTTATACTTTGACTTGGTCAAAAATTGACCTTTGACTCTTGGACATCTGCCCATGTGTCATGTACTTATTGAAGAGCAGATAGGGGCTTGTCCCCTCTCTAGAAATAGGAAAGAAGGGGGTGCATGCCTAGGATGGCGTGCACCCATGGATAGGGATGCTGGAGCCCCATACGGATGGGACTCCAAGTTGCTTCTTGGATTCAAACTAGGTGACCCTCACCAATAGACTTTGACTAGTCTTAGGTGCCACCTTAAGATGAATCTGTGGGTCTCTCATCTGATTGGATTAGGTGATGTCATCCCATAAATCAGATTTAGATCTCATTGCACGAAGCAATGTGATTGGCCGGGGTGATGCAGCACTGCATGACGCAGTAGAGTCTATAAAAAGGCCCTATCTGTGCCCACTTTTGAGACTTCTCCTCTAAGCCATACCCCAAGGCTGCCCCTCTTCCTTCTCCATGCCACCATCTAGCCCTCTCCCTCCTCTCCATGTCCAAGGAAGTTGGGCCTTCAGATTAGTGCGAGTTAGGCAAGGAAAGGCTGACGAAAAAGGAAGAAGGCAGCACTACTGCAGAGACGATGGATGATCTTCAGAAGAAATTTTGAAAATTCTTCAAATTAAATCTAGATCTAATTTTTGGAGAAAAGAAAGAGAAGGAGAAGATCTCCAGATCCAATCTAAGTGGATATCGATAGAGGCTAGGTGCTTGCGTGGCTAGATCTAGAACCTCATAGCTTCGACAGGATCATCAACTGGTAATCAGATTACCCATAATCAAGATAAAATTAATTCAAAATTAATTTAATTTTATTTTCTTATTTATCAGATCATAAAATTAGATCTGGAAAGTGTTAGATCTGATTAGGATCTAAGAGGTGATTTTTGAAATATGCCTCTCGATCCAATTAGATCTGAACGAACCTAATTTCAAAAAATTAGGATTTTCCTTCAGCTCAGTGTCAAGTTAGATCAGGATCTATAGATTGATATAATTCTGCAGTCCTTGACTAATGCATATGGGCAGTTCATCATGAACTATCATATGCATAAACTACAAAATATTTCTGAGCTTATAAACATGCTGATCATTGTTGAGCTTTCCATGAAAGGTTCTAAAGGCTCAGTACTTGTTGTAGAGCAGACTTCTTCCAAAAGAAAGTCTTTTGAAAAGAAGAAGAAGACTGCGAAGAAGCAAAAGATCGAAGGTGGGAACAAGAAGAAGGTAGATCCAAAGAAGAAGGCCACTAATAAAAAAAATATTTTCATTGCAACACTGACAGCCATGGAAAGTGGAACTACCTTGTATACCTAGCTAGCCTAAAGAACAAGAAGGAAGCAGGTTCTTCTGGAGGTATGCTTGTTATTGAATCTAATCTAACGATTTTTTTTACATCCAGTTGGGTGCTTAACTCTGGTTCTAGTACTTACTTATGCACTTTTATGCAGCATCTTAAGGATAGTAGGAGATTGAGAGATGGTGAGATGATCCTACGTGTCAAAAATGGAGCAAGAGTTGTTGCTATGATTATGGAAACATATCCTCTTCGACTACCATCAGGATTAGATTTAGTTCTTAGGAACTATTTTTATGTGCCTGTTGATAGGGAATGGTGTATACGGTGGAAGCATGAATTTCAAAGCAAAAACATGAAATCATATAAATCAATTTTGAACCCTAGGACCACCTTATTAGCAATTAAATCATATAACATGCATTTGCAATATAAAAGAAAGTATTAGAACATACCTTTTATTGCTAAACCCTAAATTGAACCTGATCGTCGGTAGCAATCCGTCAGGGGTTCCACCAGGTGCCCATTTGTTCACCCTCTAATGTTGATCCACAAAGAGACTTGATCAAGACACCAGCATGTCTGATTTATATAATTAGAGTTCTAATAATAAGAACTTCAATTAAAAGGGCAAGACCTTCTTTAGCCTTTATGTCACCTTCCTTGCCTCTCCTTATCTATCTTCCTTTTTCTTTGTCTTCTTAATTTTTCTTCCTAATCTCTTAGTCTTAAGATGACTTCTTGTCCTTATAAGGACAAGATCTAGACAAGAGAAGGGAAGAAAGAAAATTGGACAAAAAGAAACTCTTGTAAGAAAGAAAGATAATTTTCACATCTCCCGGACTCAAGGTATGCACCCTTATTTATAATGTACGTAAGGGTGCCAACACAATTTCTCGCACCCTTAAAAAAAAAAAATCTCATGTCCCTTCAGCCAATCTCACACCTCATCAAAAAATAACGAGATGTAGACTTAGTCCAAGAGGTGCCTTAAAGCAGAAGGACTCTTGGACTAATTCTACGTAAGTTATTTACGAAGAGTTGCAATATTTCATCATTGGCGCCACCCTTTTCATCCATTAGATCAAATAAAAGGGCCATCCAATGGCTCTAAAAAGGGATGCCCATTCAGCAAGAAGGCATGGAGATGATCTTTGAATAGTCAAAGTCCCAAGGGACTTTGACTTGGTCCAAGAGGCATCAAGAAGGAGTGGGCGGCATGGAGTCCTGGGCGGCAAGGAGTCTTGGGCGACAAAGGAATCCTGGGTGACAAAAATTAAAAAGAAAATGGAGTTTTTAACTTGTAGAAGGACTCTTTATCACCCCATATCAGATGTCCATGCCTATTCAAAATTTTTATGCGACATAACAAATGGAAAAAGTCAAAGAAGGTAGGCGCCAACTAATTCTATGCACCAAAAAATGCTTTGCGCATGAAAGACTTCCCATGCGCAAGAGAGAGACTCTCTGGCATGTGGGATTCAGGTATGTGGCACCCCAACTGAAGCCCAATCAGTCTAGGTTAATCCAATTCAAGACCAAATCCTATTTGGCTCAAATTGGACCTTAATTAGCCCAAATCGAAAGCCGATTCGAATCCAATTCGAAATCCAGGTGCTAGGGTTTGCTACATGTGCTAGCATGTTCATCTTGCAAACATGGTCTAATCCAATTAGACCCTTAATCAACTCTCTTTGTGTGTGACCCATTGGGTTCCACATCTAACCAGTAGTGAGTCTGGGTGTGATTTGACCTAATCTGGTTAGAACTCAACCAAACCGATTTAGGTCAAAACTAGCCAACCCAATTTGACTTAATTTAGAACACTTTCTAATTTAATGATCAAATTAAAATTTTAATTTGATCAAACCCACAAGACATGATTGATGTCTAGCAACGTATCATGACTTTCTCGAAAGATGTAAAATTTTGATGGAAATACCAAAAATATCCTTCAGTGAAAATTACCATGCAACTAGATCCTTCGATCTCCCTGCATCCTGAATATGACTCTGGGTATGGAAATATGTCAATCCCAATATCATATTCATTTCTCTTTCAATCTTATGATGATGATTCATTTAATGAAACATTAGAAACCATTTCTAATTTTCATCATGCTTTGATCAAAGTCTTCCTGAATCATCATTTGTTTGAAGCAGGTAGGATGCTATTTCCTCTTACCAGGAGAGATCGATTCCATGTTAACCTACTCACAACCTTCATATATATAATCTACCATATCTAGATCATCCCGTACATAACTGAGTCATGAATGAGTATGAACCAAAATATGGATTTATATATATAAGATTCTATGGTAGTTTCAGGTCAAAGGATTACATGCACAAATTCCACTATGAGAACCATCTATTGACATGTAGATAAGACTCCATTAGATATTCTCGATTTGGATCAATTCAGTGAACTCATTCTCTAATGAGCACCCACATTCTTGTATTAGTGTCATACATAAGTTATTGTGAGATCAATCACCCTCTCAATCGAGCATACAAAGAATGTGCTAGTCTTACCGAAAAACATTGATCCCTAACTCAATGTCCCATCGACTAGGAATATTTAAATTAGGATTTTAAGATTTTAGGTCTCACTGGTATGATCTCATCATAATCCTAAAACCATAGCCCTAATTTATAGGATTCATCATAATCTTAAATAAATAATAAGACACTGCATATGATGAAATAAATGCCTTTATTTATTTATTAAAAAATGTCATTACATGAGTTTGGAAGACAAAGAATAGCCCAAAAATTAATTGGCTTGAGGGCATATTCCTTTCAATCTCCCACTTGCACTAAAGCCAATCGCCCTTATATTTTAATCCCATACAATCAAGGTGGCGATCAAACAGTTGCAGTGGTAAAGCCTTAGTGAATGGGTCTGCTATGTTGTTCTTTGTGTCAACTCATTCTATGACTACATCTTGTCTTTCAATAATTTCACGAACGAGATGGAAGCATCTCAGAATGTGTTTGGATTTATGATGAGACCTTGGTTCCTTTGCTTGAGCAACAGCTCCAGTATTATCACAGTAAAGTGGTACTGGATTCTCAATTTTAGGAATAACACCAATTCAGTGATGAACTTCTTCATCCAGACAGCTTCCTTGGTGGCTTCACTTACAGCTATGTATTCTGCTTCAGTGGTTGAGTCAGCTACAGTTGGCTGCTTAGTACTCTTTCCAACTTACTGCTCCACCATTCAGAGTAAAGACATATCCTAAAATGGATTTGCTATCATCTGGGTCTGATTGAAAACTAGAAGTCAGAATATGCTTCTAAGTTTAAGATCAGAACCACCATATACTAGAAAAATATCTTTAGTCCTTCTCAAGTACTTAAGAATATTTTTCACAGCTTTCCAATGATCCTCTCCTGGATCAGCTTGAAATCTACTTGCAATGCCTAAAGCATAAGCAACATCAGGCCTTGTACATAACATGGCATACATTATTGATCCAACAGCCGAAGCATAAGGAATAGAACTCATTCTATTTCTCTCTTTAGGTGTCTTTGGAGACATCTTTTTAGAGAGATGTATGCCTTGACTCATGGGTAAATAACCTCTTTTACTCCCATCCATACTGAATCTTTTCAGTATTAAGTCAATGTACCTTGATTGGGACAAGCCTAGCATCCTCTTAGATCTATCTCTATAGATCTTTATTCCTAGTATATAGGATGCTTCTCCCAAATCTTTCATGAAAAACTTATTTGATAGCCATAATTTGACTGATTGTAACATTGGGATATCATTCCCAATGAGGAGTATGTCATCTACATACAGAACCAAGAAGACTATGGTTCTCCCACTAGTTTTCTTGTACACACATGGTTCATCAACATTCTTGATAAAACCAAACTCTTTTACTGTTTCATCAAAATGGATGTTCCAACTCCTTGATGCTTGCTTTAATCCATAAATGGATCTCTTAAGCTTGCATACCTGATTTGGTCTCTCATTTGACTCAAATCCCTCTGGCTGTGACATATAGACCTCCTCCTCAAGGAAACCATTAAGGAAGGCAGTCTTTACATCCATTTGCCATATTTCATAGTCGTGGTATGCTGCTATAGCAAGCATAATCCGAATAGATTTGAGCATGGCAATAGGTGAAAATGTTTCATCATAATCAATCCCTATTTTTGCCTAAAACCCTTAGCCACCAATCTGGCCTTATAGGTTTCAATTTGACCATCAGCTCCAATCTTTTTCTTAAAAATCCATTTGCATCCAATAGGATTTATATCCTCTGGTGCATCCACCAAAGTCCATACTTTGTTGGTGTGCATGGATTCCTATTTTGGATTGCATGGCAGCCAGCCATTTGTAAGAGTCCTTTACTTTTGACTGCTTCCATATAGGTCAGAGGTTCGTCATTCTCAATGACTTGGGCTTCATTGTTCTCAATAATGAAACCATACCTCATAGGTGTATTTCATACTCTTTTAGACCTATGGATAGGAGTTATGTGTTCTGGTTCTTTTATGTGATTATATGGTTGAGAAATTTCTATTTGTTTTTCTTGAACTTCACTAAGTTCAATATTTCTGCCACTGCCCTTTTCTAGGATAAATTTTTTTTTTCATGAAAGTGGCATGCCTACTTACAAATACCTTTTGTTCAGTAGGATGGTAGAATAAATATCCTATACTATTTCTAGGATATCCTATAAATAGATATCTGTCTGATCTAGCATCAAGTTTATGTCCAAAATTTTTTTTGACATATGCTGGACAACCCCATATCTTAAGATACTTAAGATTAGGTTTCTTACTTCTCCATATGTCATATGGAGTACTAGATATAGATTTAGAAGGTACTCTATTCAAGATGTAAATTGCAGTCTCCAGGAGCATGACCCCAGAAGGAAATAGGTAATTTCAGTGAAGCACATCATGGACCGTACCATATCTAATAAGGTATGATTTTTTCTTTTGGCTACACCATTTAATTATGGTGTATAAGGAGGTGTCCATTCAGAGAGAATCCCTTTAACTTTAAGATAGTCTAGAAACTCACTAGATAAGTATTCTCCTCTCCGATCAGATCGAAGGATTTTTATACATTGTCCAATTTGTTTTTCGACCATACTTTGATACTCTTTAAATTTATCAAAGGCTTCTGATTTGTGTTTCATAAGATACACATATCCAAACCTAGATAAATCATCAGTGAACGTTATAAAATAAGAGTATCCTCCTCTAGCTTGAGTTGTCATAGGACCACATACATCCGTATGTACAAGTCCTAATAACTCATTTGTCCTTTTTCCATGTCCACTAAATGGAATCTTGGTCATTTTACCCATGAGGCATGATTCACAAGTTCCCAATGATTCATAATCAAAAGGATCAAAGAACTTTTCTTTGTATAACTTGTTAATCCTAGCCTCACTAATATGACCTAATCGATAATGCCAAAGTAAAGTATTATTTATGTCATCTCTCTTACGTTTTTTATTTTCATCAATATGAAATATATTATCATCCAAACATAGAGTCAACAAACCATTGCTAAATATGCCAAAACAAATATTTTTATTAGAATATTTGATCGAGCAACCTTCGCTCGTTACATTAAGACTATAACCTTATTTTAATAACAAGGGTATAGATATAATATTTCTAATGATCTTAGGCATATAATAATAATTTGTAAGCTCTAAGATCTTTCCATAAGGTAACTTCAATATATTTGTCCCTACAGCTTCTGCTTGGATAGACTCTCCTCCAATGCCATAGAGCTTGAAGTCACCTTTCTTCAAACTCTTAATTTTCTACAGCCCCTGCAAAGATTTGTAGATATGAAAACCACAGTCGGTATCTAATACCCAAGAATTTGAAATGAAAGAATTTAATGATAATATAGTATGTATCTCATACATACCTTTTGGTGCATTATTTGCACCAGACTTCATGGTTGCAAGGTAAGCCTTGCAATTCCTCTTCCAATGATCTATTTTGCCACAGTGAAAATAGGTCATCTATTTAGAGACCTTCTTCACCTTTTTCTTCTTATTTATACCACCTTTAGGGTTCAACTTTCTCTTTGAATCCTTTTTGCCTGCCTTCTTCTTGGAGATCCCATCCACAAGAAGAAGAGGAGCCTTATCTTTCTTGATATAGCTTTCTGCTGTCTTGAGCATATTTAACAGCTCAGGCAAGAAAGAATTCAGTTTGTTCATGTGATAGTTCATGACAAACTGAGAAAATGATTCTGTGAGTGATTGCAGGATCAAATCCTGACTTAACTCTCCATCCATAACAAAACCTAATTGACTTAATCGAGTGATTAGGTTCAATTACCATCAAAACATGATTTTGTATGGATGTTTCCTTCTATCATTCTTGCATGAAATAATTGCTTAGATATCTCATATCTAGCAGTCCTACTATGCTCTCCATAAAGCTCTTTTAGATTGAGCAATATGGATTGAGTGTCCATGCCATCATGCTGCCTCTGTAATTCATTATTCATAGAGGCAAGTATGATGCATTTGACAGTAAAGGAATCATTTTGCCACATCTTGTATGTGGACTTATCTTCATCTGTGGCATCATTTCCTAATGGCTTAGGATCAGGGGCATCAAGAATATAGGAGAGTTTTTCTTGACTGAGTACTATTTTTAGGTTTCTCAATTCAGTCAACATAATTTTGACCAGTCAATTTATTTGAATCCAAAATTGAATGCAATGAAAGTGAAGAAGCCATTTAATCTACATAATAAAGAACAATATATAAGCAAACAACTCATGATGACAAACATAATTAAATTAGGACTTTAATTTAATTATGTCTTTCACTATTTAATCAAAAAATCATAACCCTCTTATTGATTTTCTTAGTGAGAATAAGATCCTAATTTCTTATAAAAGGTCTTGTGGTTGCACAACAAACCTGTTATAAGTTCAAAGGTAGGAAACTCTTTCCAATTGCATTTTATGCAACTCTCAAAAAACTTTTGCCTCTAAAATATTAATAGCCTTGTGTTAGCACAACAAACTTTAATATTTTAGTTTAAATAGAATCCTTCATTTCTATACAGTCAAAATGAAATATGACTACTTTTGTGGTTACACAATAAAGCAGTATATTCAAAATGCTGTAAGCATCTCAATGCACTAGATTAATATTACATCATTCCCCATGATAGATCTTGTGGTTACACAATAGAACTAATATGGTTCTGGACATAATAAGAACCTAGTATGAAGGAAGGCCTTAATGTAGTGAATATAATACTAAGCATTTCAATCTAGAATTAAATTAATCGAATCGGCCAGATAAGTGGGAGAGAAGTGGGAGTCCCCCTATTGCTTTCCTTAGACACCAATAAATTGGTCAGGTTAGATAACAGAATCAATTTAAAAACCACGTTCTCTTTACCAATCATGAACCATTTATCCTAGACACCGATTGATCAATTAGACATCCCGACTGATACAGCTATAGATTAATTCACACTACAACTTAATATAATTTTTAAAGAGGGATTTAAAAGGTCTTGATGCACATTCTGATTTAAATCAAACTAAATACCTAATAGCATCAATTATAATAAAATTTATATATATCTATTAACATGTATAATTATTCTAGGACAACCATCATTATATAGTGAATACTTTCCACTATATCAGGGCAACCTTTACAGAATAATATATACATCATAATCTCATTATGATAAATAAAAGAATATGATCTCATCATATAAATAACATGCAAAAAACATAAAAATATATATATATATATATATATATATATAATATAAATATATATATATATATATATATATATATCATACTTTTCTTTTGTGCCATTATATTATAAGCAAAGCATTATATGATTTAACCTAATAAGGCTTGCTCTGATACCACTGATAGGGAATGGTGTACAGGATGGAAGCATGGATTTCAAAGCAAAAATATGAAATCATATAAACCAAACCCGAACCCTAGGACCACCTTATTAGCAATTAAATCATATAACATGCATTTGTAATATAAAAGAAAGTATTAGAACATACCTCTTATCGCTAAACCCTAAATTGACCCTGATCGCCGGTAGCAGTCCGTCAGGGTTCCACCAGGTGCCCACATGTTCACCCTCCAACATTGATCCACATAGAGACTTGATCAAGACACCAGCACCTCTGATTTATATAATTAGAGTTCTAATAATAAGAACTTTAATTAAAAGGGCAAGACCTTCTTTAGCCTTTATGTCACCTTCCTTGCCTCTCCTTATCTATCTTTCTTTTTCTTTGTCTTCTTAATTTTTCTTCCTAATCTCTTAGTCTTAAGATGACTTCTTGTCCTTATAAGGACAAGGTCTAGATAAGAGAAGGAAAGAAAGAAAATTGGACAAAAAGAAACTCTTGTAAGAAAGAAAGATAATTTTCACATCTCCCGGACTCAAGGTATGCACCCTTATTTATAATGTACGTAAGGGTGCCAACACAATTTCTCGCACCCTTAAAAAAAAAAATCTCATGTCCCTTCAGCCAATCTCATGCCTCATCAAAAATAATGAGATGTAGACTTAGTCCAAGAGGTGCCTTAAAGCAGAAGGACTCTTGGACTAATTCTACGTAAGTTATTTACGAAGAGTCACAATATTTCATCATTGGCGCCACCCTTTTCATCCATTAGATCAGATAAAAGGGCCATCCAATGGCTCTAAAAAGGGACGCCCATTCAGCAAGAAGGCATGGAGATGATCTTTGAATAGTCAAAGTCCCAAGGGACTTTGACTTGGTCCAAGAGGCGTCAAGAAGGAGTGGGCGGCATGGAGTCCTGGGCGGCAAGGAGTCTTGGGCGACAAAGAATCCTGGGCGACAAAAATTAAAAAGAAAATGGAGTTTTTAACTTGTAGAAGGACTCTTTATCACCCCATATCAGATGTCCATGCCTATTCAAAATTTTTATGCGACATAACAAATGGAAAAAGTCAAAGAAGGTAGGCGCCAACTAATTCTATGCACCAAAAAATGCTTTGCGCATGAAAGACTTCCCATGCCCAAGAGAGAGACTCTCTAGCATGTGGGATTCAGGTATGTGGCACCCCAACTGAAGCCCAATCTAGTCTAGGTTAATCCAATTCAAGACCAAATCCTATTTGGCTCAAATTGGACCTTAATTAGCCCAAATTGAAAGCCGATTTGAATCCAATTCAAATCCAGGTGCTAGGGTTTGCGACATATGCTAGCATATTCATCTTGCAAACATGGTCTAATCTAATTGGACCCTTAATCAACTCTCTTTGTGTGTGACCCATTGGGTTCCACATCTAACCAGTAGTGAGTCTGGGTGTGATTTGACCTAATCTGGTTAGAACTCAACCAAACCGATTTAGGTCAAAACTAGCCAACCCAATTTGACTTAATTTAGAACACTTTCTAATTTAATGATCAAATTAAAATTTTAATTTGATCAAACCCACAAGACATGATTGACGTCTAGCAACGTATCATGACTTTCCGAAAGATGTAAAATTTTGATGAAAATACCAAAAATATCCTTCAGTGAAAATTACCATGCAACTAGATCCTTCGATCTTCCTGCATCCTGAATATGACTCTGGGTATGGAAATATGTCAATCCCAATATCATATTCATTTCTCTTTCAATCTTATGATGATGATTCATTTAATAAAATATTAGAAACCATTTCTAATTTTTCATCATGCTTTGATCAAAGTCTTCCTGAATCATCATTTGTTTGAAGCAAGTAGGATGCTATTTCCTCTTACTAGGAGAGATCGATTCCATGTTAACCTACTCACAACCTTCATATATATAATCTACCATATCCAAGATCATCCCATACATAACTGAGTCATGAATGAGTATGAACCAAAATATGGATTTATATATATAAGATTCTATGGTAGTTTTAGGTCAAAGGATTACATGCACAAATTCCACTATGAGAACCATCTATTGACATGTAGATAAGACTCCATTAGATATTCTCAATTTGGATCAATTTAGTGAACTCATTCTCTAATGAGCATCTACATTCTTGTATTAGTGTCTTACACAAGTTATTGTGAGATCAATCACCCTCTCAATCGAGCATACAAAGAATGTGCTAGTCTTACCAAAAAATATTGATCCCTAACTCAATGTCCCATCGACTAGTAATATTTAAATTAGGATTTTAAGGTTTTTAGTCCCACTGGTATTATCTCATCATAATCCTAAAATCATAGCTCTAATTTATAGGATTCATCATAATCTTAAATAAATAATAAGACACTGCATATGATTAAATAAATGCCTTTATTTATTTATTAAAAAATATCATTACATGAGTTTGGAAGATAAAAAATTGCCCAAAAAATAATTGGCTTGAGGGCATATTCCTTTCACCTGCAGCAAGCAGAAATTTGATTTCTATTTCATGTTTAGCATAGGACGGCTATGTAATTAGTTTTTTTAAGGATCATTATAATATTCTTTATGAAAGAAATAAAATTGCAAGTAGTTTTCTTATTAATGGTCTCTACTAGTTATATGGTGATATTTTTATTTTCAATATCGAGCAAAACGTAAATTTCATAGGATCAAAACAACCTAGGGATAGTCTCCAAATGATAGGGATCTTTGGCACCTTAGGCTAGGTCATGTAGCAAAAGACAAGGTTAACAAATTGAAGAAATTCAGACTATTGAGTCTGTTGACTTTTGAGTTATATCTGATTTATGAATCATGCCTTCATGTCAAAATGACCAAGCTCTCTTTTATAGGATATGAAGAAAGGACCACAGACCTACTTGCCCTAGGACACACAGACGTGTGTGGTCTATTTGATGTGCTGGCTAGAGATAATTATATCTACTTCATCATCTTTATTGATGATTTATCTCAGTATGGATATTTATATTTAATGCGACATAAGTCTGAAGCTATTGAAAAGTTCAAGAAATTTAAATTTGAAGTTGAAAATAAATAGAAAAATTCATTAAGATTCTTCGATTAGATCGAGGAGGTGAATATCTTAGTCAAAAAATTTTAGACTATCTTAAAGATAATAGCATAGTCTCATAATGGACTCCACCTGAAATGCCTCAACTCAACAGAATTTCAGAACGAAGAAACCAGACCTCATTAGATATGGTCTGATCCATGATGAGCTATACAGACCTCCTATAGTTTTTTTGGGGATATAGTCTAATGGCTGCTATATATTTACTGAATAGGGTTTCTTCTAAAATCATTTCTTCCACACTATATGAGATATGGCATGGTAAGAAATCAATTCTACTTTATCTCAGAATTTGGGATTGTCCGGCTCATGTTAAGAGATAGTAGGTGGACAAGTTAGATTCTAGGTTCTTTAGAGCTCAATTTGTTAGATATCCTAAAGAGTCGTTAGGATATTATTTCTATCTTCCAAAAGACTATAATGTGATTGTGAGTCGACATGCCATCTTCTTTGAAATATAATTTATTCAAGATGGTGGCATCGGAAGATAGATTAGGCTCGAGGAGAAAGTCTCCAATGAGCAACAAGCTAAGGAACCTATGAAGATCAATCAGTTAGTACCAGTCCAAACACTACCTCCATCACCTCGTAGATCAAGTAGAGTTTTTCGTCCTCCTGAAAGATACTTAGGTACTATTCAAGAAGATGTAGAGGAAATAATCCTCATAAAAAATAGGGTTCATATTGATGATCCTAAAATCTATGACGAGACGATATCAGATATCAACTCTAAGAAATGGTTAGAAGCAATGAAGTCAGAGATTGACTCAATGCATTCAAACCAAGTCTGGACCTTGATAGATCTACCTGAGGGTATAGTATCTATTGGGTGTAAATGGATCTACAAAAGAAAGATAGGTGTAGATGGGAATGTAGAGACATTCAAAGCAAGGCTTATACCAAAAGGTTATAGTCAACGCAAAGGCATTGACTATCAGGATACTTTTTTGCCAGTAACCATGGTTAAATCTATTTGCACATTGCTTACTATTGTAGCCTATTTCGATTATGAGATATGGCTAATAGATGTGAAAATGGCATTCTTAAATGGATATCTTAAGAAAGATATCTATATGGAATAACCGCTTGGTTTCACATCCAGTGATGGTGATCACAAGGTGTGCAAGTTGCAAAGATCCATATATGGACTTGAACAAACATCTCGGAGCTGGAATGCTCATTTCAATGATATGATCAAATCATTTGGTTTCATAAAAAATTGAGGAACCATGTATTTTCAAATGGATCAATGGGAGTACTGTTGTCTTCTTCGTACTGTACGTGGATGACATCCTCTAAATTGGAAATAATATTTTCATGCTGACCACGATCAAAATATTGTTGTCTAAAGAGTTCTCTATGAAAGACTGAGGAGAAGCATTCTTTATTTTGAGAATTAAGGTCTATAGAGATAGACCGAATAGGATGCTCAGACTTTCACAAAAGATGTACATAAAGGAGGTGCTAAAGAGATTTAGCATGAAAAATTTCAAGAGGGATTTAGTACCCTCTAGACATGGCATCCATCTCTCCAAGAAGATGTGCCCTAGCACACCTGAGGAGATTGAACGCATGAGCAAGATCCCATATGCTTTGACAATAGGAAGCCTCATGAATGCCATGCTATGTACACGAGCTGATATTGCCCATGCTGTGAGTGTCACGAGCAGGTGTTAGTCAAATCTAGCAGAATAGCACCGGACTTCTATGAAATGTATCCTTAAGTACTTGAGAAAGACTAAGAATATATTTCTAGTCTTTAATAATGGAGAACTGCAGATCTAGCGGTATACAGACTCGAACTTTATGTCCAACATATATGATCAAAAGTTGATATCTGAAAGTCTGTTAGTATGCAATGATGGTGCTGTTAGCTGAAAAAGTTTCAAGCAGATGGTGGTAGTAGACTCCATAATAGAAGCAGAATACATTACTGCATTTGAAGCTATGAAGGAGGCATTTTGGTACAAGAAGTTCACCGCAGAACTTGGAGTGATGCCATCAAATGCCATCCCTCTATACTACAACAACAATGGCATCATAGGCTTAGCTAGGGAGCTGAGGTCTCACTAGAAATCCAAGCACAATGAGCGGCAATTCCATCTGGTCCATGATTACCTCGAGAAGGGATACATCGAGGTCAAGAGAGTCGACACCGTAGACAATGTGGCTGACTCACTGATGAAGCCATTAGGATAATATAAGATCAATGCCCATCTTGAGAAGATGAAACTTAGATTTATAGCCAATTAGCTTTAGGTCAAGTGGGAGTTTGTTAGTTATGTGCCCTAGAAGCCAGATTTGCTAACACTTATAATATACTTCTAAGGACAATTTTATAATTTTGACTATAAATGAATAAAAGGATTATTTTTTATCATAGTGTGTATTTAAAGTGTCTGTGATACATCCTTTGAGTTAATGATAATAATAATTCATATTTTCAAGAGTTGAAAATTTAAGACATAAATTTTCATAATTAACTCATAAACTGCTCCTGATCATAGGATCTTCACGAGGATGGTGATCGATCCAGAAGGTTCATATATGATCACTTTCTTAGAATAGATTAATCATAAGTCTATGGTATAGAGATATAAGAGTGAGAGTATAGGTACTTATTAAAGAACGAGGGTACTAAGCATGACCATCTTGAGCAGTCATAAAGGAGTCTAACTTCTTGTCGATGACTGGCTCGATGCTGCAGTGGTTTGTCTGATTCTTCAATCCGAGGTGCATCGATAGTTCATCTTGAGGGTGTTATAATTTGACTATACCATAACTCAATCTTCTTGCCATTCAAAATCTTAAGGTATATGTTAGTTATAGCATGTTCATTGTAGGAATTGGATTGCACCAATAGAGAATCTATCTAACTCGATAGATGAGGAGTATCCCTATGATAGTCATGAGATTGAGTCCATAAGCCCATGATCATGGTAGTGTTAAGATGATATAAAGAGTTTCTATTAGGATTTCACATCATACTCAAATCAAATGATTAATTCATATGATGGATATTGGGTTTGACGAGTTCACCTTAATCCTAATCCTATCGGAGCTTAGGATAGAAGAACCCAATCACACAAGTAGCAGCACCGAGAGATTCACTTTTGGTTCTAATAGCTTGCCACCATATACTGCTAGGTGTCACTAGTAGATTTTGGAAGCAATTAGAATGATCTTGGTGATCAATCATTCTAATTATATGAATCAAAAATATTTTGGTCCATCGAAAGGTGTTTCGATGATGTCGATGATGGAGATTGTGACATATCTCATTACCATATGAAACTGAACCTAACTGGATTACATAAATAAGGGTTTGGATTTGGATGTCATTAATTGAGCTAACCCAATTTGATTGATTTGGACTATATCTAATTAGATTCAAGAAAATCATGCTGGCACACGATTGAGCCTAACATTCTTCTTTTGTAATCATTCTAGTTCATCTTGGCTAAGCCAATCTTTTTTGGGCTCACTCAAGAACCTGATCATAGCCTGATTGGAGCTTATCCAATTTAGAAAATAGTTGTCCTAATTCATCAAATGAATTTAAGACAACACCTATCAATTTTTGTCACCTACCATTTTTAGTTTCTGGACAAGGTTCAACAGTTGACCCTGTACACTTGGATAGAGGGCCATGTGGCATGTGACCATTAGAGAGCACTTGGGGCTCTTGTCCCTTTGCTAAAAGAGGAATGAGAGAGGGCACATGCCATCCTAGGTGTGCACCCCATGTGGATAAGGATGGAGTCCCATACAGATGGGACTCTAGGGTTGCTTGATAGTCTTAAACTCCTAGGCGCCATCTATTTGGGTTTATCCATCCATGTTGCCACTTTAGTGGATTTTTTAGGGACTCTCATTTGATTGGATCAGATGACATCACTCAGCCAATTAGATTAAGATCTGATTAAATCGATGAATCTAATTCATTGAGGTTGTGTGGAACTGCATGGTGCAGCAGGGTTTATTTAAACCCTATCTATGCCTAGGTTTCAATCTCTATGCCCATCCGCCATGCCCGATGGATGTCCCTCTTCTCCTCCATGCCATCCACTGATCCTCTCTCTCCCCTCTCCATGCCCAAGGAGTTGGGCACAAATCTAGCAAGAGTCCAAGGAGCATTGGCACCCAGATTAGGAAGAAGGCAGCACTATTTCAAGAAATGATTGCTACTACTTAAAAAGGAGTTTTGAAGAATCTTTAGAACAGTTTTAGATCTGATCTTTGGAGCATTGATTTAGAAGGAGAAAACCTCTAGATCTTACCTAAGTGGACTTTGGTAGAGGCTAGGCATGTGCATGGCTCGATCCAGAACCTCAAGAGCGTCAGGATCATCATCAGGATAATTAGATTACCCTAATTAGGTAACAATGGTTATTTCCTTATTTAGATTCAATATTTATTTTTAATATTAGATCACCATGATTAGATCTGATAACTATTAGATCTGATCGGATTATTTAAGAATTTATAAAATAATCTATCTCAGATCTGATCATATTTGAATGATCCTATGGTGAAAAATAGAGATTTTCCTTAATATTAGATATTGGATGCTATGGGTTGGACGATGGGTTGGGCTCAATATTTTAGATACGGTGAGAGATCCAATCAAAAATTCAATTCATGTAAATGGTGGGTCTGACTTAACTAAGGAGTGGAGCAATATTTTGGACATGGTAAGCTTCATGAATTAGAGACCAAGTTTGGATGCACTATGATCAGAGAATCATTGGGCAAGAATTGTCCACTCATCGGTTGATGCATCACCATTAACTGTTAGGTGAAGTGGTGTGCCACTTGATGCGACCGCACCATCCATTAGAAATCAATTGATCGCTAAGATTTTTGCATCTCTACCAAGGGAGTGTAGGGATCCAAGAAAATAGTGGGAGCCTAATTTGTTTAAAAATAAAATTTTTAAATAAATTGGTTAAGTCTAATTATAAAATCTAACCAGAAACTTTGACTTTCAATAGAAAAATATCTACATCCAATCTGCTAGCCCATATCTTGGATACCCATAGATTGACCAGACCCAATTACAAGGATTGGCTCCAGAACTATAAAATTATTTTGGATTCCAAAAAGCTGACTCATGTATTGGATCAGGAACCTCCCACCCTACCAGTCCGTCTATTCACTGAACAGAGAGCGTCTTTGAAAAAGTGGATGGATGAAGATAGTAAAGCTAGGTACTACATGTTGGGCTCGATGTCTGATAAGCTTTAGTCCCAACATGAGGATATTAAGACTGCTTGCCAAATGTTGGCTCACCTACAAGAGTTGTTTGGTGAGAAGAGTCATGTAGCCAAGTATTAAGTCACTAAAAGATTTTTTAAGGCTCAAATGCATGATGGATAGTCGATCCATGATCATTGTCTGATGATGATCAAGGATTTAGAAGAGCTTGAGAAGCTCAGTGTCAAGCTATACAGGGACTTGCAAATTGATGTGATCTTGCAGTCCTTGACTGATGCATATGGATAGTTCATCATGAACTTTCATATGCATAAGTTGCAATGTACTCTACCCGAATTGATGAATATGCTAGTTACTACTGAGCTCTCTTTGAAAGGTTCAAATGACTCCGTGCTTACTGTGGAGCAGACTTCTTTCAAGATAAAGTCTTTTGAAAAGAAGAAAAAGTCTGCAAAGAAGTAGAGGACTAAATGTGGGAAGAAGAAGAAGGGAGAGCCAAAGAAGAAGGCCGCGGACAAAGAAAAATATTTTCATTACAACACCGATGGCCATTGGAAGTGGAACAATCCTTTATACCTGGCTAGCCTAAAGAACAAGGAGGTAGGTCCTTCTGGAGGTATGCTCGTTATAGAATCTAACCTTATAATTTCTTCTGCATCCAGTTGTGTGCTTGACTCTAGTTTGAGTGCTCACTTGTGTACTTCTATGTAGGATCTTGAGGAGAGTAGGAGGCTGAGGGATGGTGAGATGATCCTATGCATCGAAAATGGAGTAAGATTTATTGCTGTGGCTGTGAAAACATATCCTCTTCGACTACCATCAGGATTAGATTTAATACTTAGAAACTATTTTTATGTGCGTGCAGCAAGCAGAAATTCGATTTCTATTTCATATTTAGCATAGAAAGGCTATGTAATTAGTTTTTTTAAAAATCATTGTAATATTCTTTTTGAAAGAAATAAAATTGTAAGTGATTTTCTTATAAATGATCTTTATCAGTTACATATTGATGTTTATGTTTTTAATATCAAGCAAAACATGAATGCCATAAGATCAAAGCGACCTAGGGATAGTCTAAACGATAGGTATCTTTGGCACCTTAGGCTAGGTCAATAGCAGAAGACAGGATTAATAAATTGATGAAATTTGGGCTATTGAGTCCGTTGACTTCCGAGCATATATGATTTGTGAATCATGCCTTAATGGCAAAATGACCAAGCTCTCTTTTATGGGACATGAGGAAAGGACCACAAACCTATTTGCCCTAATACACATAGATATCTACAATCTATTTGATGTACCGACCAGTGGTAATTTTATCTACTTCATCATCTTTACCAATGATTTATCTTGGTATGGGTAAATGTATTTGATGTGACATAAATTTAAAGTCTTTAAAAAGTTCAAAGAATTCAAACTCAAAGTAGAAAAATAAATAGAAAAATCCATTGAGGTTCTTCGATCAGATCGAGGAGGTGAATACCATAGTTAGGAATTCCTGGACTATCTTAAAGAAAATGACATAGTCTCATAATGAACTCCACCTAGAATGTCTCAACTCAATGGAGTTTCAGAATGAAGAAACTAGATCCTATTAGATATGGTTCGATCCATGATGAGCTTCACGGACATCCCTATGTTTCTTTAGGGACATAGTCTTATGATCTGAATATATTTATGAAATAGGGTTCCTTCTAAAATTGTTCCTACCATATCGTATGAGATATGGCATGGCAAGAACCAAGTTTGAGTCACCTCAGAATTTGAAATTATTCGGCTCATATCAACAGACAGCAGGCGGATAAGTTAGAGTCTAGGTTCTTTAGAGCTCGGTTAATTGGATATCCTAAAAAGTTGTTAGGATATTATTTCTATTTTTTAGATGACCATAATGTGATTGTGAGTCGACATGCTATTTTTTTCGAAAAATAATTTATTCAAGATGATGGCATCGAAAGATAGATCAGGCTAGAGGAGAAGGTCTCTGAACAGCAATGAGCTAAGGAATCTATGAAACCCAATCAGATTAAGCCAGTCCAAACACTGCCCCCTCCACATCGAAAATTAACTAGGATTTTCCAACCTCCTGAAAAGTACTTAGGTACTATTTCAGAAGATATTGAGAAAATATTTTTCATGAAAAATGGGATTCATGGTGATGATCCCAAGATCTATGATGAGGCGATATTAGATATCGACTTCGAGAAATGGTTAGAGGCAATGAAGTCAGAGATTGACTCAATGAGCTTGAACCAAGTCTAGACCTTAGTAGATCCACCTGAAGGTATAATACCTATTGGGTGTAAATAGATCTTCAAGAGAAAGATAGGTGCTGATGAAAATGTAGAGACATTCAAAGTAAGGCTCATAGTGAAAGGATATAGTCAGCACGAAGGCGTTGACTGTTAGGATACTATTGGAAAAATGCACTCTTTCCACACGGATCGACGTGGCCACTGGTGATTAGCCAAGCAACAAGGAAGTACTTCTAAGAGATTTCTATAGAAGCATGATCAAATAAATCAAGAAATAGAGAAGAAGAGAAAAAGAGATTTTCAAAAAAAAAGAATTTTTATTCAGTATATTTCAGCACACTTACAACCTTGACCTATTTTCAGTATATATACTTTACAAAGGGTCAAGCCCAAGTTCATAGAAAAATTCTCTAAATTCAAACAATACACGTACATAAAATAATAATCTGCAAAAACTGAGCTGGCCCAGTTTCAGACTGAGCTAGCTAACCTACGACTGGGTCGGCTCAGTTTAGACCCAGTTGTGTACCATGCCAACAGTCCAAAAATGCTGCTTTCTGCCAAGATTTTTTTCTGAGACCTAGTCGATTTAGTCCTGGACTGAGCCAACCCAGTTCTCAATTGAGCTGGCTCAGTCTTAGAGTAAGCCGGCCCAGTTTCTAAACTTTACTATTGAGATTGATTCTTTTTTTGGCTCGCTCCCATCTTCCCATGACCTATCTTCTCATGTTTTCAAGATTTGACAGTGCCACTTCTAAGCTCACATTCTCCACCTTGGTGCTTTCAAGTCTTTGTGAACTCATCTCTTCTCAACAGACCCATCCGTGTCTCTGAAAGCTATCTTTAGGGAGTACCTTCATGAGTGCATCAGACTGATCTCCTTGGTATGAACCTTAATCAGTTCTACTTCACCTTCGTCCACCAGCTCTCTGATCCTGTGGTACCTCATGTCTATATGCTTTGTGCGTGCATGATAGAATGGGTTCTATACCAACAATAGAGCACTCTGACTATCACTGAATAGTGTAACCTTGCTCTGCTCCACCCCCAACTCATCAATCAGCCTCCTAAGCCAAAGGGCTTCCTTTGCATGCCTCCGTTATCCCAATGTACTCGGCCTCTATGGTAGATAAGGCCGTGATTGGCTGAAGGATTGATCTCCAAGACACCAGTCCATCATATATGCAGAAGAGGTATCTAGTAGTAGACCTTCTTGTATCATGATCACCAGTATAATTTACATCAACAAATCCTTTCAAAGGACCTGAACCTTCACACATCTCCATAGATTGTTCTCCAAATCCTTCCGACTGCCCACCAAACACCAAACCATAATCCCTTGTTCCATGCAGATATCTCAATATCCATTTCAATGCTTTCTAGTGTTCCTTCCCTGGGTTAGCCATGTATCTACTAACCATGCTCACAACATGTGCTATATCTATTTTATAGCACACCATAGTGTACATCACACTACTTATAGCATTTGCATAAGAGACTCATTCCATGTACTCTCTCTCCTCTTTTGATTGGAGGAACTATAACTTGGAGAGAGACATATGGCTCAATAATGGCGTCTCTGCAGGTTTGGCCTTCTCCATCCCAAACCTCTCCAGAACCTTCTGGATATATTTTTCTTATGACAAATGGAGCACTCCTTTATACCTATCTCTGTAAATCTCTATTCCAAGGATTTTCTCAGCTGGACCCAAATCTTTCATCTCAAATTCAGATGATAATGCCCTTTTCAACCTTTTCACAATATCCATGCTTCTACTGGTTATGAGCATAGCATCTACATACAATAACAGATACAGGGCATCCTCCTCATCTACATCCTTGACATAGATATAACAATCATGTTCACATCTGCTGAAACCTAGGCTCAAGACAAAGCTATCAAAGCTTCGATACCACTGACGAGAGGATTGTTTCAAGCCATAAAAAGACTTCCTGAGTAAACACATCTTTTCTTCCTGTCCCATCTCTATGAAACCATCTGGCTGCTTCTTGTAGATTCTTTTCTCCAAAGTCCTATGAAGGAAGGTCGTCTTCACGTCCATCTGTTCCAATTCCATATTATGTTGTGCCACCAGTGACAGCAAAACTCGAATAGATGTATGACACCTTATAGGAGAGAAAATTTTTATATAGTCAATCCCTTCCCTTTATGAGTATTTCTTTGCTACCTGCCTTGCTTTGAATCTAACTCCACCTTGTTCTAAAGGTGCTTCTTTCTTTGTAAACACCCATTTTGAGCCAATAGGTCGAGCACCCTCTGGAAGATCCACCAGCTATCATGTCTGATTCTTCTCAAGTGATTCCATCTCCTCCATCATGGCCTGCATCCATGAATCATGATCCTCACTCTCCATGGCCTCCGCATAATTCTCTAGATCTCTATTAGTAGTGATGAGTGCATAAGAGATAACCTCATCAATGCCATATCTGACCGGTCTCCTAATACTACACTAGGGCTTATGCAAAGCCACTCCCACTGGCACATCTCTACCTGATGTCTGTGGCTGCTCCTGCACATCTATCTGAACTGCCGACCCATAATGCTGATTTTTAATCTGAGACAATACTTTTCTGCCCAGCTCCACCTCAATAGGAACACTCCTATAAGTGGATGTAACCTGCATTCCATCATTCTCTGACTGGCCACCGCTGTTCATCTTTGTTTTTCCAGTTTCATCTATCCCAGACCTTCTTAAGATGCTCTTCTCATCAAAGATAACATCCCTGCTAATCACTAACTTTTGTGCCTAAGAGTCCCACAGCAGGCACCCCTTGACTCCTTGTGGATACCCTATGAATGTCATCTTTTGAGATTTTGGGTCTAATTTGCTCCTCTCGATTGCCTCCACATGTGCATAGGCTGTGCAACCAAAGACTTTTAGGTGGCCAAGCTCCGTCTTCTTTCCACTCTAGAACTCTTCTGGAATGACTCCATTCAGCTTATAATGAGGGGACTTGTTCATAAAAAAATAAGAAAAAATTAGAGCATCACCCCAAAAGGATTTTGGGAGTGATGTCTACAACCTCAAACTATGTGCCTTCTCGATCAGTGTCCGGTTCATCCTCTCCATCACACCATTTTGCTGGAGGTCATCCTCACTGTGTAATGGCATTTGATGCCATTTTCCTCATAGTACCTCCTGAACTCTAGGCTAGTATACTCCCCTCCATTGTCTGACCTCAGACACTTTACCTATCTCCCTGACTCCTCTACTTCAGCTCTCCAAGCTCTGAATCAGGAAAACACTTCTGATTTTTCTCTGATCAGATAAACCCACACCTTCCTTGAGAAATCATCAATGAAAGTAACAAAGTATTTTGCCCCACCTCTAGCTGATACAGGAGTTGGTCCCCATACATCTGAGTGCACTAAATCCAGCACTCCCTCGCTGCACTTGGTACTTCTGGCAAACTTCATCCTATACTATTTGCCAAAGATACATGGCTCACAAAGATTTGTGCCCTCCTTCTTCAGGGCTGGGATCATACCTCTTCTGCTTAGTTCTATGAGCCCATGGTCACTCATATGATCCATCCAATAGTGCCACAGCTGATATAAAATCTGCTCCTCCTATATCGTGGCTAGCACCTCTGCACTATCATTTACCACTGAGCCTTTCATTCTGTAAAGATTGTTGCTCAGTCTTCTATCTCTCATCACCACCAAAGCTCTCTTAAAAATTTTTAGACATCCACTCCCAACTTGGCTACTAAAAACATAATCCTGCTCCTCCAAGTAGCCTAAAGAAATTAAATTCTTTTTCAACTCTGGTGCATGCCTGACATTTGATAATGTACAAATGATCCCATCATAAATCCTCACCCTGATCAAGCCAATTCCAATTACTTTGCATCGGTGATCATCTCCAAGACTGACACTTCCACCATTGACCTTCTGATAGGTAGCAAACCACTCTCGATGAGAAGTATAGTAGTGCGAGCATGCTGAATCTAACATCCATATAGTATCATACTCTGTGGATCCATCTGATATAACTAGCAGGTCTTCTCCACTACTCATAGAAGTTCTATCATGTCCCTTGCTGGCCTTTCTTTTTTCTGATCTCAAAAGGGGACAATCTCTCCTTAGGTGTCCAGGCTGATGACATTTATAATATTTCAATGTCATCTTCGTCTAATCGCGAGACTTTGATCTGCACTTGGATTTTCTTCTTGTCTTCTCCTTTGATCTTCCTTATCTTTCGTTCACAACGAAGATTTCAGACTTAGGGTCCCCCTTGCAAATCTTCTCCCTTTGCTCATTTGATCTGAGCACACCAACAATCTCTTCATAGTTTAGGATCTCCTTTCCATAAACTAAAGTTATTTTGAGACCATCATACGAACCTGAAAGAGAATATAATAGCAGCAATGTCCGATCCTCCTCATTGATCTTCACATCCAAACTCGTCACGTCAGAACACATCTGATTGAACCTTTGGATATATGCCATATGATCTCCACCTTCGAACATCCTTAGACTATACAATTGTTTCTTCAACCATAGCTTGTTCATCATGTTCTACCCCATATATGTGTTCTCCAATCTCTCCTAGAGCCCTATTGCCATAGACTCTATGCAAACCTTAGACAAAATCTGATCGACCAAGCACATTTGGATTGTGCTAAAAGCAATTTCCTCCAACTCTTTCCAATCCTTAGCACTGATCTTTTTTGGCCTTTCATTTGTCAAGATCTTGTAGATTCTCTACCGAACCAACAAGTCCTTTATCCTTTGTTGTCATAGGATAAAGTTTTCCTTGCCATCGAACTTTTCAAAATCCACCTTGAATCCACTTGATCCCATGACTTCAAACAAGTCAAGAACAGATCCCTAACACCCTTCATGATCACACACCAATAAAACTATCCTTCAAAAAAATCTAACAAGCCCTAGATTCTCTTTCCAAACTTTTGTATCACCATTCCTTCGTGTAAACAATCTCCACCTCAATCTAGAGACAACCACAAGGCAAACTAAAAGTTTTTAGGATAAAACCTGGTGCAACAAATCTTGGATGTAGTAAACCCTAGGTGTCTTTCTTCCTTCCATGCAACACCACTCTGATACCAAATATTGGTAATATGCACTCTTCCCATATGGATCGACATGCCCACTGGTGATTAGCCAAGCAACAAGAAAGTACTTCTTAGAGTTTTTTATGGAAGCATGATCAAATAAATCAAGAAATAGAGAAGAAGAGAAGAATAGATTTCTGAGAGAAAAGAGCTTTTATTCAGTATATTTCAGTATACTTACAACCTTGACCTATTTTCAATATATATACTTTACAAAGGGTCAAGCCTAAGCTCATAGAAAAACTCTCCAAACCCGAGCAACCCACGTACATAAAATAATAACCTATGAAAACTGAGTCGACCCAATTTCAGACTGAGTCGACTAACCTGTGACTAAGTCGGCTCAGTCCCAGACTAAGCTGACCCAATTGTGTACCATGCCAATAGCCTAAATATGTTGCTTTTTGTCTAAATTTTTCTCTAGAATCTAGCTAACCCAGTCCTGGACTGAGCCAGCTCAGTCTCAGAGTGATCCAACCTAATTTTTAAACTTTACTATTGAGACTGATTCTTCTTCCGGCTTGCTTCCATCTTTCCATGATCTATCTTCTCATATTTCTAAGACTTGGGAGTGCCACTTTTGAGCTCACAGATACCTTTTTTTTAGTAGCCATGATTAAATCCATTCGTATGTTGCTTGCTATTGCAACCTATTTTGATAATGAAATATAGTAGATGAATGTGAAAATAATGTCTTAAATGGATATCTTGAAGAAGATATCTATATGGAATAGCTGCTTGGTTTCACATCCAGTGATAATGATCATAAGATATGCAAACTGCAAAGATCCATATATGGACTTAAGAAAGCATCTCGGAGGTCGAATGCTCATTTTAATGATGTGATCAAATCATTTGATTTTATCAAAAATGAGGTGGAGTCATGTGTTTTAAAAAAAGTCAATGAAAGTGCTATTATATTCCTCATGTTGTACGTGGATGACATCCTCTTAATTGGGAATAATATTTTCATATTAACCATGGTCAAAATATGGTTGTCAAAGGAATTCTCCATGAAAGATCTAGGAGAAGCATTCTTTATTCTGAGAAAAAAGGTCTATAGGGATAGACTGAATAGGATGCTAGGACTTTCACAAAAGATGTACATAGAGGAGATGCTAAAAAGATTTAGCATGAAAAACTCCAAAAGGGGTCTAGTACCTTTTAGACATGACATTCATCTCTTCAAGAAGATGTGCCGTAGCACACCTGAGGAGATTGAATGCATGAGCAAGATCCCTTATATTTTGGTAATAGGGAGCCTCATGTATGCCATGCTATGTACACGACCTAATATTGCCCATATTGTCCATGCTGTGAGTGTCACCAGTAGGTATTAGCTGAATCCAGATGAAGAGCACTGAACTTCTATGAGGTGTATCCTTGAGTACTTGAGAAGGACTAAGGATATGTTTATAGTCTTTAGTAATAGAGAACTTTAGGTCCAAGGGTTTACAGACTTAGATTTCATGTCCAACATAGATGATCAAAAGTCAACATCTGAAAGTTTGTTTGTATGTAATGATGGTGCTGTTAGCTAAAAGAGTTTCAAGCAGATGGTAATAGTAGATTGCACCATGAAAGCAGAATACATCGCTACGTTGGAAACGATGAAGGTGGCATTCTGGTACAAGAACTTCACCGTAGAGCTTGGAGTGATGCCATTAGATGTCATTTCTCTATACTGCGAGAATAATGATGCCATGGCCCTTGCCAAGGAGTCGAGGTCTCATCAAAAATTCAAGAACATTGAGCGATGATTCCATTTGATTCGCAATTACCTCGAGAAGGGATATGTCGAGGTCAAGATAATCAACATCGTAGATAATACGGCTGATCCACTAATGAAGCTGTTGGGACAACAAAAGATTGAATTCCATCTTAAGAAGATGGGACTTAGATTTATAGCCAATTGACTTTAGATCAAATGAAAGTTTGTTAGATGTGTGCCCTAGAAGCCAAATTGGCTAACACTTGTAATACACTTCTAGGGGCAATTTTATAATTTTGACTATAAATTAATAAAAGAATTATTTTCTATCATAGTGTATATTTAAAGTTTCTGTGATACATCCCTTGAGTTAATGGTAATGATAATTCATATTTTCAAGAGTTAAAAATTTAAGGCATGAATTTTCATAATTAACTCATTAACTGCTCCTGACCATTTTAAGCAATCATAAGGGAGTCTACCTTCTCATCGATGATTAGGTCAATGCTGTAGTGGTGTGTCTGATTCTTTGATCTGAGGTGCATCGATAATTTATCTTGAGGATGTTATAGTTTGACTACACCATACCTCGATCTCCTAGTCATTTGGAACCTTGAGGTGTATGTTGTCTATAGCATGTTCATTCTAGGAATTAGATTGCACCAATTAGGGATCTATCTATCTTAGTAGATGAGGAGAAGCCCTATGATGATCATGAGATTGAGTCCATAAGCCCATGGCCATGGCAGTGTGAAGATGATAGAAAGAGTTTCTATTATGGTTTTACATCGGACTTGAATCGAATGTTAAATTCATATGACGGATATTGGGTTGGATAAGTTCACCTTAACTCTAATCCTATTGGGGCTCAGGATAGAAGAACCCTATCACACAGGTAGCTGCATTGAGAAGTTTGCTTTCAATTTTGTTGGCTTGCCACCATATACTACTAGGTATCACTGGTGGATTTTGGGAGTAATTAGAATGATCTTGATGATCAATCATTCTAATTATAAGAATCAAAAAAGTTCTAATCCATCGAAAGGTATTTTGATGATGTCGATGATGGAGATCACGACATGTCTTATTACCATACAGAACTAAACTTAACTAGATCACACAAATAAAGATTTTGATTTGTAAGTTATCAATCAAGCTAACCCAGTTCGATTGATTAGGATTAGATCCAATTAGGTTCAATAAAATCGTGCTAGCACACGATTGAACCTAACTTTCTTCTTCTATAGTCTTTCTAGTTCATCTCGGTTAAGCCAAATTATTTTAGGCTTTTTAGAGAATCCTATATGGCTTTGTCTTTGTCTGACTGGAGCTTGTCCAGGTTAGAAAAGGGATGTCTTAATCCATCAGATGGAAATAAGATAATATCTGCTAATTCCTGTTGCCACCTGCCATTTTCTGTCATTACCGAGACATGAGATGTTTCAATGCAGGAAAGAAAGAGGCAGGGGCATGCACCCCCTTTGGACATCCCCTTGGGGCACATGCCCCCTTGGATTTCATGCACAAGAATGCGCGCACATCCCTAGTTGGCATGTGCACATGAAGAAAAGGGAGGAGTCCCATATAGATGGGACTCCAGGGATTGTTTGATGGAGATGGACTCTTAGGCACCAAAGAGTTCGGGCCTATCCATCCATGGCACCACCTATAGAGAGTTTGAGGGATCTCTAATTTGATTGGATCAAATGACATCACTCCACTAATCAAATTAAGATCTGATTAATCCGAGCAATTTGATTGGTTGGACCTGTGTGGCACCGCATGGCACAGTAGCATTTATTTAAACCTTGTCTGCACCTAGGGTTGAGAGCCTTCACCCATCCACCACGTTGTAAGTCTACCCTTTTCTCTTCCACACCTCCCTCTAATCGTGTCTCTCCCTTCTCCATGCCTAAGGAGTTGGGCATTATTCTAGTAAAGTTGCAAGAAGATTTGGTGCATAGATCAGGAAGAAGATAGCTTTCACTTGAGAGATGAACACGCTACCTTTGAAGACTCTTTTGAAGGTTCTTCAGATCAGATCCAAAATTGATCTCTGGAGTCATGATTCAAAAGGAGAAAACCTTTAGATCTAGCCTGAGTGGATACCAGTAGAGGTCAAGCACTTGCATGGATAAGATCTAGAACCTCGAGAACATCTAGATCATTGACAGGATAATCAGATTATCCAAATAAGGTATGAAATTAAATATAATTTAATTTTTATTTTTGTTTTGATATTAATTTTATAGGATCAGATCCAAGATATCTCAAATTTGATTAGATTAAGTAGGAAAAATTTTTAAAATATTCCTATAAATTAGATCGGATCTAAACAATCTTATGGTGGAAAAAAGTAGTTTTCCCTTCATTATGTACATTGAAAGGAAAAAAGAAAAAGTATAATTATCAAAATTTTTTGACCTTGGGTGACACGACAGCAGATGCGGTTGGTGCATTCTTCACGACCTTGGGTTCAAGAGAAAATTTGAGGGCCACAGCTATAGGTTCAGGAACTTCAGGGGTAGGTTCAGCAGCAGGAGAGGCAGCACTGGCATTGGAGGGACCTACTTTTTTGCTAGACTCATCCGTGAGAAGGTTGAGGTCTGCATGCGAAAGGTTGTTCATGACCCTCCTCATGCAAATCTCGAACCCCTCCAGAAAGGCCTCCCTGGCAAAAGCGATCTTGATGTCCTCCATGGCTTTGGAGGACTTGAAGGCCTTGATAGCCCACTCCTTCTCGATGTCGACCTCCTCTTCATCCTTCTTCTTCTTGTCCTCCAAAAGAGTTAAGGCCACCATCAATTATGTAGAAGCCTCCTCTTCCTTTCGTAATGCCTCTTGAAGGCATTCAGCTTCTGCAATCTGAATCTCCGAGGCCACCTTCAAGTAGTCTACTTTGGCTCGAACCTTCTTAATCTCCGCCTGGGCCTCCTGGAGGGCTCTAGAAGCCTCGACTTGGCAGAGATCCTCTGCCTTTGAATGGGCAAAAAAATAGTGCCCCAACTGCAGAATAGAGTAGAAACCAAGTCAGAAGTCTTAAAGTACATTCTACATTCAATCAAAATCGAGAAAGATCAATTACCTTAAGATAAGCTGCAAAGGACTCATCAAACCTCTCCGCATTCTCTTTCTGAACCATTGTGTTAATGATATGTGGGAGGATACTCCCCTCCATCAAAGAATGGATGACCTCTCGATCATCTAAATAATCCTGCTCTTGGTCGGAGCTGTCACCACCAGAACGTCTAACCTTCCTCTTAACCTTCTTGGCAGTAGCATTCTTCTCCTTCTTCCTCCTCTTCTCCGCAACTTTCCTCTACTCAAGAGGTGTAGGTGTTGGAAAATGTGTCCTAAAGCCAATCGTCAGTCTGTTGATGGTTGAGATATTATAATTTCTTTATTAATTAATGAAAAATATTTTGACATCTTTTTTCATCATAAGTTTACATCTTCTAATGAACTCTATTATTGTGATGAAGTCCTTAGGACTATTTAATTTCGATAAAGAGAGAATTTATCAATTAGTCCTTAAATTTGTTCACGACCAAATGATAGGCTGTTAATTAGGACGACAGCGTCTATCGAGCATAGGTCGCTATATGCCATATTGGTTGATTGTCCTCTTAACCAAGGTGTATGGAGATATTGGTATGGCATACAAGGGAGATGTATGGATACATCATCATTGAACGTGATTAATTCTAGAGCATTCTACTGTTGAGAATATCTTTGATGGAATATAGGTATAAGTATCCCTTAGACCTGAGATCATCTTAGTGACTTGCAAGTAACTCACGGTGCTTTGGTACCAGATTAACTGAATTTCTAATTTAGCAATGGAAGGCTTCTGGGCATAGTCAAGTACTTGCAAAGTCGGAGTGTGATCAAGATGGAATTGACCACTCCAAGAGTTGGAGAAGAATGTATCACTATATTTCAATATAGCAAAATCTTGGCCAAGATAATCCATTAGATGAATTTGGTATTTTGAAATATAATGTAGACAACCTGATCAGAGTTGATAGTTGAAATCTGATGTGTCCTATGAGCATTGTGGTCAAGGGGATGAATTATTTGGAAACTATATTCGCATGGATTCTAAGGATGATGTTCTATACCTTCAACCTATCCAATCATCGGGTATCATTGCTCGATGGTCACTTCGATTGATACAAAAATTTATTTCTATGCTACCAGCTTAGGTTTGGACCTATGAGGTCATATGCATTAGATCTTATAATCTAATCAGATGGTTGATCAACGATTAAGAATCGTTCTAGGGTTAATCAATTAATACGATTGGTGTTTAACCTAGTGCAAGTATTACAGGAGGATCGATTAGCAATTAGATTGATAATTGGCTTAATTTGATTAAGCCAATAGGCTGAGATTAAGTCTAATTAAATATTATTTAATTAAATTTAGTTTGGACTTGATTGGATCAAGTTTAATTGGTTTACTGGATAAGCCAAGTGCAAGAAAGAACTAGTCCTAGTCTAACTAGGACTCGGATTAACCAAACTTTTAATTTGATTAGAAAATAAATTAAAATTAAATAAGATTCTAATTTAATTAAGTCTTTAAATGATTTAGGATCTTATTTAATTAGATTAGTTTAATTTTAATTTTATTTGGTTAAAAGATCATATTTGATCAAGTCAAAATAGGAGTCCTAGTGTGACTAAGACTCCCTATCTCCTTGCACCACCTTGGTCCCAACGCCCCCCATACCTATCTTTTAGTTATTTTTTATGAAAAATCCCTTTCTTCCTGATTTCCATGCCCCCTTTCTCCCTCCAAGTAATATTTGGAAGTTAGGTAGAAGACCAAGCGCCACCTGGTCAATGCCCCATACCTATTTTTAGAAACTTGATGCGTGCTAATTTATAGCTATGGCAAGTGCACCAGTCGATCAAGTAATAAAGTGAATGAGTAGAGTATCGTCCCTAGAGGATTGGAAAATAAGTACTGAAAAGCTCTTTCCTATGCTTTATTTAGAAGATCGATTTATGAGAATAAGAAATTAAAGAAAATAAAAAAAATAATTAAAAGTTTTTAATTAAATAGAGAGAGTGTAAATTATTAGGGTTTTAAATTCAAGAGCAATGGATTACTAAGGCAATCGGTTCACCAACTCAGTCAATACAATATTCAGATTTTTAGATTAATTTTATTTCATGTGACGGTGGAGTCTCCTAATTTATTCACTACCCTTTGGTCCAGGCATAGCAAAACTATTAATATTTATTAATTATCCTTTGGTCCAGGTGTAATTTAAATAAATATTAATGCATTAGGTTTTGTGAAACCCTCTAATTAAAATACGCTGCGTCCAAAGCGCACTAAAATTTCCCGCATGCATATGAATTCTAATTTGATTCATAATACAAGGTATATAATCAAGAAGCATTAACATAGATGTACTTGGTCCGTAACATCTATGTTCATCAGATCAATTAGAAGATGGCCAGTAATCTAAAAGCATTAAGATCAGATTTATATACTCCTCATGAATAAAATTTAAAAATAAATCATACTGAATATTGCATCAAAAGAGTGGCTACACCTTAGCCTTAGTAAAATAAAATTTAGTTCATGATAACAAGTTCAAAAATAGCAAATAAAATAAAAAGCATAGAAAAATTAGACTGTTTGATTGCTGAAATTGATTGTCTGCTGCTCTTGATGTGGAGAACTTGGTGAAGAAGAAGATGCTCCTTGATCGATGTCTTGATTATCGAAGAAAAATCAAAAACCCTTTTTTTGATTTTCTCACAAATCACTCTTCTCTTTCTATCTCTCTCCTCTCTTTTTCTCTCTTTCTCTTTTTCTCTGACTTCCCTCTCTCTTTTTCTGTCTCTCTCTCTTTCTCTCCGTCTCTCTCTCTGTCTCTCTCTCTGATTTTTTCACGACAACAACAGGTTTTTATAGATAAAGAGTTTGATTTCCCCCCAAAATCCATCAAAAATTAGGTTTAAGACTCCCAAAATAACTCAAATTAAGATCTGGATAATTCTGCCCGTTAGATGTTGATCAAACGGTCCAAAAACCACTCAAAAACCCCTTAAAATAACCCAGATCAAGTCGGATTTAATGCCAGCCATTGGATCAACCGTTGGATCGAATCTGGGCCATCCGATCGCGTTAGAAAGAAGCCTTCTGATCTTTAGTTTAACGTCGGGATGAATCTCAGCCGTTGGATCTCGATCGGGAGCTGCGGATGCCATCCATCAGCGCCTTCTTTTCGACCGTCCGATCAAGCTTCAGTGAAAACCGCCCGTTGGATCAGCCAAAATTCCCAAATTGCCCTCCGTGGACCATGCGCGAGCCCGGTGTTGCATGGACCGCCGCATTCTTCAGCCAATCAGAGCGCGCCTTTTTGCTGTGAAATTTCCAAAATACCCTTCAGATGGTCCACCGTGCGCCGCAAAAAATGCTGACGTCATCCTGACGTCAGCGTTGCGTCGCTGCGATTTTTTTTTTTTTTTTTTTGAAATTCAATTCTGGGCTCGTTTGAAGTCCGTTTTGCCTGAAATTTATTTCATCTGAACCAAGAAAAATAAGATCTTCACATTGGTGGCCTTCTTTCCTACATAAGATTAATAAAAGTATCAATTTCTAATAAAATAGATTAATTTATTTTATAATTTAATACTTTTATTAGTATATTTTTACCACTTATCACACCCCCCAACTTAGTCATTGCTAGTCCCTTAGCAATGTTTTATTTAATACCATGTTTCAATAAGATTATCCATCACAAAGATAAAATCTAGGATTAAAGGTCAAAAAGTTTAGAAAATACTGCTAACTAAGCATTGAGCTTCAGAAGCAAATTTTTCAGTCAATACAATTAAAAACTTTCTTAGAGTACATCAAAGATCTATAGCACTTGTGTTCGTGATGACTAACTTTAGCATTTCAGTATTAAATTAAAAGAACAAAAGTATCCTTCTCTTATCACCTATTTTGGTCAATTTTCTATACATTCTCAATTTTATACTCATGAATTAAGGTAGCTTTCACACTGCCTTTTCTTTTTTTTTTTTTTTTTTTTACTGTGCTGAGCATCCTGGCCTTTCCTTCACCATTTTACGTGAATTTTCACACTTGACCTAGGTGCAGAGACCCAGTTACTAGGCTTTGGGCAATCCACATATACTCTATCTTTTGCACTTTATTTATAGGCAGGTAGCTCTTTCCTTAAATTCAAGTTTCTTTGATTAGAATGTATATTAATTACCAATTTTTCAGTGATAATTGAATCCTCAGTTGGCCTTATAATCAATACCTACTTTGCCTTGTTAGTGTGCATGTGCAATAAAAAGTGCTAATAATCTTTTAATGACCTAAGTAGGCTTGCTAAAAGTTGACCAAACTAATCTACTTCTTTAACTCATTACATTCATTAGCAAATAATTCTATCTTTTATCACTTATCCAGTTTATCTTGCTCAAGATTTTCTTCTTGACACATGATTTTTTTTTTTTTTTAATTATTCTACATTGTCTTAAAGGAGAAAGAAAAATAAAGGATGCAATAAAGGATAGGAAGGAATACACCTGATTTGGTTCAGTCTGGTTCTTTGGAGCTTTGAAATTTTGCTTGAGTTCTCATTGATTTTTCTGCAAAATTGAAAATACACACCAGAGCAGTAAAAGAGCAACAACAAATTACTGAAAAATAAAAGAAAAGAAAAATGATCAAAACTAAAAAGAAAAGAAACAACCTATCTAGTAGTTCTGATTTATAGTCTTCAGCTTGACTTTCTTTGAGTTCTAAAGTGGATCAATCCTGGTGCCACTTCAATTGGAATACTTTCATGTTTGATCGAGTCCTTCTTTCAATTTGACATTGCTCGCTTTTATAGTCTCAAACCTATTTTCTACAGAATTCTCATATAATGGATTGTCAATAATGTCAATTAGAAAATAAGTTTGATTATCATCAATATGTTTAGTATCTTTGAAAACATTAAAAGTAACTTGTTCATCTTGGACTCTAAGAATTAATTTTTCTTGTTGAACATCTATTAAAGCTCCTCCAGTAGCTAAAAAGGGTCTCCCTAAAATAAGGGGTACATCATAATCTTCTTCCATATCAAGAACAATAAAATCAACAGGAAAAATAAACTTGTTTACCTTTACCAAGACATCCTCCACTATACCTCTTGGATATTTAATGGATCTATCGGCTAATTGAAGAGTAATAGTGGTAGGCTTTGGTTCTCCTAGACCCAGCTTCCTGAAAATAGAAAAAGGCATGAGATTAATGCTTGCTCCTAAATCACATAAAACTTTATCAAAACTACAATCACCAATAATGCAGGGGATAGTAAAACTCCCTGGATCTTTTAAGCTTCTGTGGTAATTTATTTTGAAGTATTGCTGAGCATTCTTCATTCAAATTTATTCTCTCATGCTCCTTCAGCTTTTTCTTATTTGTTAAGATTTCTTTGAGAAACTTGGCATACCTGGGCATTTGAGTAATAGCATCTACAAAAGGAATATTAATATGTAAATTCTTTAAAATTTTGAAAAAGTTAGAAAATTTCTTATCTGGATGCTGTATTTGTCTCTTTGGGAATGGTAGTGGCGGCACGTAGGGCTTCACATTTGGATCAGCAAATCGTATACCTGGAGACCATCCATCTGCTGGTTGTTTTGGTGACTGACGAATTTTGAGTTGATGGTTCCTTATTTGTAGTTGGCTCTTCAGTCTCATTCTTCTGATGTGGCTCCTCCAGCTTTGTACCACTTCTTAGGGTGATAGCATTGACTTGCTCCCTTGGATTTGTCTCCGTATTGCTTGGCAAGGATCCTTGAGGTCTCTCGGAGATTATCTTAGCCATTTGACCTATTTGCATCTCCAAGTTTCGAATTGCTGCTGTTTGGTCCTGCCTAAGTTTGGCTTCCAAATTTTTTATAGTTGCTTCTTGGTTTTGCATAAATTTGACCATCAGCTCTTCCATGTTGGACTTCTTTTCAGGTACTTGGAATCCCGGGGGTGGCTGTTGTGCTGCATTTTGATTGCTCCATGAGAAATTTGGGTGCTGCCTCCACCCTTGATTGTATGTGTTGGAGTAGGGATTGTTTTGTTGCGGCCTGAAAAAATTACCAATATAATTAGCTGTATCAGTTGTTTTAGCAAAAGGATTACCTGTCTGGCAATTGCTCGTATCGTGTCCTCCTCCACACAGGTCACAAGTAATGCTCTGAACATGCATAGCTGTTCCCTTTAAGTTGTTGACTTCGGCTCTAAGGGCTGCAATTTCAGCTAGTAAAGGTTGGCACGCAATCTACTCCCTGCACAGCTGCTAGTCTTTTTGGCATCATGCGCTCTGTCTGCCATTGATAGCTATTTGATGCCATCTCATCGATCAGATCGAAAGCTTCTTCCTCCATTTTTTCGATTAATGGTTCCTCCTGCTGCTGCATCAATCATAGAACGATTAGTAGGAGATAAACCATTATAGAAAGTTTGTACCTGAAGCCATACGGGTAGTTGATGATGTGGACATCTCCTCAGCAGTTCCTTGAAATGCTCCCAAGCCTCATATAGTGTCTCCATGTCCATCTGCATAAAAGAAGTGATATCGTTGCGCATCTTAGCAGTCTTGGAAGGTGGAAAGTACTTGGCTAAGAATTTTTGGGCTAGGACATCCCAAGTTGTGATAGAACCTGCAGGAAGAGAATGAAGCCAATTTTTAGCTTTATCCCATAAAGAGAAAGGAAATAACCTTAATCTAATAGCATCATCCGACACCCCATTAATTTTAAAAGTATCACAAAGTTCAAGAAAATTAGAAATATGGGCATTCGGATCATCATGCACGTGTCCACTGAATTGGACAGTTGATTGAATCATCTGGATCATCGTCGATTTTATTTCGAAGTTGTTTGCTCGTACAGGCGGTCTCCTGATGCTCGAAGCTGCATCGGCTACAGATGGTGTGATGTAATCATTTAATGGATGATGTACTGGTCGAATAGCTTCATGCTGTCCTTCAGTCGCCATATCCAATCCTAGATTGATGTCGTTAGGATCTTCAGCTGCCATGTTTCTCTCTTGTTGTAGTCTTCTAATGGTTCTTTCAATTTCTGGATCTAAAGGTAGTAAGTTACTATGTCCAGTACGTGTCATGCACTAAAATTTTTTTTTTTAAATAATAAAAATTAAAAATAAATTTCTAAAGTAAAGCTAGGATCAAAATTTTAATATTATTTTAGACACAATCCCCGGCAACGGTGCCAAAAACTTGATGCGTGCTAATTTATAGCTATGGCAAGTGCACCAGTCGATCAAGTAATAAAGTGAATGAGTAGAGTATCATCCCTAGAGGATTGGAAAATAAGTACTGAAAAGCTCTTTCCTATGCTTTATTTAGAAGATCGATTTATGAGAATAAGAAATTAAAGAAAATAAAAAAAAATAATTAAAAGTTTTTAATTAAATAGAGAGAGTGTAAATTATTAGGGTTTTAAATTCAAGAGCAATGGATTACTAAGGCAATCGGTTCACCAACTCAGTCAATACAATATTCAGATTTTTAGATTAATTTTATTTCATGTGACGGTGGAGTCTCCTAATTTATTCACTATCCTTTGGTCCAGGCATAGCAAAACTATTAATATTTATTAATTATCCTTTGGTCCAGGTGTAATTTAAATAAATATTAATGCATTAGGTTTTGTGAAACCCTCTAATTAAAATACGCTGCGTCCAAAGCGCACTAAAATTTCCTGCATGCATATGAATTCTAATTTGATTCATAATACAAGGTATATAATCAAGAAGCATTAACATAGATGTACTTGGTCCGTAACATCTATGTTCATCAGATCAATTAGAAGATGGCCAGTAATCTAAAAGCATTAAGATCAGATTTATATACTCCTCATGAATAAAATTTAAAAATAAATCATACTGAATATTGCATCAAAAGAGTGGCTACACCTTAGCCTTAGTAAAAGAAAATTTAGTTCATGATAACAAGTTCAAAAATAGCAAATAAAATAAAAAGCATAGAGAAATTAGACTGTTTGATTGCTGAAATTGATTGTCTGCTGCTCTTGATGTGGAGAACTTGGCGAAGAAGAAGAGGCTCCTTGATCGATGTCTTGATTGTCGAAAAAAAATCAAAAATCTCTTTTTTATTTCTCACAAATCACTCTTCTCTTTCTATCTCTCTCCTCTCTTTTTCTCTCTTTCTCTTTTTCTCTGACTTCCCTCTCTCTTTCTCTCCGTCTCTCTCTTAGTCTCTCTCTCTGATTTTTTCACGACAACAATAGATTTTTATAGATAAAGAATTTGATTTCTCTCCAAAATCCATCAAAAATTAGGTTTAACACTCCCAAAATAACTCAAATTAAGATCTGGATAATTCTGCCCATTAGATGTTGATCAAACAGTCCAAAAATCACTCAAAAATCCCTTAAAATAACCCAGATCAAGTCGGATTTAATGCCAGCCGTTGGATCAACTGTTGGATCGAATCTGGGCCATCCGATCACGCAGAAAGAAGGCTTCTAATCTTTAGTTTATTGTCGAGATGAATCTCAGCCGTTGGATCTCGATCGGGAGTTGCGGATGCCATCCATCAGCGCCTTCATTTCGACTATCCGATCGAGTTTTAGTGAAAACCGCCCGTTGGATCAGCCAAAATTCCCAAATTGCCCTCCATTGACCATGCGCAAGCCCGGTGTTGCATGGACCACCATGTTCTTCAGTCAATCAGAGTGCGCTTTTTGCTGTAAATTCCCAAAATACCCTCCGGATGGTCCACCGTGAGCTACGAAAAATGCTGATGTCATCTTGACGTCAGCGGTGCGTCGACGGGTTGGTTTGATGTTGTGATCGAACCGAGCCGAACTGTTGAACTGGTTTTCTGAACCGATTTGAACCGAACCAATTTTTTTTTTTTTTTGAAATTTAATTCTGGGCTCGTTTGAAGTCCGTTTTGCCTAAAATTTATTTCATCTGAACTATAAAAATAAGATCTTCACATTGGTGGCCTTCTTTCCTGGATAAGATTAATAAAAGTATCAATTTTTAATAAAATAGATTAATTTATTTTATAATTTAATACTTTTATTAGTATATTTTTGCCACTTATCAGAGGGTCCTTGGGTGTGGGGGTTCCATAGACACCAAACTAGATGTCTAGGTGGGAGAAAAGAGAAGAAGAAGAGGGTCTTCTTCTAGGACTATTTTATTTTCAATCTCTGCTCCTTTCTTTTGAGTTTTTTTTGAGAGAGTCTCATATCAACAAACTCTCATCTTCCTTCTCATATTTTAGAGAATCCAAATTTTGAAGAAGGGAGCATCGGATCGACCATCAAAGAAGGATCAGCACAGTACTAGCATGCTGTGCTGATTTTCTGCATCGAACTTCAGATCAGAGATCGTAGGCTCGTGTGGATGACTCCTAGAGGTCGGATATATGTGTGGCTTCTGACTTCATCCTCAAGTCTAGGTCAGCAAGTTAGAACATCTAAACTTGCTCAGGTAATTAATCTGATCTATAAACTTCATACCTACATTTGATGTAGTATAGATCTAGGTTGATTTGATCAACCTTTTTCTTTCTTATTTGATTTTAATTTTTAATTTAATATCATATCTTAATCATGTAATTGATCTAAGATCTAGGTATTTATATGGTTATTTAAATAAATTTTAGATTTATTTAAGTCTTTTGCTGTAAGATCTTGAAAAAATTTCAAGATCTACCTGTAAAACCCTAGATCTAGTTCCTTCAATTGGTATCAGAGCCTAGGTTCTTATTATATGATTTTTGTGCATGTCTAGATTATTTTTTAGATTAGATCTAATTTATAATCTAATTATTAAATCTAAAATTTAAAATAAAATAAAATAAAATATTTTAGATTGCACGAACTACCTTAAGATTATCCTGCTATATGGTTTATTTCTTACAGTAAATAGATTGTCCTAGTACATGCTAATCTAAAATATTGATCATAAAATTTTAGATTAGATCTAAGAGATTTTATGATCTGATTAAAAATATTTTAATCTAATTTCAGTCATCATAAATATGTTAGATTTGATCTAGGGAGATTTATGATTGATTATTATTGAAACTATTTCAATTACATTATCCTATTTAGATTGGATCTAAAGTAGTTTTATATTTATTTTACTTACATATTGATTATGAATCAAACATGCAACTTGATTGACAGAATCATGTTATAAAAATATTTTACAAACATGAAAATCATTTTAAAAAAACCGAACCCCAACCCTCAGCCCAAAACTTAATTGAGAATTAAGAAGTTGATTGATTAGGATCTAGGATTGTGAATTAAAGATCCTAAGACACAAATCATAACACATTGGGTTAAATGGATTAGTGGAGATTAGGTCCATTAATTGGGTTAGACCTAGGATTAGATTAAAGAATGGACTTAATTAGAGAATTGACTAAATCTAATCAATTGTTGTCTTAGATTAGGTCAAGGATTCTCTAGATCAATTATAATAGTTGTAGTTGATCAAGTCCACATCTTTAACAAGACCCAAGATGGACTTGATTCTTGGCTATGCGGTTTAGCACGAACTGTTAGGTTGATCTAATTGAAACTAATTAAACCAGTTGGTGTCTAAGGTAAATCAGACCAGTGGTTTTTAATTGGCAGCCCGCTTACCTAGCCATTTCTGATGGTGTCTAAGGCAAACCTAGCAGACCCTTTCACTGATCGAACTTACCTGACCGCTTGGTGAGATTTTATTTTGATCAGATCACTTGACTATTTAAGCTAACCCATGTCAGCTAGGTAAATCAGTTTGACTGATTTAGGTGCTCCTAGACCAGCTTATTAATGATCTCCCTTAAGCTGATTTGGTGAAGTTAGTGGGAGGATCATGACAAGCTGGTTAATTTGACCTACTCACTTCTAAAAATAAATTTTCTAAAATTATTAGGTCTCTAAAATGAAATAGTTATATGATAACTGGATCATAGCCTTTTATTAAAGTGGATGATAATGAAGGAAAATCCTGATTTTTTGGATCAGGTTCGTTCAGATCTGATTGGATCGAGAGACATATTTCAAAAATTCTCCTCTCAAATTTAGATCAGATCCGACACTTTTCAGATCTGATTTATGATTTGATAATTAAGAAAATAAAACTAAACTAATTCTAAATTAATTTTTACCTTGATCTTGGGTAATCTAATTATCCGTTGATGATCCTGCAGAAGCTCTGAGGTTCTGGATCTAGCCATGCAAGCGCCTGGCCTCTACCGATATTCACTCAGGCTGGATATGGAGATCTTCTCCTTATCTTTCTTTTCTCCAAAAATTAGATCTAGATCTAATTTGGAGGATCTTCAAAACACCTTCAAAGATCATCTATCGTCTCTGCAGTAGTGCTGCCTTCTTCCTTTTTCGTTAGCCTTTTCTTGCCTGACTCGCACTAATCAGAAGGTCCAACTTCCTTAGGTGTGGAGAGGAGAGAGAGGGCCAGATGATGTCATGGAGAAGGGAGAGGGGCAGCCTTGGGGCATGGCTTGGAAGAGGAGTTCTCAAAAGTGGGCGCAGATAGGGTCTTTTTATAGACCCTACTGCGCCATGCAGTGCTGCATCACCCTGGCCAATCGCATTGCTTCATTCAATCAGATCTAAATCTGATTGGTGGGATGACATCACCTGATCCAATCAGATGAGAGACCCACAGGTTCATTCTTAGATGGCACCTAAGACTAGTCAAAGTAGATACCCAAAGGCCACCTAAGTAGAAACCAAGAAGCAACCTAGAGTCCCATCCATATGGGACTCCAGCATCCCTATCCGTGGGTGCATGCCATCCTAGGCATGCACCCTCTTCTTTCCAATTTTTAGAGAGGAGACAAGCCCCTATCTGCTCTCTAATAAGTGTGTGACACATGGGCAGATGTCTAAGGGTCAAAGGTCAACATTTGACTAAGTCAAAGTACAAGAATTAGTAGGTGACGAAAAATGGTAGGTGTTGTCTCAAATTTATCTCATAAATTAAGACAATCCTTTTCTTTCCTGGACAAGCTCCAGTCAGACTAGGTAAAGGTACCTGAGTGAGCACAAACTCATTTGGCTCAATCGAGACAATTTTTATAATAGAAAAAGAAGAACATTAGGCTCAATTGTGTGCTAGCACAATTTTCTTGAACCTAATTGAATCTTATTCAAATCAATTGAACTGGGTTAGTCCAATTGATGATATCTAGATCCAAACTCTTGTTTGTGTGATCCAGTTAGGTTCAATTTTGTATGGTAACGGGATATGTCATGATCTCCATTATCGACATCATCGAAACTCCTTTCGATGGATCAGAACTCTTCTCATTTAAATAACTTAGAATGATCGATCATCTAAATTATTCTAATTGTTCCCAAAATCCACCAGTGATACCTAGCAGCATATAGTGGCAATCCATCAAAATTGAAAATGAATCTCTCGATGCAGCTACTTGTGTGATTAAGTTCTTCTATCTTGAGTCCCGATCAGATTAGGGTTAAGGTAAACTCGTCAAACCCTAATTTCTATCATATGATTTAATCATTCGATTCAAGTTCGATGTGAAAACCTTAATAGAAACTCTTTCTATTATTTCACACTCTCTGCCATGGCCATGGGCTTATGGACTTGATTCTCATGATCATCATAGGGCTGCTCCTCATCCACCGAGGTAGATAGATTCCATCTTGGTGCAATCCAATTCCTACAATGAACATGCTATAGCCAACATACACCTCAGGATTTCGAATGGCTTGGAGATCAAGTCATGGTGTAGTCAAACTATAACACCCTCAAGGTGAACTATCGATGCACCTCAGGTCAAAGAACCAGACACATCACTGCAGCATCAAATCAGTCATCGACGAGAAGGTAGACTTCCTTATGACTACTCGAGGTGGTCACGCTCAGTGCCCTCGTTCTGTAACGAGTACCGTACTCTCACTTTGGTGTCTCTACACTGTAGACTTAAGACTCATCTACTACAAAAAAGCAATTATACACTAATCTTCTGGATCAATCACCATCTTCATGATGATCCTATAGTCAGGAGCATTTTATGAGTTAATAAATGAAAATTCATGTCTTAAATTTTCAACTCTTGAAAATATGAATTATCATTACCATTAACTAAAGGGATGTATCACAGACACTAAATACACTTATGTGATAGAAAATAATCCATTTTATTATTTATAGTCAAAATTATAATTTTGCCCTTAGAGGTGTATTACAAGTGTCAGCCAATTCTGACTTCTAGGGCACACATATCTAACAGATAATGGATCCATCAGTTGGATAATCATTGGAGACCCAAAGGCCTGGTACTTATTGGTTGTTCATTATATGATCTCTTGGATACATCTTTCTAAATGGTGATCAGGTGGGGCAACCAAAGTTGGGTCTGATCATTCATTAGTTGGATGGGCCATGTATGGTCATGTTAATGGTTGGACCTAACTGGACCCTTTTCTGAGAAGGCCAAACCCAACTGATCAGGGCTTGGGGCAAAATTTAATTATTGGAAATTATTTAAAGAAATAATTGGTTATGAACCTACCCTTAGATGTACATGGATGGGCCAACCAAAGTTGAACTTGTGTACAGTCTATGTGGATTCTAGTATCTACTAAAGAATTAGGATAATTACTCGAATTGGAGGTAGAGGCTACCAATTCAAATAAAGTAGTGGGAGAAATCTTTTGATTAAAGTTCAAATCTTTAGATTTAATGAATCAATTACTACTTAGATTTTGGTTTTTCTTTATGCAGACATGGCCACTTCTCTATCTCTCCGATCATTGTTGGACAATGATAAGTTGGTAGGATCCAACTTTGGTAGCTGGTACTGAAAGTTGAAGATTGTCTTGGAGCATGAACGGATCCTATATGTGCTAATGGATCCTGCACCTGAGGAGCCAGCTGCCAATGCACATGGAATAGTTAGGGATACTTACCAGAAGTGGCTCAATGATCGAACCATGATGAGTTGCATTATCCTGGTTGCGATGAGCGATGAGTTCAGTCACAAGCTTGAGACAGCTTAGCCAAATAAAATGCTCCAAGTGTTAGAGGATTCTTTTGGTACACCCGATGATGTTGAGAGGCATAAGACTAGTTGTGCCATCTTCAACACCCGAATGTGGGATGGTGCCTCTATCACTGATCATGTATTGTACATGATCGAGCTGATAGAGCGCTTGAGCAAGCTTGGCTTTTTCTTGCTCAAACAACTTGGGAAGATGCAATACTGAACTCGCTGCCCAAGTCTTATCTCCCATTCCTTACACATTATAAAATGTCAAAGCTTGAAGTGGACTACCATGGGTTATTGAGGTTACTTTAGAATTTTGAGAAGGATCACCAACTCCATAAGGAGTTGGTGAACTTAGTGGAAGGTTCATCTTCTCATTCTCGATCCTTTGGAAAAGGAAAGAAGAACAAGAAGAAGAAAGCCAAGAAGGTGCATGTTTATGCTAGGACACCTGTGCAGGCTTAGACCCTAAAGACCAAGCCCGAAAAGAGTTAGGCCGAATGCTTCTTTTGCAAGAAGCGGAGGCACTGAAAGAGAAACTATCCTCAGTACATTGCCTCCCTAGATCCGAACAGGCAGAGAAAGAAGTAAGCTATTGCTGGGCAAGGTATTTATATGATAACTCCTTATAATTTTTCTATTTATGATATTACTGACTAGGTATTGGATACCGATAGCCCTTACCATATTTGCAATTCATTCCAGGGGTAACAGGTCAGTAGAAGATTTGAGCAAGGCGAGAGATTTTCGAATGTTGGAGATGGAAGACTAGTTCTAGTTCTAGCTTTAGAAATTTTGAAACTTGTATTTGAATCTCATACCATTATTCTTAGTGATTATCTTTTCTGTCCTAGTTTCTTTTTAAATATCATTTTTGTAGGCCATTTGGCCATGAAAAATTTATGAAGTTTTAATAAAGAAACAAGTTTGTAATGTCATTATAAATGGTGTTACTGCTTTCTATGGATAATTGAATAATGGTGTATATATTATCACAATCTATTAATTATTGTCTATTCTACTGGCAAGCTCCCTAGATTAAATAGTGTATCAGATATCTACTTATGACACTGTAGGCTAGGTCATATAAATAAGAACAAGATAAATAGGTTGACTTAGGAGGGAATCCTCGAAGTTAATGATGGTGAATCACTTCCAACCTGTGAGTCCTATCTTCTTGGTAAAATGACCAAGTCACCTTTCACTGAAAAAGGTGAGAGAGCTAATGAGCTCTTAGGTCTAGTACATACTGATGTTTGTGGACCAATGAGCATAAGTACAAGAGGTGGATATGTCTACTTCATCACTTTCATAGATGATCTATCCAGATATGGATATGTCTATCTGATGAAACATAAGTCAGATTCTTTTGAAATATTCAAACAATTCTAAAGTGAAGTAGAAAAATAAACTGAAAAGAGTATTAAAATACTTCGATCTGATCGAGGAGAAGAATATCTTTCTGGTGAGTTTCTCACATATCTAAGAGAGAATGAAATTCTCTCCCTATGAACTCCTCCTGGAATACCACAGCATAATGGTGTGTCTGAAAGGAGGAATCAAACTTTGTTAGATATGGTCTAATCCATGATGGAATTTGCCAGCTTGTCGATATCCTTCTAGGGATATGCACTCGAATCGGTTTGTTATCTATTAAATAGGATTCCAAGTAAGTATGTAGTTAAAACCCCATATGAGATATGGATAGGATGTAAGCTAGCACTTTCACGCCTTAGGGTTTGGGGGTGCCCGGCTTATATCAAACGGTTAGTTATAGACAAAGTTGGACCTAAGTCTGACAAGTGTACATTCATAGGATATCCAAAAGAGATCAAAGGATACTATTTCTACCATGCTGATGAACAAAAGATGTTCGTTAGTTTTAGGACAACCTTTTTGGAAAAAGAGTTTCTTAGTGAAGAAACTATTGCCTCTAAGGTTGAACTTGATGAAGTTCAACAGGTAGAAAGTCCGACACTGAATGTTGAACCTAAGTTGGATTTGATCAGATCAAATCCGAAGCCTAGTGAACCCACACCATTAAGGTGATCCAGCAGAGTACCCCACCATCCGAACAGATACTATAGATTCTTGGTCTAGGATGGTGATCCCATCAAACTCGATGAGAATGATGAGGACCCGATCACTTATATGGATGCGATGCAGAGATTCGACTTTGAGAAATGGCTAGAAGCCATGAGATTCAACATAGATTCATGGAGGTCAATGATGTATAGATATTAGTTGACCCACCTGAAGGGATTTAATCCATTGGATCTAAATGGATCTTCGAAAGAACGAGGAGAGCAGATGGAAAGGTGGAGACCTATAATGCCTGTCTAGTTGCTAAGGGGTATCATCAACATTATGGTATTAATTATGATGAGATGTTCTTCCTTGTGGCAATGCTCAAGCCCATTTGGATCATGCCTGCCATTGCTGTCCATCTGGACTATGAGATCTGGCAGATGGATGTGAAGATAGCATTTCTAAATGGAGAGCTGATCGAAGAGGTGTATTGATACAACCTGAAGGGTTCACATCCATAGATGAGTTCAAGGTGTGCAAGCTTCAGAGATCCATTTATAGATTGAAGCAGATATTTCAGAGTTGGAACATACATTTTGATAAAGTGATCAAAACGTATGGCTTCTTTAGAACGAAGAAAAATTCTACATTTACAAATAGACAAAAGATCCAGCAATGGTATTCCTTATTTTGTGCATAGACGATATTCTCTTAATTGGAAATGACATCCCCGCACTATAAAGAATAAAAGTCTGGTTGTCATCACAGTTTTCCATGAAGGATTTCGGTGACGCATCCTACATCCTAGGGATGAAGATCTATAGGGATAGATCTAAAAGGATGCTTGGTATATCCCAATCCATGTATATAAAAATTATGCTGAAGAGGTTCAGCATGGAGAATTTCAAAAAGAGCTATTTTTCGATAGGCCAAGGAATTCCTCTCTCTGAGAAGATTGTCCAACAACTTCTGAAGAGAGAGAGTGTATGAGTAGAATTCCATATGCTTCGGTAGTGGGGTCTATTATGTATGCAATGATATGTACGAGACCAGACGTGGCATATTCAGTAGGAGTGGTGAGTAGACACCAGTCTAACCCTAGAGAAAATCATTGGAAGATGGTTAAAACCGTCCTTAAGTATTTGAGAAATACTAAGGACCAATGGATGATTTATGGTGAATCAGATTTGAAGCTTGTGGGATTTATAGACTCCAGCTTTCAATCTGATCATGATGATAGTAAAAGTGTGTCGGGATATATCTTTACTCGAAATGGTGGAGCCATCTATCGAAAAAGTTCCAAGCAGCATACAGTGGCTGACTCTGTTTGCGAAGTAGAGTACATGGCAGCATCAGATGCAACAAAGAAAGTTGTGTGGCTGAGGAAGTTCATCACCAAGCTTGGAATAACACCCTCCATTGATGGTCCAGTCCTACTCTACTATGACAGCATCGGCACCATAGCTCAAGCAAAGGAACCAAAGGCACACCAGCGAATAAAGCACATTCTATGCTACTTCCATTTGGTCCGTGAGTGAAGCGAAATCCTGATTTCCCAAACCAAGTTCATTCAGATCTGATCGGATCAAGAGATATATTTCAAAATTTTTTTTCTTTGAAGGAATTTTGAAGTTTATGCATGTGGTAATTCATGATGAATTGCCCGTATACATCAGTCAAGGATTCACAGATAATATCATTCTGCAGTCCAAGTCTACACTCACACCGAGCTTCTTAAGCACTTTCGTGTCCTTGATCATCATCTGACAGTGATCTTGGATTGACTGCCCATCATGCATCTTATCCTTAAAAAGTTGCTTCGTGACTAGATAATTGGTTGTATGACTCTGATCACCAAACATCTCCTGCAGGTGAGCCCAACATGTAATATCTTCATGTTGGCGCTGGAGCTTATTAGACATCGAGCCAAACAAGTAATATTTGGCTTATTATCTTTGCTTATCCATTTTTTCAGAGACGCTCTCTGTTCAATGGATGATGGACTGGTAAGGTGGGAGGGTCCTAATCTAATACATGGGTTAACATTCTCAAAACCCAAAATGATTTTTATTAGTTCTTAGCCATCTTTATAATTGGATCCGATCAGTCTAATGTGTGTCCAGGATACGTTCTAATGGGTTGGACGTAGACATTTCCTATAGAGAGTCAAAGAATTCTAGTTAGATACTATAATTATGAATTGACCAATTTATTTAAGATTATTTTTTTTTTAAAAAAATTAGCTCCACTAATTTCTCGGATCCCTACAATCCCTCTGTAGAGGTGCAAAATCTCCATGATTAATAATTTCTAGTGGGTGGTGTGGTCTCACCAACTGACTCATCACCTCATCTAACAGTTATTAGTGATGGGTTAGCCAATGAGTAAACAACTCTTGTTCAATAATTTTCTAATCATGGTGCACCCAAACTTGATCTCTAATTCATGAATCTCACCACTATCCAAAATATTGATCCACTCCTTAGTTAAGTCAGACCCACCATTTGCACAGACTGGATTCCAAATTGAGTCTCTCACCATATCCAAAATATTGAGCCCAACTCATCCTCCAGCCTATAGCATCCAATGCCTAATAGACATGGTTGCATCTTTTCGATGCAATTAAGCTACTGTATCCAACCGAGAACAATCAATTCTGGGAAGGGCCCGCACATCTACAATGGTGGAAGACCTCAGACTTAATCTTTTCTTAGGAAGAATTGGTTCAGGTCTCATTAAACTAGATTTGTCCTAGTCATAACAATTATGACTAACCTAGTGGCATGGGTTAGCTCGGATTATTGACCATCTCAAATCAGAACTGGGTCAATAGATATGGCCAAGTAAGTGAGACCGGTGGAAGGGATATGCCATTAACTCATACAAGAATGCATTCAGGTCGAGTAGCTCCCAATTAAAAACCAATTGATCGTACGTGCCAAACTTACCTTAGACACCAAATTGTTGAGCCAGAACTAATTGGGTTAGCCTACAATCCCATTATTGATCCCATCTAACCAACTCTTGATTCGGTTTGATCAACCGCTTAGACCTAATAGAGCTACCCAAGCCTGAACCTAGCATTATGAATATGTCTTAGATCTGAAATTCTCAATTTTTAACCTAATTAATATTTTATAATCTTAATTATTAATTAAGTAGGGTTCATAAATAAAATATGCATAATAAATCCTAGGATTTCAGGATCTAGGATTTTGCAGAAAGTAAGTTTTGAATTTCTGATTAAGGACGAATGCGCAGCACACCTACACATTATAAGAACATCCCATCGGATGGGAGGAGTGGGCCTTTAAATCCTTCTTCATTCTTATGACCAGATGGCCAAGAGGAATGTCTTAATCAGGAACATGTTATACTACAAAATAGTTTTAGATCTATATCATATATCTCATATATAAATTAGATCTAATCATGCATATTTTGCATTACATCAAATGTATTGAATTATGCATATTTTTCATTATCTAATTATCACATAATTAATTCTAAAAAAATTAGATTTAAATTGATCTTATTAAAATAAACTCTAATCTAGACAAACTATGCAAGAACTATTCTACAACTAGTCTAGACATTATCAATCATATCTCATATGATGTTTAAAATTAATTAATTTTTATTTACTATTTTTTAGATGTTATTATAATAATTATAAATATCAAAAAATAATAATTAAATAGATCTAAAATATGATTAATTAAATTAAATTTAAACATGCAATAGACTATTCTATAAGAACTATTCTATTTTAGAAACTAGTCTGCATATTTTCTAATCTTAGATCTAACCATTTAATTTTAATTTTTTCTGATTTTAGATCTGATCACATCTCATGTGACATCTAGAATCACATATTTTTGATTAAGAATAAATTTAAACTCAGATCTAAATACTTTTGAACCTTGGCTCTGATACCAGTTGAAGAAAAGTCCTAGCATCCTATTCGGTCTATCCCTATAGACCTTAATTCCTAGAATAATGATGCTTCACCTCGTCTTTCATGCAGAATTCTTGGACAACAATTTTGACTGTCTAACATGGGAATATCATCCAATAAGGAGGATGTCATCCACATACAATACGAGGAAGACAAAGCGCTCCCACTGACGTTTGAAGACACATGGTTCCTCTTCGTTTTTGATGAAACCAAATATTTTGATCACATCATGAAACGAGTGTTCCTGCTCCGAGGTTGCTTAAGTCCATATATGGATCTTTGCAATTGCAAACCTTATGATTAGTATCATTGGATGTGAAACCTAGCGGCTGTTCCATATAGATATTTTTCTCAAGATATCCATTCAAGAACGCCATTTTCACATCCACTTGCCATATTTCATAATCGAAATAGGCTGCAACGGCAAGCAATGTGCAGAAGGATTTTAGCATAGCCACTGGAGAAAAGGTATCCTGATAGTCAATGCGTTCACATTGACTATAACCTTTTGCCACTAGTCTAGCCTTGAATGTCTCCACATTTCCATCTGCACCAATCTTTCTTTTAAAGATTCATTTACACCCAATAGGTACTATACCTTCTGATGGATCTACCAAGATCTAGACTTGGTTTGAGTGCATCGAGTCAATTTTTGACTACATTACCTCTAGCCATTTTTCGGAGTCGATATCTGATATCACCTCGTTGTAGGTTTTGGGATCATCACCATGAGCACCATTACCTACGAGGAATATTTTCTTTACTTCCTCTGAAATAATACCCAAGTATCTTTCAGGGGGATGGGAAACTCTTTTCGATCTACGAGGTGGAGGAGGTAGTGTTCTTATTGGCTCAACCTGATTTGGTTTCAATTGGTCCTTAGCTCGTTGTACTTGTGAGACTTTCTCATCAAGCTTAATCTGCTTTCCAATGCCGCTATCTTGAATAAATTATTTTTCAAGAAAAATGGCATGTCGACTCACAATCACATTGTGGTCTTTTGGAATGTAGAAATAGTATCCTAATGACTCTTTAGGATATCTTATGAATCGAGCTCTGAAGGATCTAAACTCTAACTTGTCCGCTTGTTGTCTTTTGACATGAGCCAGACAACCCCAAATTCTGAGATGACTCAGACTTGGTTTCTTACCATGCCATATCTCATATGGTGTGGTAGGAACGGTCTTAGAGGGAACCCTATTCAGTAGATAAATTAAAGTTAACAATGAATGTCCCCAAAGAAAATCAGAGAGGTCTGTGAAGCTCATCATGGATCGGACCATATCCAATAGAGTCTGGTGGAGTCCATTGAGAGACTATGCCATTTTTCTTGAGATAGTTTAGGAATTTTCGGCTAAGGTATTCACCTCCTCGATCTGATCGAAGAACCTTAATGGGTTTTCAGTTTATTTTTCTACTTCATGTCTGAATTCTTTGAACTTTTCAAAAGCTTCAGACTTGTCTCATAAGATACACATACCCATACCTAGATAGATCATCGGTAAAGGTAATGAAGTAGACAAAATTGCCTCTAGCTGGCACATCAAATGGGCTGCACACATCAGTATGTACTAGGGCAAGGAGATCTGTGGCCCTTTCCCCATGTCCTACAAAAGGAAGTTTGGTCATTTTGCCTTGAAGACAAGATTCACAAGTTGGATATGACTCGAAAGTCAATGGACTCAATAGCCCATTTTTCTCCAATTTGTTGATCCTATCTTCTGCTATATGACCTAATCTAAGGTGCCATAGATATCTATCATTTGGACTATCCCTAGGTCATTTGGCATTCACGTTTTGCTCGATAGTTAGAACAGGTACATCAATATATAGCTGATAAAGATTGTTAATAAGAAAATCATTTGCAATTTTATTTCTTTCATAAAGAATATTACAATGGTCCTTAAAGAAGGTAATCACATAGCCTTCTAGTGCTAAGCATAAACAAAAATCAAATTTCTGCTAGCTGTAGGCACATAATAATAGTCTTTCAAAACTAAGTCTAAATCAGATGGTAATCGAAGAGGGTATGTTCCCATCGCCTGTAGCAACTCTTGCTCCATTACCGATGCATAGGATCATATCTCCATCCCTCAGCCTCCTGCTATCCTCAAGATCCTACTTGGAAGTGCAGAGATGAGCACTAGAACCAGAGTCAAGCATCCAACTGGATGCAGAAGAAATCGTAAGGTTAGACTCAATAACGAGCATACCTCCAGAAGGACCTTCTTTCTTGTTCTTTAGGGTGGCCAAGTAAGTAGGGCAGTTTCGCTTCTAGTGGCCATTACTGTTGCAATGAAAACACTTTTCTTTGATAGCGGCCTTCTTCTTTGGCTCTGCCTTCTTCTTCTTTCCTCCTTCCACCTTTTTCTTTTTCGTAGACTTTTTCTTTCCATAAGATGATTTTTTGGAAGAAGTCCGTTCCATAGCAAGAACTGAGCCTTTAGAACCTTTCATAGAAAGCTTAGCGGTGACTAGCATGTTCATTAATTCGGCCAAGGAATTTTGAAGTTTATGCATGTGGTAATTCATGATGAATTGCCCGTATACATCAGTCAAGGATTACAGAATAATATCATTCTGCAGATCCAAGTCTAACTTCACACCGAGCTTCTTAAGCACTTTCGTGTCCTTGATCATCATCTGACAGTGATCTTGGATTGACTGCCCATCATGCATCTTATCCTTAAAAAGTTGCTTCGTGACTAGATACTTGGTTGTATGACTCTGATCACCAAACATCTCCTGCAGGTGAGCCCAACATGTAATATCTTCATGTTGGCGCTGGAGCTTATTAGACATCGAGCCCAACAAGTAATATTTGGCCTTATTATCTTTGCTTATCCATTTTTCCAGAGACGCTCTCTGTTCAATGGATGGATGGACTGGTAAGGTGGGAGGGTCCTAATCTAATACATGGGTTAACTTCTCAAAACCCAAAATGATTTTATAGTTGCTTAGCCAATCTTTATAATTGATCCGATCAGTCTATGTGTGTCCAGGATACGTTCTAATGGGTTGGACGTAGACATTTTCCTATAGAGAGTCAAAGATTCTAGTTAGATACTATAATTATGACTTGACCAATTTATTTAAGAATTTTATTTTTTAAACAAATTAGCTCCCACTATTTTCTCGGATCCCTACACTCCCTCTGTAGAGATGCAAAAATCTCCATGATTAATGATTTCTAGTGGGTGGTGCGGTCTCACCAACTGACTCATCACCTCACCTAACAGTTATTGGTGATGGGTTAGCCAATGAGTGAACAACTCTTGTTCAATGATTCTCTAATCATGGTGCACCCAAACTTGGATCTCTAATTCATGAATCTCACCATATCCAAAATATTGATCCACTCCTTAGTTAAGTCAGACCCACCATTTGCACAGACTGGATTCCTAATTGAGTCTCTCACCATATCCAAAATATTGAGCCCAACTCATCCTCCAGCCCATAGCATCCAATGCCTAATAGACATGGTTGCATCTTTTCGATGCAACTGAGCCACTGTATCCAACCGAGAACAATCAACCCCTGGGAAGGGCCCGCACATCTACAATGGTGGAAGACCTCAGACTTAATCTTTTCTTAGGAAGAATTGATTCAGGTCTCATTAAACTAGACTTGTCATAGTCATAACAATTATGACTAACCTAGTGGCATGGGTTAGCTCGGATTATTGACCACCTCAAATCAGAACTGTGTCAATAGATATGGCCAGGTAAGTGAGACCGGTGGAAGGGATATGCCATTAACTCATACAAGAATGCATTCAGGTCGAGTAGCTTCCCAATTAAAAACCAGTCGGATCGTATGTGCCAAACTTACCTTAGACACCAAATTGTTGAGCCAGAACTAATTGGGTTAGCCTGGACAATCCCATTATTGATCCCATCTAACCAACTCTTGATTCGGTTTGATCAACCGCTTAGACCTAATTGAGCTACCCAAGCCCGAACCCAGTATTATGAATATGTCTTAGATCTGAAATTCTCAATTTTAGACCTAATTAATATTTCATAATCTTAATTCTTAATTAAGTAGGGTTCATAAATAAAATATGCATAATAAATCCTAGGGATTTCAGGATCTAGGATTTTGCAGAAAGTAAGTTTTGGAATTTCTGATTAAGGACGAATGCGCAGCACCCCTACACATCATAAGAACACCCCATCGGATGGGAGGAGAGGGCCTTTAAATCCTTCTTCATTCTTATGACCGGACGGCCAAGAGGAATGCCTTAATCAGGAACATGTCAATACTACACAAAATAGTTTTAGATCTATATCATATATCTCATATATAAATTAGATCTAATCATGGCATATTTTGCATACATCTCATGTATTGAATCATGCATATTTTCAGATCTAAATTATCTCATAATAATCTAAAAAATTAGATTTAAATTGATCTTATCAAAATAAATTCTAATCTAGACAACTATGTAGAACTATTCTACAACTAGTCTAGACATGCATCAATCATATCTCATATGATGTTTAAAATTAAATAATTTTTATTTACTATTTTTTAGATGTTATTATAATAATTATAATATCAAAAAATAGTAAATAAATAGATCTAAAATATGATTTAATCAAATTAAATTAAAACATGCAAGACTATTCTATAGAACTATTCTATTTTAGAACTAGTCATGCATATTTTCTAATCTTAGATCCTAAATTATTTAATTTTAATTTTTTCTGATTTTAGATCTGATCACATCTCATGTGACATCTAAAATCACTTATTTTTTAATTAAAATAAATTTAAAATCAGATCTAAATACTTTTAGAACCTTGGCTCTGATACCAGTTGAAGGAAAATCCTGATTTTTCGGACCAGGTTCGTTCAGATCTGATCGGATCAAGAGATATATTTCAAAATTTTTCTCTTTGACCTAAATCAGATCTGAGATATTTTAGATCTAATTTTTATTATTTTAATAATAAAAATAAAATCTAGATAAATTAAATCAAATTTAATTTACCTTAATATAGGGTAATCCTATTACCCGTTGATGATCCTGTAAGCAGTGGAAGATTCTGGATCTAGCCACGCAAGTGCCTGGCCTCTATCGATATCCACTCAGATTAGATCTAGAGATTCTCTTTCTTTCTATCACATCTCCAAAAATTAGATCTGAATCTGATTTGGAGGATCTTCAAAACATCTTTCGAAGATCAGCAGTTGTCCTTTGCAGCAGCGCAACCTTCTAGCTTTCTATCGCCTTTCTCTCATCTGGATTGCACCAACTAAGATCCCAAACTTCTTTGGGCATGGAGAGGAGAGGGAGAAGATGGACTTGGCATGGAGGAGGAGAGGAGAGGCAGCCTTGGGGCATGGGAATTTTCAATGCATTTTGAGTTGGGCGCAGGGTCTTATTTATAGACTATGCGTGATCCAACTCCTCTTCTTCCCAACCAATCACAATCCTTTGTGAAATCAGATCTAAATCTGATTGGTGGGAATAGAGTCCCTGGATTCCTCCTTAGAGGGCACCTAAGACCAGTCAAAGTTGGTTCTTAGGAGAACTCTAATTGGAATCCAAAAAGGAGATGGAGTTCCTTGTCCAACAAGGACTCCTTAGGCGCCTCCAACTTGGGCACACGCCAAGGGTGGCGTGCGCCCTCCTCCTTGCCAGGTTCTGGTAGGGGGACAAGCCCCCACCAGCTCTCCAATAGGTGCATGAAACATGTGGACAGAAGTCAAAGTGTCAATGGTCAACATTTGACCAGTCAAAGGTCAGACTTTTGACCAAAGTCAAAGGACAAAAAATGGCAGGTGACCAAAAAATGGATAGGTATTATCTTACAAAATAAGACAACCCTTTTTTGACTTGGACAACCTCCTAGTCAGACCATAGTGAAGGCCTCTGATTGAGCACAAACTCCTTTGGCTCAGTCAGGACAACTTATTTATGATAGTAAAAGAAGAACGTTAGGTTCAATCGAGTGCTAGCACGATTTTCTTGAACCTAATTGAATCTCATTCAGATCAATTGAACTAGATCAGTTCAATTGATGATCACCAGATTCAAACCCTTGTTTGTGTGATCCAGTTAGGATTCAGTTCTGTATGGTAATGGGATATGTCATGATCTCTATCATCGACATCATCGAAACTCCTTTCGATGGATCAGAACTCTTCTGATTCGAACAGCTAGAATGATCGATCATCTAAATCATTCTAATTGCTCCCAAAATCCACCAGTGACACCTAGCAGTATATGGTGGCAACCCATCAGAGCTGAATGTGAACCTCTTGGTGCAGCTACCTGTGTGATTAAGTTCTTCTATCTTGAGCCCCGATCAGATTAGGGTTAAGGTGAACTCGTCAAACCCTAGTTTCTGTCATATATGATGTAATCATTCGATTCAAGTCCAATGTGAAAATCTAAATAGAAACTCTTTCTATTATTTCACTCTACCATGGCCATGGGCTTCTGGACTTGATTCTCATGATCATCATAGGGCTGCTCCTCTACCACCGAGGTAGATAGATTCCATCTTGATGCAATCCAGTTCCTACAATGAACATGTCATAGCCAACATACACCTCAGGGTTTCATATGGCTAGGAGATCGAGTTATGGTGTAGTCAAACTATAACACCCTCAAGGTGAACTGTCGATGCATCTCAGGTCAAAGAACCAGACACACCACTGCAGCATCGAGTCAGTCATTGACGAGAAGGTAGACTTCCTAATGACTACTCGAGGTGGTCACGCTCAGTGCCCTCATTCTCTAACGAGTACCTATACTCTCGCTTCGGATGTCTCCACACTGTAGACTTAAGACTCATCTACTAAAGAGAAGCGATTGTACACCAACCTTCTGGATCAATCACCATCCTCGTGATGATCCTATGGTCGAGAGCATTTTATGAGTTAATAATGATTATTCATGTCTTAAATTTTCAACTCTTGAAATATGAATTATCATTATCATTAACTAAAAGGATGTATCATAGACACTAAATACACATATGTGATAGAAAATAACCCATTTTATTGATAATAGTCAAAATTATAATTTTGCCCCTAGAAGTGTGTTACAAGTGTCAGCCAATTCTAGCTTCTAGGGCACATATATCTAATAGTGAGATCATAGATCGTGGTGACGTTGATCTTCAGAAGATTAACGAAAAGGAAAACCTAGCCGACCCCTTCACTAAAGCCTTGATAATCAAGGAGTTCAACAATCATAAGTTGAAGATGGATATTAGATACTATGCCGAGTGGCATTAGGATAAGTGGGAGTTGTTGGAAATTGTGTCCCAAAGTCAATCATCAGTCTGTTGGTGGTTAAGTTATTGTAATCGATTTATTAATTAATGAAAAATATTTTGGCATCTTTTTTCATCATAAGTTTACATCTTCTAATGAACTCCAATGTTGTGATGAAGTTCTTAGGACTATTTAGTTTCGATAAAGAGTGGATTTATCGATTAGTCTTGAAATTCTAAATGATAGACTGTTAATTAGGATGACAGCATCTATCGAGCATAGGTTGCTATATACCATATAGGTTGGTTGTCCTCTTCATCAAGGTATGTGGAGACACTGGTATAGCATACATGTAAATTGTATGGGTACATCATTATTGAACGTGACCAATTTCAGAGCATTCTATTATCGAGAATGTCTCTAATGAGATATAGGAATAAGTATCCTTTAGACCTGAGATCACCTCAGTGACTTGCAAGCAACTCACTGTACTTTGATACTAAACTAACTGAATTTTTAATTTAGCAATGGAAGGTTTCTGGGCATAGTCAAGTACTTGCAAAGTTAGCGTGATCAAGATCAAATTGACCACTCCAAGAGTTGGAGAAGAATGTATCACTGTATTTTAATATAGCAAAATCTTGGCTAGAATAATCCATCAGATGGATTTGGTATTTTGAAATACATTGTGGACAACCTTATCAGAGTTGATAGTTGAATTCTGATGTATCCTATGAGCATTGTGGTCAGGGGGATGAATTATATGAAAACTATATCCATATGGGTTTTAAGGATGGTGTTCTACACCTTCGACCTATCCGACCGTCGGATATCACTGCTAGATGATTACATCGATTGGTACAAAAATTTATTCTTATGCTATTGACTTAGATTCGAACCTATGAGGTCACACATATTAGAGCTTACAATTTGATCGGATGGTTGATCAATGATTAAGAATCATTCTAGGGTTAAACAATCAGTACGATTGGTGTTTAACCTAGTGCAAGTGTTGCAGGAGGATCAATTAGTAATTAGATTACTAATTAACTTAATTTAATTAATTCAATAAGTTGAGATTATGTTTAATTAAATATAATTTTTATTATATTTAGTTTGGGCTTGATTGGATCAAGTTCAATTGATTTATTGGATAAGCCAAGTGCAAGGAAGAACGAGTCCTAGTCTAACTAGGACTCGGATTAACCCAATTTTCTAATTTGATTAGAACATAAATTAGAATTAAATATGATTTAATCTAATTTAATTAAGTTCTTAAATGGGTTAGGGTCTTATTTAGTTGGATTGGTTTAATCTTGATTTTATTTGGTTAAAAGATCATGTTTGACCAAGACAAAATAGGAGTCCTAGTATGGCTAGGACTCCCTATCTCCTTGTGCCACCTTGGTCCCAATGCCTCCCATACCTATTTTTTAGGTATTTTTTGTAGAAAATCTCTTTCTTCCTGATTTCCATGCCACCTCTCTCCCTCCAAGTCAAATTTGAAAGTTAGGTGGACGACCAAGTCAAAGGAGGAATTGGTTTTGCTTAGGATTCTATGAGATAGAATCCTTGTTGACCAAAACATCTTTCCTTGAGTGCCGCCTCCTATTTTAATTAATTATTCCCTTATTTCATGAAAATAATCTCTTTCTTTGTGCACCCTCTCTTCCTAGTCCATGCCAAAAATTGTGGACCAATAGTTGGGCACCCCAACAACTTTCCATGTTTAGATATTCCTAGTCTAGAAATTTAAGGTAACTTGGACTCTTCTTTTTCCCTATTTATTGGATAAATTTTATTTTAATTATTTTATGGAATATAGAACTTTAGGAGAGATTTGGGATGTACAAAAATTAGAGGAATAGAATCCTTGGGCATGGGGTTTCCATAGGCACCAGACTAGGTATCTAGGTGAGAGAAAAGAGAAGAAGAAGAGGGTCTTCTTCTAAGGCTAATTTATTTTCAATCTCTCCTCCTTTCTTTTGAGTTTTCTCTAAGAGAGTCTTAGATCAGTAGACTCTCATCTTTCTTTTCATATTTTGAAGAGTCTAAATTTTGAAGAAGGAAGCATCGGATCGACCGTCGAAGAAGGGTAAGCACAGTACTAGCATGCTGTGCTGATTTCCTTCATCGGACTTCAGATCAGAGATCGTAGGCTCGTGTAGATGACTCCTAGAGGCCGAATGCATGTGTAGCTCATGACTTCATCCTCAAGCCTAGATCAGCAAGTTAGAACATCTAAATTTTCTCAGATAATAGATCTGATGTATAAACTTCATACCTGCATTTGATGTAGTGTAGATCTAGGTTGATTTGATCAACCTTTTTCTTTCTTATTTGATTTTAATTTTTGATTTAATATCATGCCTTAATCATGTAATAGATATGAGATCTAGGTGTCTATATGGTTATTTAAATAAATTTTAGATTTATTTAAATCTTCTACTACAAGATCTTGAAAAAGTTTTAAGATCTACCTGTGAAACCCTAGATCTGGTTCCTTCAGTAGGAGCATCAGCATCATAAGGTAGGGTTGAGCTCCGCATGATCGTGATAGTTTCTAGAACAGGCATGGCCTGGATCAGCACAGTCGGGCTGGGCTCTTTAACATGAGCCTTCTTCGATGTTTTCTCGGTAGAATTGTCCTTCCTCTTGAGGGACTTAATTTTCTTTTCCAAGTGATTTTGTTCTTCAGCAGTCATCTCTGTAACAGAAATAGTTAAAGTTAGAAGAAAAAATAATGTATGATTGACTAGTTACGGAGCACTACCTGTTGGATCAAGAGGACTAAGATCGAGGTTAAATAAATTCTAATTTTCTAGGAGTTTGGAAATCAGAGAAGCTTAGTAGTTCTTCAGTTTGTCGGCCGAGTCTCGATCTTCTTTCTCTAGTCCAAGAACTCAGCGGGCCGAATCTTTCATATCCCCCCAAGAAGGAAGTCCTAACTCTAAGGAGGGGCATGAAATGAAGAAAAAATTTTCCTTCCAGTTGTGAATGAAAAAAGGGACACCCTTAAGCAATCCCTTCTTGTCGAACTAGGGAGAGACATACCACCAATGCTTAGTAGTAGGTTGGTGTTTGAAAGTGAAGAAGTTGTGGATAAAAGAAATAGTAGGTCGGACATTGGTCATGATGCACAAGAAAAGAAATCCTATGATGAATCTAAATGAGTTCGGCACCATGGAAGCAAGGTAGATATTCAAGAATCTAAAGAAGGCTACCATGAAAGGAGAAATTGGTAGCCTAAGTTTGGCACGAAGGGCCTCAATGAAGGAGAAATCCTGATTTTCCTAGTCAGATTCGTTCAGATCTGATTGGATCAAGAGAGATATTTCAAAAATTTTTCTTTTGAATCTATATTAGATCTAAGACATTTCAGATCTAATTTTATAGATCTAATAAAATTAAATTAAATTAAATTAAATTTGATTTAATTCTGTACCTTTTATTGGGTAATCAGATTATACTATGATGATCCTGCTGATTGCCTGAAGTTCTGGAACTAGCCATGCAAGCGCCTGGCCTCTATCGATATCCACTCAGATTGGATCTGAAGATCTTCTCCTTATTTATCATCTCTCCAAATATCAAATCTGGATCTAATTTGGAGGACCTTCAAAACTTCTTTTGAAGATCTGGAATCATCTCTTCCAGTAATGCTGCCTTCTTCCTTTCTCGTTACCTTTCTCTTGCCTGGATCACACCAAACTGGAGCCCAAATCTCCTTTGATGTGGAGAGGAGAGAGAAGACCAGAAGATGGCATGGAGGAGGGAGAGGGGCAGCCTTGGGGTATGGGCTAAGGGAGAACTTCATTAAAGCTTGGTGCAGATAGGATTTATATAGACCATGCTGTGCCATGCAGTGCCACATCATCCCGGCCAATCACATTGCTTCATGCAATTAGATCTAAATCTGATTGATGGTATGAAATCACCTGATCCAATCACATGAGAGCCTTCTCAAATCATCCTTAGGTGGCACCAAGACTGGTCAAAGCTGAGTCTTAGGCGCCTACCTAAGTTGATTCTAAGAAGCAACCTGGAGTCCCATTTGTATGGGACTCCAGGCATCCCTATTCAAGGGCACACACCTCCCTAGGCATGCACCCCCTCCTTTTCAATTTCTAGCAAGGGGACAAGGCCCTATCTACTTTTCTATGGGTGCATGATATATGGGCAGATGTCTAGGTATCAAAGGTCAATGTTTGACCAAAGTCAAAAGACAAGAATTAGCAGGTGATGAAAAATGGCAGGTATTATCTCAAATTTATCTCATAAATTAAGACAACCCTTTTCTGACTTGGATAAGCTCTAGTCAAACCAAGTAAAGGTACCTGAGTGAGCATAGACATATTTGGCTCAGTCGAGATAACTTTTAATGATATTAGAAAGAGAATGTTAGGCTCAATCGTGTGCTAGCACGATTTTCTTGAACCTAATTGAATCTTATTCGAATCAATTAAACTGTATTAGTCCAATTGATGATATCTAGATCCAAACTCTTATTTGTATGATCTAGTTAGATTTAGTTCTATATGGTAATGGGATATGTCATGATCTCTATCATCAACATCATTGAAACACCTTTCGATGGATCAGAACTTATTCTGATTCATACAACTAGAATGATCGATCATCCAAATCATTCTAGTTGCTCCCAAAATCCACCAATGACACCTAGCAGTATATGGTGGCAACCCATAAAAATTGAAAATGAACCTCTTGGTGTAGCTACCTGTGTGATTAAGTTCTTCTATCATGAGCTCTGATCAGATTAGGGTTAAGGTGAACTTGTTAAATCCTAATTTTCATCATATGATTTAATCATTCGATTCAAGTCCTATATGCAAACCTTAATAGAAACCCTTTCTATTATTTTACTCTGCCATGGCCATGGGCTTATGGACTTGATTCTCATGATCATCATAGGGTTGCTCCTCATTTATCGAGGTAGATAGATTCCCTTTTGGTGCAATCTAATTCCTACAATGAACATGCTATAGCCAACATACACCTCAGGATTCCGAATGGCTAGGAGATCAAGTCATGGTATAGTCAAACTATAACACCCTCAAGATGAGCTGCCGATGCACCTTAGGTCAAAGAACTAGACACACTACTGTAGCTTCGAACCAATCATCGATGAGAAGGTTGACTTTCTTATGACTGCTCGAGATGGTCAAGCTTAGTGCCCTCATTCTCTAATGAGTATCTGTACTCTCACTTCGATGTCTCTACACCATAGACTCAAGACTCATCTACTATAAAAAAGTGATTGTATACTAACCTTTCGGATCAATCACCATCCTCATGATGGTTCTACGGTCGGAAGCATTTTATGAGTTAATAATGAAAATTCTTATCTTAAATTTTTCAACACTTGAAAATAAGAATTATCATTATCATTAACTCAAGAGATGTATCATAGACACTAAATACACATTTATGATTGAAAATAATCCATTTTATTATTTATAGTCAAAATTATAATTTTGTCCCTAGAAGTATATTACGAGTGTCAGCCAATTCTGGCTTCTAAGGCACACATATCTAACAAACTCCCACTTGACCTAATGCCATTTGGCAACAAATCTACATCCCATCTTCTCAAGGTGGGCTTCGATCTTCTACTGGCCCAATGGCTTTGTAAGTGGGTTTGCTGCATTGTCTGCAGAGTCGACTCTCTTGATCTCAACGTAATCCTTCTCGAGATAATCGTGGATGAGGTGGTATTGCTGCTCGATGTGCTTTGATTTCTGATGAGACCTTGGCTCCTTAGCAAGGGCCATGATGGAGGAGATGGAATCACTTGAGAAGAATCAGACATGGCAGCTGGTGGATCTTCTAGAGGGTGCTTGACCTATTAGCTCAAATTGGGTGTTCACAAAGAAAGAAGCACCTTCAGAACAAGGTGGAGTTAGATTCAAAGCAAGGTTGGTAGCAAAGGGATACTCACAAAGGGAAAGGATTGACTACATAAAAATTTTTTCTTCTATGGCACGTCATACATCTATTCGAGTTTTGCTGTCACTGGTGTTACAGCATAACATGGAATTGGACTAGATGGATGTGAAGACGGCCTTTCTTCATGGGACTTTGGAGGAAAGAATCTATATGAAGTAGCCAGATGGTTTCATGGAGATGGGACAGGAAGAAAATGTATGTTTACTCAGGAATTCTTTATATGGCTTGAAACAATCTCCTCATCAGTGGCATCGAAGGTTTGATAGCTTTGTCTTGAGTCTAGGTTTTAGCAAATGTGAACATGATTGTTATGTCTACGTCAAGGATCTAAATGAGGAGGATGCCCTGTACCTATTATTATATGTAGATGATATGCTCATAGCCAGTAGAAGTATGGATTCTGTAAAAAGGTTGAAAAGGGCATTATCATCTGAATTTGAGATGAAAGATTTGGGTCCAGCTAAGAAAATCCTTAGAATGAAAATTTGCAGAGATAGATGCAAAGAAGTGCTCCATTTGTCATAAGAAAAGTATGTCTAGAAGGTTCTGAAGAGGTTTTGGATGGAGAAGGCCAAACCTGCAGAGACACCATTGCCGAGCCATATGTCTCTCTCCAAGTTACAGTGCCCTAGTCAGAAGAGAAGAGAGAGTACATGAAACAAATCCCTTATGCAAATGTTGTATGTAGTGTGATGTACACTATGGTGTGTTGTAGACCAGATATAGCACATACTGTGAGCAACGTTAGTAGATACATGGCTAACTCTTGGAAGGAACACTGGAAAGCATTGAAATGGATATTGAGATATCTGCATGGAACAAGGGATTATGGTTTGATGTTTGGTGGGCAGTCGAGAGGATTTGGAGAACAATCTATGAAGATGTGTGAAGGTTCAGGTCCTCTGGAAGGATTTGTTGATGCAAATTATGCTGGTGATCTTGATACAAGGAGGTCTACTACTGGATACCTCTTCCGCATATATGATGGACCGGTGTCTTGGAGATCAATCCTTCAGCCAATCATGGCCTTGTCTACTATAGAGGCCAAGTACATTGGGATAATGGAGGCTGCAAAGAAATCCCTTTGGCTTAGGAGGCTGATTGATGAGTTGGGGTGGAGCAGAGCAAGATTACACTATTCAGTGATAGTCAGAGTCCTCTGTTGTTGGTATAGAACCCAGTCTATCATGCATGCACAAAGCATATAGACTGAGGTACCACCAGATCAGATAGCTGGTGGAGGAAGGTGAAGTAGAACTGATGAAGGTCCATACCAAGGAGAATCAGTCTGATGCACTCACGAAGGTACTCCCTAGAGATAGCTTTCAGAGATGTGTGGCACGAACGGGTTTGTTGAGAAGAGATGAATTCATAAGGACTTGGAAGCACCAAGGTGGAGAATGTGAGCTCAGAAGTGGCACTCCCAAGTCATGGAAACATGAGAAGACAAGTCATGGGAAGACAGGAGCGAGTCGAAAGAAGAATCAGTCTTAATAGTAAAGTTCAGAAACTAGGCCGGCTCACTCTGAGACTAAGCCGGCTCAGTTGAAAACTAGGTCAACTCAATCCAGGACTAGGTTGGTTAGGTCTCAAAAAAAAATTTAGATAGAGAGCAGCATTTTCAGGCTGTTAGCATGGTACACAACTGGGTCGGCTCAGTCTGGGACTGAGCCAACCCAGTCGTAGATTAGCCAGCTCAGTCTGAAATAGGGTCGGCTCAGTTTTTGTGGATTATTATTTTATGTACATCGGTTATTTGGGTTTAGAGAGTTTTTATATGAGCTTGGGCTTGACCCTTTGTAAAGTATATATACTGGAAATCAGTCAAGATTGTAAGTGTGCTGAAATATACTGAATAAAAGTTTTTTTCTTTCAAAAATCTCTTCTTCTCTTCTTTTCTATTCCTTGATTTATTTGATCGTGCTTCTGTAGAGATCTCTAAGAAGTACTTCCTTGATTACTTGGCTAATCACCGATGGCCATGCCGATCCATGTGGGAAGAGCGCATATTTCCAACATTTCTCTCCTTTCCTTTCCTTTTCTTTGGTGAAAAAATTCCCAATCAAGGGAAAGTATTAACTTTCTCTCCTATTCCTTTCTCTTCTCTCCTATTGTTCTCTCCTAACCAAGGTGTAAAACTTATCAACTTCTAAGATATTTAATAAATTATATTGTTGATCACCAACATCTCAAGCAGGAAGATGACTACTGAGGGGTTGAATAATTATTATGACTAAATCTAAGTTAGGCCAATTTGTGCTGGACTAGTTTTTGGGCCAAACATTTAATTCGGATCAATCCATATGGGTCTTGAATTGACCTCGGGCCTGACTAGGGCCAGGCTCAGTCCTAGTTTATTTCTAAACTTTTTGAGCTTAAGCTCGGCTTGAAGCCCAAGAAAAAATTTAGGATGGGCTTGTGTAAGGGTATGGCCCGGCCCATTCCAGATTGGAGCTCTGCTAGGCTCCATTACAGTCTCTCACCTTTTGTCTCTCTATTAAGGGGCCTCTTTGTTTCTTTGTAGTAGGAGATAGAAAGCAGCAGTAGGAAAAAGGGCATCTAGGTTTTGGATTCTGATGGCTTCTCATTCCCATCTAGATGAGGTAGGTAAAGCTTTCTCTTCGATCCTTCATCGATATCTCTTCCTATCATTTCTTTTGCTTTTCTTTTATTATTATTATTATTTTTGAAATTTAGTGATTTTGAATGAATATAGGAGGTTGATTTTGAAGGAGATTTTTCTGAAAGCCATAGTAGTGGTAGATGCATAAGTACTTTATTTTCATTCTTTTCTTTCTATTTTATTTTGATAGGACCGTAGGCCTCTATCAGGAATATTTTGGATTCAAAGAAAGAGAAAATAAAAGAGAAAGAAGCCATGAAAATTTGATCAATTCATGACCTTCAAAAGCCTTTAGGCTAATTAATTTAATTAGTTCATTGCTTGGCATTATGACCTTCGGGCATTATATATTTATAGCCATCAAATTACTTGTCCAACAAGTATAAGGTCATGACTACTCGATAAAAGAGATATCTAAGATTTTTGGACTAATTTAAAAAGGAAAGAAAAAATAATAAATAGGAAGAAAAGATATCTAGTCCTAGGAAAATAAGGAATCCTATCATTCCCCACCTTTCAAATTAACCTTGTCCTCAACATTGGGTAGGAATAAAACTCTATACCATGTCTAATTGCCACAATCAAAAGGTTTGATGTGTAGCTTCTCATGATAATTCAATTTAGAGTGATATAAAGAAGGTTGTAGTGCTGATGGCATACTTCAAGCCTCCACTTGTACCACATGATAAAGCCTTGCTTTGAAGGTCGTGAGTTGCTTTTAGCATCCCTAATATCAGATCTTTTGTAAGGAACATTAAGAAATAGTCTTTATATGCTTCAAAATCTCCAACCGTAATCACTTAATAGGTCTTGATTTTTCTATATCAAGTAGATTAATTAATCCCTCTCTCAATGGCTCAATGGTTTGATCAACTCGTTGAAGGTTCAATTGTGGCTTGATAAGCTTGATGCTAAGTTCTTCAGTTGAATCTATGACTTCTAGATTTTTCAAATGATGTATCCTTGATTTGTAGAATTTTGATTGTAAATCCTTCAACTTCAATGGGGTCATCTTCATTTGCCTTTCTTGTATCCTCATCACGATGACCTTTGCCCCTCTCAAAATCTACTAGTTCATCATATAGATTGCTTGAGTGTAAAAAGCCCATTGGTTATATCAAATGTTATCACTAAGCCTTTTTCCTCTACTTATGCAAAAGAAATAATTTATTTTATTGTGTGAGGTTGGTGGATCTTAACCTCATATTTGATTTTGGGATGAAGACCTTCAATCAATGTTTGCATTAGTTATCTCTTAGACCAATTATGTGCATAATTAGGCAATTGCTCAGACCAAATTTGGTACTTCGTCATGCTACTTGCTTGACAAATTCTTGCAGGCTCATCATCGATGATCTTATATTTAGTATTAACAAGATATCGAACCTTACTGGCACTTACCCTATGTTTGGTTAAGGTCATGAGAGAGAGGATGGATGAGGTTGGAAGGATGGAGGTCTTCCATCCATCCTCTAGTTTAAAAAGTTAGAGGAAGGATAAATGAAAAATTAAGTAGACATTGTTTATCCACTCTAGTCAACCAATTTGTATCTTCCCAAACTAGGAGATGTAAGAAAAGATTGATGGATGAATTTTTGTATTGATAAAATTATCCTTATCAATTTTTGACAAAACTATAATATTTTTTTTACTTTTTCATTCATATTATTTTATATATTTTTATATATACTATTAATCAGATACTATTAAATTTTATTTCTAATTACTTTAATTTTAGTACATATTTTGATAATTATAATTAAATAATTAGAATTATTTTTAATTTCTCTATTTTTATTTACTATTTTTAATTAACTATTTATATAATATTAATTAATTATTAAATTAAATTATAAATTAATGACATATTTATATAATTAATTCATTAATAATTTGATTATAAAATTATTTATTGAATTAAGTTAAACTAAAATTAAATATTTGTATAATTTTTATATAATTATAGATTATAATTATTGTTGCTTAAAATTGGGTACTTTGGGAGTGGAGCAGTCGATTTCATGCAAGAATGCTGGAGTGACCTGTAAGTTAAGTCCGAGTTAGAGGATTGGACTCTGGCGAGGATCCTCCGATGCTCAAGTCAGTAGAGAATGAAAAAGTAACAATGAATTCTCTAAGAGAAATTACTTGAAAGAAATATGCCCTCAAGCCAATTTATTGGGATATTCTTTATCTTCCAGACTCATGTAATGATATTTTTTTTAATAAATAAAAATATTTATTTCATCATATGCAGTGTCTTATTATTTATTTAATATTATGATGAACCCTATAAATTAGGGCTATGGTTTTAGGATTATGATGAGATCGTACTAGTGAGATCTAAAATCTTAAAACCTTAATTTAAATATTCCTAGTCGATGGGACATTGAGTTAGGGATCAATGTTTTTCGGTAAGACTAGCACATTCTTTGTATGCTCGATTGAGAGGATGATTGATCTCACAATAACTTGTGTATGACACTAATACAAGAATGTGGGTGCTCATTAGTGAATGAGCACACTGAATTGATCCAAATTGAGAATATCTAATGGAGTCTTATCTACATGTCAATAGATGGTTCTCATAGTGAAATTTATGCATGTAATCCTTTGAGAGGAAACAGCATCCCATTTGCTTCAAACAAATGATGATTCGGGAAGACTTTGATCAAAGCATGATTAGAAATGGTTTCTAATATTTTATTAAATAAATCATTATCATGAGATTAAAATACAAATGAATATGATATTGGGGTTGACATATTTTCATACCCAGAGTCATATTCAGGATGCAAGGAGATCGAAGGATCTAGTTGCATGGTAATTTTCACCGAAGGATATTTTTGGCATTTTCATCAAAATTTCATATCTTTTGGATAGTCATGATACGTTGCTAGACGTCAATCATGTCTTGTGAATTTGATTAAATTAAAATTTTAATTTAATTATTAAATTAGAAAGTATTCTAAATTAAGTCAAATTGGATTGGTTGGTTTTGACCTAAATCGGTTTCGTTGAGTTCTAACCAGATTAGATCAAATCACACCCAGACTCACTACTGGTTAGATGTGAAACCCAATGAGTCACACATAAAAAGAATTGATTAAGGGTCTAATTGGATTAGACCATGTTTGCAAGATGAACATGCTAGCATATGTTGCAAACCCTAGCACCTATTTTCGAATTGGATTCGAATCAGCTTCAAATTTGGGTTAATTAAGATCCAATTTGAGCCAAATAGGATTTGGTCTTGAGTTGGATTAACCTAGATTGATTGGGCACTACATACCAACATCCCATGAGCCAGAGAGTCTCTCTCTTATACGTCGGAAGTCTTTCATGCGCAAAGGACTCTTTGGCGCATGAAATAAGTTGGCGCCTACCTTCTTTGACTTTTCTAATATTGTTATGTCACATAAATTTTTATGTTGGCATGGACATCAGATATGGGGCATAGAAGAGTCCTTCTATAGATAAAATTATCTTTTTTCTTTTTGCCCAAGATGTTTTGTCGCCCATGAGTCCTTGTCGCTTTGGACTCCTTCCCGCCCACTTCTTCTTTACGCCTCTTAGGACTTTGACTATTCAAAGTACATCTCCACACCTTCTTGATGAATGGGCATCCCTTTAAGAGCCATTAGATGGCCATCTAATCTGATCCAATCCTTTGAATTATGGTGCCATATATTTATGCATCGTGACTCTTCATAGAAAAACTACGTAGAATTAGTCCGAAGAGTCCTTCTATTTTAAGGCACCTCTTGGACTAAGTCTACGTAATTTTAAATAGTGAAAAACTTAGATGGGTCTGAGATTTGATGATGGGGCATGAGATATTGATATGGAAAGGGCATGAGATTTTTAGATGGGACCCCTATGTACATTATAAATAAGGGTGCGCATCAAGAGTCCGGGGGTGTAAAAATTATCTTTTCTTTCTTACAAGAGTTTCATTTTGTCTAATTTTCTTTCTTCCCTTCTCTTATCTAGACCTTGTCATTATAGGGACAAGAAGTCATTTTAAGACTAAGAGATTAGGAAGGAAAATTAAGAAGACAAAAGAAAAAAGAAAGATAGATAAGAAGAGCCAAGGAAGGTGACATAAAGGCTTAAGAAGGTCTAGCCCTTATAAAAAAAGTTCTTATTATTAAAACTTTAATTATATAAATCATAGGTACCAGTGTCTTAATCAAGTCTTTGTGTGGATCAACATTTGAGGGTGAACATGTGGGCACCTGGTAGAAATCCTGACGGACTACTACCGACGATCAGGATCAATTTAGGATTTAGCGATAAGAGGTATGTTCTAATACTTTCTTTTTATGTTACAAATGCATGTTATATGATTTAATTGCTAATGAGGTGGTCCTAGGGTTTGGGTTTTGTTTATATGATTTTATTTTTTTTTGCTTTGAAATCCATGATTCCACCCTATACACCAAATCCATCAGTGGTATCAGAGCAAGCCTTATTAGGTTAAATCATATAATGCTTTGCTTATAGTATAATGGCATAAATGAAAAATATGATATAATATTTTTAGCATGTTTTAATTTATATGATGAGATCATATTCTTTTTCTTATCATAATGAGATTATGTTGTATATATTATTCTATAAAGGTTGGCCTGATATAGTAAATAGTATTCACTATATAATGATGGTTGTCCTAGAATAATTATACATGTTAATTGACATATATATATTTTATCATAATTAATGCTATTATGCATTTAGTTTGTTTTAAATCAATATGTGCATTGAGACCATTTAAATCCCTCTATAAAAAATTATATTAAGTTGTAGTGTAATTAATCTTTAGCTGAATCAGTCAGGATATCTAATTGATCAATCGGTGTCTAGGAAAAATGGTTGTTGATTGGTAAAGAGAACATGGTTTTTTAATTGGTTTCATTGTCTGATCTGACCAATTTATTGGTATCTAAGGAAAGCAACGGAGGGACTCCCATTTCTCTCCCATTTACCTAGCCGATTTGATTAATTTAATTTTAGATTGAAATGCTTAATATTATATTCACTACATTAAGGCCTTCCTTCATACTAGTTTCTTATTATGTCCAGAACCATATTAGTTCTGTTGTGTAACCACAAGATCTATCATGGAGAAAGATGTAATATTAATCTAGTGCATTGAGATGCTTACAGCATTTTGAATATACTACTTTGTTGTGTAACCACAAAAGTAGTTATATTTCAATTTTGACTGTATAGAAATGAAGGGTTCTACTTAAACTAAAATATTAAAGTTTGTTGTGCTAACACAAGGCTATTAATATTTTAGAGGCAAAAGTTTTTGAGAGTTGCATAAAATGCAATTGGAAAGAGTTTCCTACCTTTTGAACTTATAATAGGTTTGTTGTGCAACCACAAGACTTTTTATAAGAAATTAGGATCTTATTCCCACTAAGAAAATCAATAAGAAGGTTATGATTTTTAGTGGAAGACATAATTAAATTAAAGTCCTAATTTAATTATGTTTGTCATCATGAGTTGTTTGCTTATATATTGTTCTTTATTATGTAGATTAAATGGCTTCTTCACTTTCATTACGTTCAATTTTGGATTCAAATAAATTGACTGGTCAAAATTATGTTGACTGGTTGAGAAATCTAAAAATAGTATTTAGTCAAGAAAAATTCTCTTATATTCTTGATGCCCCTAATCCTAAGCCATTAGGAAATGATGCCACGGATGAAGATAAGTCCACATACAAGATGTGGCAAAATGATTTCCTTACTGTCAAATGCATCATACTTGCCTCTATGAATAATGAATTACAGAGGCAGCATGATAGCATGGACACTCAGTCCATATTGCTTCAATCTAAAAGAGCTTTATGGAGAGCATAGTAGGACTGCTAGATATGAGATATCTAAGCAATTATTTTATGCAAGAATAACAGAAGGAACATCTGTACAAAATCATGTTTTGATGGTAATTGACCTAATCACTCGATTAAGTCAATTAGGTTTTGTAATGGATGGAGAGTTAAGTCAGGATTTGATCCTGCAATCACTCCCAGAATTATTTTCTCAGTTTGTCATGAACTATCACATGAATAAACTGAATTCTTCATTGTCTGAGCTGTTAAATATACTCAAGACAACAGAAAGCCATATCAAGAAAGTTAAGGCTCCTCTTCTTCTTATGGAAGAGATCTCCAAGAAGAAGGTAGGCAAAAAGGGTTCGAAGAGAAGGTTAAATCCTAAAAGTGGTATAAATAAGAAGAAAGAGGGGAAGAAGGTCTCCGGACAAATGACCTATTTTCACTACGGCAAAGCAGGCCAATGGAAGAGGAATTGCAAGGCTTACCATGCAACCGTGAAGTCTGGTGCAAATAATGCACCAAAAGATATGTATGAGATACATACTATATTATCATTAAATTCTTTCATTTCGAATTCTTAGGTATTGGATACCGACTGTGGTTTTCACATCTGCAAATCTTTGCAGGGGCTATAGAAAATTAATAGTTTGAAGAAAGGTGACTTCAAGCTTTATGGTGTTGGAGGAGAATCGATCCAGGTAGAAGCTGTAGGGATAAATATATTGAAGTTACCTTATGGAAAGATCTTAGATCATACAAATTGTTATTATATGCCTAAGATCATTAGAAATATTATATCTATACCCTTGTTATTTAAACAAGGTTATAGTCTTAATGTAACGAGCGAAGGTTGCTCGATCAAATATTCTAATAAAAATATTTATTTTGGCATATTTAGCAATGGTTTGTTGACTTTATGTTTGGATGATAATATATTTCATATTGATGAAAATAGAAAACGTAAGAGAGATGACATAAATAATACTTTACTTTGGCATTATCGATTAGGTCATATTAGTGAGGCTAGGATTAACAAGTTATACAAAGAAAAGTTCTTTGATCCTTTTGATTATGAATCATTGGGAACTTGTGAATCATGCCTCATGGGTAAAATGACCAAGATTCCATTTAATGGACATAGAGAAAGGACAAATGAGTTATTAGGACTTGTACATATGGATGTATGTGGTCCTATGACAACTCAAGCCAGAGGAGGATACTCTTATTTTATTACATTTACTGATGATTTATCTAGGTTTGGATATGTGTATCTTATGAAACACAAATCAGAAGCCTTTGATAAATTTAAAGAGTATCAAAGTATGGTCGAAAAACAAACTGGACAATGTATAAAAATCCTTCGATCTGATTGGGGAGGAGAATACTTATCTAGTGAGTTTCTAGACTATCTTAACAGTTAAAGGGATTCTCTCTGAATGGACACCTCCTTATACACCATAATTAAATGGTGTAGTCGAAAGAAAAAATTGTACCTTATTAGATATGGTACTGTCCATGATGTGCTTCACTAATTTACCTATTTTCTTCTGGGGTCATGCTCTGGAGACTGCAATTTACATCTTGAATAGAGTTTCTTCTAAATCTGTATCTAGTACTCCATATGATATATGGAGAAGTAAGAAATCTAATCTTAAGTATCTTAAGATATGGGGTTGTCCAACTTATGTTAAAAGAAATTTTGGACATAAATTTGATGCTAGATGAGATAGATGTCTATTTATAGAATATCCTAAAAATAGTATAGGGTATATATTCCACCATCCTACTGAACAAAAGGTATTTGTAAGTAGGCATGCCATTTTTATGGAAAAAGAATTTATTCTAGAAAAGGGCAGTGGCAGAAATATTGAACTTAGTGAAGTTCAAGAAAAATAAATAAAAATTTCTCAACCAAATAATCATATAAAAGAATCAGAACACATAACTCCTATCCGTAGGTCTAAAAGAGTATGAAATACTCCTATGAGGTATGGTTTCATTATTGAGAATAATGAAGCCTAAGTCATTGAAAATGACGAACCTCTGATCTATGTGAAAGCAGTCAAAAGTAAGAACTTTTACAAATGGCTGGCTGCCATGCAATCCGAAATGAAATCCATGCACACCAACAAAGTATAGACTTTGGTGGATGCACCAGAGGATATAAACCCTATTGGATGCAAATGGACTTTTAAGAAAAAGATTGGAGCTGATGGTCAAATAGAAACCTATAAGGCTAGATTAGTGGCTAAGGATTTTAGGCAATAATAGGGGATTGATTATGATGAAACATTTTCACCTGTTGCCATGCTCAAATCTATTCGGATTATGCTTGCTATAGCAGCATACCACGATTATGAAATATGGCAAATGGATGTAAAGACTGCCTTCCTTAATGGTTTTCTTGAGGAGGAGGTCTATATGTCACAGCCAAAGGGATTTGAGTCAAATGAGAAACCAAATCAGGTATGCAAGCTTAAGAGATCCATTTATGGATTAAAGCAAGCATCAAGGAGTTGGAACATCCATTTTGATGAAACAAGTAAAAGAGTTTGGTTTTATCAAGAATGTTGATGAACCATGTGTGTACAAGAAAACTAGTGGGAGAACCATAGTCTTCTTGGATTCTATATGTAGATGACATACTACTCATTGGGAATGATATCCTAATGTTACAATCAGTCAAATTATGGCTATCAAATAAGTTTTCCATGAAAGATTTGGAAGAAGCATCCTATATACTAGGAATAAAGATCTATAGAGATAGATCTAAGAGGATGCTAGGCTTTATCCCAATCAAGGTACATTGACTTAATACTGAAAAGATTCAGTATGGATGGGAGTAAAAGAGGTTATTTATCCATGAGTCAAGGCATACATCTCTCTAAAAAGATGTCTCCTAAGACACCTGAAGAGAGAAATAGAATGAGTTCTATTCCTTATGCTTCGGACTGTTGGATCAATAATGTATGCCATGTTATGTACAAGGCCTGATGTTGCTTATGCTTTAGGCATTGCAAGTAGATTTCAAGCTGATCCAGGAGAGGATCATTGGAAAGCTGTGAAAAATATTCTTAAGTACTTGAGAAGGACTAAAGATATTTTTCTAGTATATGGAGGTTCTGATCTTAAATTAGAAGCATATTCTGATTCTAGTTTTCAATCAGACCCAGATGATAGCAAATCCATTTCAGGATATGTATTTACTCTGAACAGTGGAGCAGTAAGTTGGAAAAGTACTAAGCAGCCAACTGTAGCTGACTCAACCACTGAAGCAGAATACATAGCTGTAAGTGAAGCCGCCAAGAAAGCTGTCTGGATGAAGAAGTTCATCACTGAATTGGGAGTTATTCCTAAAATTGAGAATTCAGTACCACTTTACTATGATAATACTGGAGCTGTAGCTCAAGCAAAGGAACCAAGATCTCATCATAAATCCAAACACATTCTGAGATGCTTCCATCTCATTCGAGAAATTATTGAAAGACAAGATGTAGTCATAGAACGAGTGGACACAAAGAACAACATAGCAGACCCATTCACTAAGGCTTTACCACTGCAACTATTTGATCGCCACCTTGATTGTATGGGATTAAAATATAAGGGTGATTGGCTTTAGTGCAAGTGGGAGATTGAAAGGAATATGCCCTCAAGCCAATTAATTTTTGGGATGTTCTTTATCTTCCAGACTCATGTAATGATATTTTTTTAATAAATAAAGACATTTATTTCATCATATGCAGTGTCTTATTATTTATTTAAGATTATGATGAATCCTATAAATTAGGGCTATGGTTTTAGGATTATGATGAGATCATACTAGTGAGACCTAAAATCTTAAAATCCTAATTTAAATATTCCTAGTCGATGGGACATTGAGTTAGGGATCAATGTTTTTCGATAAGACTAGCACATTCTTTGTATGCTCGATTGAGAGGGTGATTGATCTCACAATAACTTGTGTATGACACTAATACAAGAATGTGGGTGCTCATTAGAGAATGAGTTCACTGAATTGATCCAAATTGAGAATATCTAATGGAGTCTTATCTACATGTCAATAGATGGTTCTCATAGTGGAATTTGTGCATGTAATCCTTTGACCTGAAACTACCATAGAATCTTATATATATAAATCCATATTTTGGTTCATACTCATTCATGACTCAGTTATGTATGGGATGATCTAGATATGGTAGATTATATATATGAAGGTTGTGAGTAGGTTAACATGGAATCGATCTCTCCTGGTAAGAGGAAATAGCATCCTATTTGCTTCAAACAAATGATGATTCAGGAAGACTTTGATCAAAGCATGATGAAAATTAGAAATGGTTTCTAATATTTCATTAAATGAATCATCATCATAAGATTGAAAGAGAAATGAATATGATATTTGGGTTGACATATTTTCATACCTAGAGTCATATTCAGGATGCAGGAAGATCGAAGGATCTAGTTGCATGGTAATTTTAACTGAAGGATATTTTTGGTATTTCTAATAAAATTTCATATCTTTTAGATAGTCATGATACATTGCTAGATGTCAATCACGTCTTGTTGATTTGATTAAATTAAAATTTTAATTTAATTATTAAATTAGAAAGTGTTCTAAATTAAGTTAAATTGGGTTGGCTGGTTTTGACCTAAATCAGTTTGGTTGAGTTCTAACCAGATGAGGTCAAATCACACCCAGACTCACTGCTAGTTAGATGTGAAACTCAATGGGTCACACATAAAGAGAATTGATTAAGGGTCTAATTGGATTAGACCAAGTTTGCAAGATGAACATGCTAGCACATGTTGCAAACTCTAGCACCTATTTTCGAATTGGATTCGAATCAGCTTCTGATTCTAATTAAGATCCAATTTGAGCCAGATAGGATTTGATCTTGAGTTGGATTAACCTAGATTGATTGGGCTTTAGATTGGATGCCACATACCTGCATCCCATGCACTAGAGAGTCTCTCTCTTATGCGTGGGAAGTCTTTCTTGCGCAAAGGACTCTTTGGTGCATGAAATAAGTTGGCGCCTACCGTCTTTGACTTTTTCAATATTGTTATATCACATAAATTTTTATATTGGCATAGAAATTAGATATGGAGTGTAGAAGAGTCCTTCTATAGATAAAATTCTCTTTTTTCTTTTCGCCCAAGATGTTTTGTCGCCCATGAGTCCTTGTCGCTTTGGACTCCTTGCCGCCCACTTCTTCCTTACGCCTCTTGGGACTTTGACTATTCAAAGTACATCTCCATACATTCTTGATGAATGGGCATCCCTTTAAAAGCCATTAGATGGCCATCTAATCTGATACAAACCTTTGAATTATGGCACCATATATTTATGCATCGCAACTCTTCGTAGAAAAACTATGTAGAATTAGTCCGAAGAGTCCTTCTGTTTCACGTCTTGGACTAAGTCTACGTAATTTTAAATAGTGTAAAATTCAGATGGGTGTGAGATTTGATGATGGGGCATGAGATATTGATATGGAAAGGGCGTGAGATTTTTAGATGGCACCACTACGTACATTATAAATAAGGGTGCGCATCAAGAGTCCGGGGGTGTAAAAATTATCTTTTCTTTCTTAAAAGAGTTTCTTTTTGTCCAATTTTTTTTCTTCCCTTCTCTTGTCTAGACCTTGTCATTATAGGAACAAAAAGTCATTTTAAGACTAAGAGATTAGGAAGGAAAATTAAGAAGATAAAAGAAAAAAGAAAGATAGATAAGGAGAGGCAAGGAAGGTGACATAAAGGCTTAAGAAGGTCTAGCCCTTATAATAAAAGTTTTTATTATTAGAACTTTAATTATATGAATCAGAGGTGATGGTGTCTTGATCAAGTCTTTGTTTGGATCAACGTTGGAGGGTGAACACGTGGGCACCTGATGAAAATCCTAACGGACTGCTACCGGCGATCAGGATCAATTTAGGGTTTAGCAATAAGAGGTATGTTCTAATACTTTCCTTTTATGTTATAAATGCATGTTATATGATTTAATTACTAATGAGGTGGTCCTAGGGTTCGGATTTGGTTTATATGATTTCATATTTTTTTTGCTTTGAAATCCATGCTTCCACCCTGTACACCAAATCCATCATTACTTGCTTACCTAGATCCTCTAGGCTTATGGTATTTATCGAAGGAGTGTATCCTGGATGTTACACTATTGTGCTAATTTTAGGACATTAATTTTGCTATTCTGGGAACAAGACCACTCTTCTCAAATAGGAAAACCATCACTGACATGATCAGAGTACCTTATTGATTCTCGAAAGTTTAGTTGGAGTGGAGAATAGCTTGATCATGGATAGAGTATAGCTAGACTTTCGTTTACCTTCAAAAAGAGTCGTTGAGGGTGCCAAAGAGTCATTTCTTTGAGGTGGTCTGGAAAAACATGTGCGCTATTATAAGATCAACTTGGTGATGCACTTTGGCTCGCTCTCTGGGTTAGAGAAGGTGTGGGGGGTCTTGGTACCTCAGAATACTAATATCTTCATACTAATTCGAGATGATTAGGATGTCAACCAGATCGATCCAAGGCATTTATGTAACTACCATAACACTAACCTCCTAGTGCTGACTCTAAGAATCAGGCAAAAGAACTATTCCTTGAGTATGCCTTGGATTGAGTGAAACACTTCTCTATTTCTTGTGATGTCCCTAATATTTAATGAAGACATCATTTTGCGATGTACGAACGATTATGATCGAAGGAACCATTCGATCATTGATTCTTTTAAGAAAATAATTCGAAAAGGTGTCTTTTCATCTTCATCTTTTTGTCTTTTAAATGTGCCTAAAAAACTTTCGAGAGAGAGAGAGAGAGTTGTAGTGGCAGTGTCTTTGGCTCTTTTTACTCAAAATCTCCTTGCGAATCTTGAAAACTAGATGGATCCAGTGCAGGCTAAGAAACTGCAAATGTTATTAGTTAGGAGGAGGCAAGCTAGGACTTTGCCTGCTCCATCTCAAGTTTCTGGAAGCATCACCGTCAGGGTTCTAGAGCTATTTCTTCGGCTGCACCTTCCCTTAATCTAGTGGGTAAAAGGGATAAGAGTCCACCTATGGGCTAAGATGGATCGAGGTGCTCGATGATAGAGGCCGTGGCTGTTTAGGTGGACCCGATGATGGAGTCTATCATGGAAGTAGCTCTTCCAGTCTCCCCAGTGAAGATTGTTATGGGGGATATTGTGAGGACGATGGAAGTTATGGGAATGGCTGAAGGTGTGGCACCAGTGGGGTTGGCCGAGGTTGAGGAGGCAACCCCAGTCATGAATTTTCCTCCAATTGGGGTACAAGTGAAAACTCCTCAAGTGATGTCTTCTCCTTCCACTGCTGCTAAAACTTTGAGGACAGCTGCTGAAACTTTATGGAACCATCTCTCATATGAGGAGAGGCTAGTTTTGGAAGCGAAAGGCGCTCAGGATCAGATGGTGAATGCCCTTAGGTCCCTAGCTTTGATAGGACATTATTTAGTTGATTTTGCTGGAATTACTCCTAGGGCTTTGGCTTAAGAACTATCCAAAGTGAGGGAGGAGATAGATAAACTGAGATATCTTCTAAAGCAGGAGAAGGCCACCAATGCTGACTTGATTAGAGAGATTGATTGCTCTAAGAAAGTATTTTTTGAGGCTTGAGAGATGATTGATCATCGGGATGATGAACTAGAATGAGCTCGTAGAAGGATCAAAGTTCTCGAGTGGCGAAGATCTGAAGCTGAGCGAAGTTGTCATCGAGCTCACGATGATATTGAACATTTGAGGAGGACGTTGGAGGGAAGTACTTTAATGCCAGAGAATCACCCTCCAAGGGATTTCGGTAGGAGGCTAGACAAAAGGCCTAGGACCTCTGATAGAGAACGTCGCAAAGAGGAGGTGTCTTAGAGATCCGTTGGTTCTTTATTCAGGGGAGCACCTGTGATTCAGGAACCTTCAGCCTCTCAGATAGAATTGTAGAAGATGAATGAAAGGTTTGATCAGTTTTACCAAGATGGATCCAAAACTATGATCAAAGCTTGCAGATTAGGCTTTTCTACTTGCTTAAAAAAATGCAAGGAGATGGCCTTGGCTTATCATCCAGCGGGCGACATTGAGTCTTTACAAGTAGTCTTGTCAAATGAGAGTCTGAGGATGGTGATATGCCACTGCCTCAAAAAGTTTGTGAGTTCGGCTAATATGCCCATGGATATGCTTATTGGCATGGACAGAGTCGATTTTGCTTTGCAGACAAAGGAGGTCGACGCTAAAGAAGGCTACTCTAGAGTCAATCGCTAAAAGACCATTAAATCTTCTCTCTTCTTTTTTTTTTTTTTTGTAAGCCAAAATGGCATTACAGCATTATGAATGAAAGATGATTTTTGTCTATTTTCTTTTTTTGTTACACCTCAATCTTGTAGCTTGAATCCCTATAAGAGGTGCTTTTGTCATTTTCTGCACATGATGATTGTTATCGTTGCTTCTGCATGTCTCTTCGAAAGTGGCACAAGACATGATTGCAACTACCTACATCGATTACTATACTAGCAGTGGAGGCTACATTCAAATGACGTCTACCACGTGTTTGGGTTATGCTGACTCATGTTTTCCATATTCAATGCTCTGTGAAGATGGAGTATTTGAAAATCCCTTCAACTAGATGCACGTATAAATTTTGGACTAGATAAAGGATCTCATTCTATCACCTTCTTTTGCCATGGGATTTTCCCTTCAAGTTACTTCCTCCTACTTTTCTTTTTTCTTGCTTCTCTTCTTGAAGAATGGTTTGCTCCGGGGATGTTGGTTTTGCTTTGATGACCTTTTGGTCCAAAATAATAGAAAGAGATTTAGTATTAATCCACAGTCAGTTCCAAATTCCTTCTGAATTTTAGTTAAAGGTTCCATAGGCAGAGAAATGTGCCTGCAGCCCTCCTCAGGTCGGATCAGCATATATAAAGAATGCTTTCAAGCTAGATTTAGGTTTCCTCTCCATCCTTTTTCTATTACTCATTTTCATTTTCTTGAAATATCATTCTGTTCGGTGGTGCCGAACTCTTGGTGGTTCATTTATGGCTTCCCCGCAGCATATGTTTTGGCTGGGATTGAACACAATATCATGTTATTCCAATATTATTTCACCTTAAAAAGGCATCCTGGTTCTCGTGGATGGTGGTATGTGACCCTTAGGAGTAGGAAGAGTACTCCTCTATTGATCCGAGGTGCTCCTTCTACTGTGCATGGCTAGAAAGGATGCTTTCTTTTCATTTCTCACTCCTCAAGCGAAGGATGGGGTTTCATAGATTGGGGCAACCCCAGGAGACTATAATGAGGGATCCACCACTTGACCAATGCTTGAAGCAAGACTTAGAAGCTTTGCGCAATTCTGAGGTCCCAAAGCTAAAAGAGCTTTTATCCGAGTAGACCCTGTTCAATGTGGGCATTAGCCTAGTTAGTTCAAAAGGTGCATATTTGCTTCTCATTCCATGACATTATTTATTTGGTTCTTGAAATCCATTGCTAATTGATTGATGCTTCCAATTGTAGGGATGGATCCGAGATTGCCAAAAATGTTGGGTTTGAAGATCCCTTGAAAAAGAAAGATGGAGACAGTCAGCGGTAGGTCTACCCACATCTGGGTTGGCCTTCTTGCTGTGCCTTCGATCTTTGAATGAAAAGATCTTGTTCCCCCTACTATTGAGGTTTTTGAGATCGTGCAGATCTCGCATGATTTAGACTCTCCAATTCTTGAGAGAGGTCAAAGGTGATGGAAAATGTGCAGGGTTTCATGCTTGAATTTCAAAATATTTTTGAAATAAATTATAGCTAGATTAAACTATTTAATCTATAGAAGCATGTAATCTAATTACTAAATCCTACAACTAGGACCTATAACATGTTATAATACATTCTTAAATTAAAAAATAAATATTTTGGTATTGATTAAATCAATACCTTAGATCTAGAATAATTTTAGATCTAAATCCTAGATCGCATTTAGGTGAGAGAAATGATCAAATCTCTTACCTTCGTATAAGTTGAGAACTCTACGATTGATTTTTGTTGTTGCCTTTGGAGCTACACCTACATCCGACCTCGACAAGTAATCCACCAAGGCTGCAACAAAATTGAAGGTTCATCAAATGAAGATCCACTCGAAGTGCTAGCTTCTCGCGGATTCCTCTTGATGGTTAATCTAAAAATTATTCTTCGAATCTCTTGGACACTCCAAGAGATGAAGAATCAAAGGAGGAATAAGGAAGAAATCCAATCCTTGGATCTTTCAAAAATCAGAAAATAATGACAAGAAAAAATATCCTAAGAGAAGATAGATCTTCTCTTCCAGGACATCAACGATTGATGTCCTGAAAATATCTCTATGCTAGGACAGGAGGAGACCTTCTTTTCTAAATTTTTTTTATATTTTTAAATCTAACATTATCATATTTTTTTCATAGAAAAATTCTACTAAAATTAGAGAACAAGGGTTCTCAAAAAAATCCTAAGTGAAGACCTTTCTTCTCTTCTTCTTCTTTCATTAGGACATGATCAGATCATGTCCAAAGAGGATCACCATGCCCCAATATCTTGGAGCACAGATCCTCACACCCTCTTCCTATCTATCTCTCAGATTTTTATCATATAAAAATCATATAAAATAAACAAAGAAGAGAAATAAATCTTAAAGAGAAAATAGTTTTTCTCTTACCTTTCTCTCTTCAAGATATCAACAATTGATGTCTTAATGGAAGGCTCTTCTCCAAGAATCATGGCACCCCAAACCACCCACGCCATCCTCTATTTCTCTTCTATTTTTGATGAATTTTTTAGAATTTTTTATACTTAAAATTTACTAGAAGGAGGCATCCCAAGATAATAGGAAGATGAGGTCAAATGACCTAGTCAAACAAGGAAACTAAGAGGAGATTAGGGGGAGTCTCTTGGAAGACTCTCCATATCTTTATGCATGGAGAGACTAAAGGCATCACACAAAATGAGAAGAAAAAAGGGCAACAAGAAAAGATATGGGGCATGGGTTAATTTCCATAGAGAGAGGAGAAAAGTTTTAACAAATTAAAACTCTTATTTAGTTTGATTCATTCAAACTAACTTTCAAATAAGACTAAGTCAAATTTGTATCCTAATTTACTAGGATATAGGGAATGAAAAATCAATCTTAGGCATGGAAAACATCACATAAAATCTAGAAATAAATTAGTGGGCGTGGAAACTTTAATATGGTGCAAGGAAAGGAGGAGTCCTAGTCTAACTATGACTCTCCTATTTTGACTAGATCAAAGCCATCTTAAACCCAATTTAAATCTTATTTAAATTAGATTTAAGTCAACCTAATTAATAGATAATTCTAATCTAATTAAATTAGATTTAAATTATATTTAAGTCTAATTTAATTTTTCATTAAATTAGAAATTATGTACACTGAAGTCCTAGTCGAACAGGAACTTGTTCTTCTTTTCAATTGGCTTATCCAATAAATTAATTAAACTTAACCTAATTAAGTTCAAACTAATTATAATTGAATCTAATTTAATTAGACTTTATCTCAGCCTAATTGCTCAATCAAATTTAGCCAATTAGCAATCTAATTGCTAATCGATCCTCCTGCAATAATTGCATTAGGTCGAACATCAATCACATTGATAGTTTGACCTTAGAATGATTCTCAATCATCGATTAACCATCTAATTAGATTATAACCTCTAATGTGTGTGATCCCATAGGTTTGAACCTAAGTCGATAGCACAAGAATCAATTTCTATACCAATCAAAGTGACCATCTAGCAATGGTTCCCGACGTTCGGATAGATCGAATGTATGCAAAGCAACAAGTTTAGAACCCTCGCCCCTGGTTACCATATAATTCATCCATTTGACCAATAATGTCTAAGACGACTTTGAGTATGCTATCAACACTCATACAAGTCATCTCTATTATGTCTCAAAATTTTGCAAATCTCATAACTCCTCACGAGGATTACCCAGGCCTAGGTTTTGTTAAATTGAAACACAACCAGTCATTCTCTTCCTGAAGCTAATAAGGAGTAGTCAATCCCATCTTGACTTACACACCAACTTCATAAGTACTCGACTGCACCTAAAAATCTTTCGAACCTATGTTAGAAATACAGACAGTTCGACATCAAAGTATAGTGAGTTGCTTGCAAGTCACTGTGGTGATCTCAAATCGAAGGGACACTTATACCCATTGGCTTTATCTAGCTACTCTAAATAATAGAGTACTATATTGGTCATGTTCAGTATAGATGTACTCCTACATCTCATTTGGATGCCATACCAGTATCTCCACACTACTTGGTTACGAGGACAACCAACGCATATGGCATACAGCGACTTATACTCGATAAGTTATCATCCTTATTAATAACTTATCATTTGATTATGAATAGTTTAAGAACCATCCAATAAATTCTTCTTTATCGATTGATTATGGTTCTAAGAACTTCATCATAGTTTAGAAGTTCATTTAAGAAAGATAGAACTTTTATGATGAACCAGCAAAATAACTATTATTATTAGATAATTCATATACTAATTTCAATCATCTACCACTTAGATGATTGGCTCTAGGACACATTTTCCAACAACTCTCACTTGGACTAAAGCCAATCAGAACAATATCAAATATCCTATCTTTTACTTGAGTTTGTAGAACTTATTAGATCCAAGGCCATAGCAAATGGGTCGGTCAAGTTCTCCTTTTTCATTGATCTTTCAAAAATCAATGTTACCCTAATCTAAAATCAAAGGTGATAGTGATGTAGAATTTGCTGGTCCTTTGGTTCTTTAGCCTGAGCTATTGCTTTAGTACTATGATAGGACTAGACCATTGATAGAGGGTGTTACTCTCATCCTGCTAATGAACCTCAGCAACTACATAGCTTACATTGTAGTATCATATACCACGATGTACTCTACATCACTAACTAAATAGACTACAATATCCTGCTTGGAATCTTTTCAATAGATTGCTCCTATAATTAGATATGATTCGACATTCTCTTATTATCATCTTGATCTAACTAAAAACTAGAATCAAAACATCCATAAGTTTTTAGTCAATATCTCCATATTTGAGTCACTAAATCTTAGTATTTTTCAAATACTTAAGGATTATCTATATAATCTTCTAGTTATTTTCACTTAGATCAGACTCGTATTTGCTTACTACCCTTAGTGAGTATACCATATCTGATCTTGAACATGGAGAAATTAGATGATAGTCAAACCTTTATTTCTTGCAATGCTAGAATGTCATTCCCAATTAAGAGAATTTCATCCACAGACAACACAAGTAATAACACCATAGAACATTTTGCCCAATTACAAATGCAAGGTTTGTCTTTGTTCATAACAAAGATATAAGTTGAAAACATATATTCCAACTCTGAGATAATAGCCAAATGGGCTTTACAGGTCCTTACCTTCTCGTCTGCACTACTCTGATCCTTTTGAAAATCTATTCACACCTAATGGATTTTATCCCTTCAGCTGAATCAACTAGTGTCCACACACTATTGATTTTTATGGACTTCAATTTGGATTATACGTCTTCAAGCCAGTTCTTAGAGTCAGACCACTACATTACATTCCTATAGGTGATCGAATTCTTATTATTCTCATCGAGCTCAATAGGATCGCTGTCCTAGACCAAGATACTGAAGTATCTATCTAGCTAATGTGGTACTCTACTGGATCTCCTTAAAGATGCCACTTTAATTGGCTCTAGATTTAATCTGATCAAATTCAGTTCTTTAGGCTTACTAGATAATGTCAGTTCATTTTCTACTAATTAAACTTTTCTTAGGCATCAGTTCCTTCTCTAAGGAACTTCTTTCCAAAAGAAATGCCTTACTATTAATGAATATCTTATATTTTTTTAGCATGGTGGAATTAATAACCCTTAAACACCTGTTGGATCAAGATCCAAGTTTATCTGTGTGCAAACCTATGACATAGGCCGATCAACCCCAAATTCAAAGGTGAGAGAGTTTAGGTCTATGCTTGATCCATATCCCATATAGAGTCTTTACAATAGATTTACTTGGTGTAAATTTTTAGAGCAAAATAAGTAGTCATAAGAGCATAACCCTGAAATAGGCAGACTAGTGAACCCGATCATGGATTGAACCATGTCTAACAAAGTTTAATTTCTTCTTTTCGATACATTATGTTCAGAAAAAAACTCCACTAAAAGAGAATTCTATTCTCTCCTAGACATGTTACAAACTTATTGGATAAGTATTTACCTCCTCAATCTGAATAAATAGTTTTAATATATTTTTTAGTTTATTTTTTTATTTTATTATTAAACCATTTAAATATTTTAAATGATTCAGGCCAAATGCACCCATGATCAGATAGGTCGGCTGTAATGAAATATTGATATCTTTCTTTTGCACTTAAATTCATTGGTCCACATACATCACTATGTATGAGACTTAGAACTTTATCTGCTCCTTCATCTTTTTTAGTAAAAGATGACTTTATCATCTTTATAAGAAAACAAGACTCACAAGTTATCAATGATTCACAATCATTGATATCGAGGTTTCCCTCTCAGGCTAGCCTATTTATCCTATTCTTGTCAAGATGACTAAGCCTATAATGCCAAATGTAGACATTCATGATATAATCTAACTTAGATTTTTATAAATATATACATTACACTTAATGTGAGGATTGATCATGCTCCTAAGTCTTGGGAGGCCATGGGAGGAGCCAGGATGTTGGCTTCGGAGATTCCAGAGGCTTCAAAGATCTGAGATTCAAGGTGGAGCAAGAAACCAAAGTTAGAGAATCAAGACTACAAAAATGATCATTTCTATAGGTTAGCTGACTCAGTCTAAAGCCGGATCGGCTAACTCTCAGAGGATAGGCCAAACAGAGAGGAGTGCATTCAGGACTACGGCATGGCACGCTCAGATTAGTTGGCTCAGTGCTGAGATTTAGTTGGCTCAGTCTACGGGCAGAGCTACATGAGGATCAGTTTGGGGCTAGGATAGGGACTTATCCTAGCGATCTTAAGGCCTGGTTTGAGAGATTTTAAGTGGGCTAAGTCTTGTATGGGTCAGGCTTAGATTCAGAGGATGAGAGCATGAAAGACATGGGGGTATTTGAGCTCGATGAGTGCTTTCATGTATTGGGTTAGCCAGGGAAGTTTTTGGTCGGGCCTAATGGCTATGTATAAATACTTAGGTTGTATTAGGGTTTAAAGAGGTGCAAGCAATCCAGATCTTTTCTCCCTTCAACCTCTCTTCTCTCTTCTCTCTAGAGTAGTTGCCCTAGGTCCCTGAAGATGCCCTAGAGGGAGAGGGCGTCTCCCTCAAGCCTAAGGAGGGAGGTGCTCCAACATAGATCTAGGTGATGGATTTATGATATGCTGCCTTAGAAAATAACAAAGATCTCCTATGGTTCTCGTTAAAGATCAGGGGCTTCCATAACATGGCATTAGAGCTAGGTAATGCTAGGATGATGCACCAACAATTAGTATCAGAGCGATACTAGATTTCTTATAATTAATATCAGAGCCTGATGGTGTGTGGAAGCAAAGGAGAAGTCATACAGGATAAAATCAGAAATCTACATGAGTATCCCATGGTATGTCTCAGGTCTACCTTTGTTATTGCTGTGGTTTGGCCAACCGAGAGCAGTGGATTGAAGGTGGAGGTTGAGAGGATTAACGAGAAAGATTTTTCCTAGGATGGAAGGTTTGGGTGTATGATTTGTTGGTCCATCTTGGTGGAAAAGTTAAGGTGTATGATGGTAGATAAGGCGGGGAGCACTGGAGTGCCACAGTAGCACTTTCCTAGAGATCCAGGACTGAGAGAGGCTCGATGGTGCAGTAGCCGAGGAAAGTATCTCAATAGAGAGCATCAGGATTCTCTAAAAAGATGGGCAGTGTGGGGCTATTGAAGAGAGGTTTTTTAAGGGATAATGATTGAAGGAAGGCTGAAGAATCGATTATACGTCCTTCGGTTGCAGGAAGGCGAGGATGTAGTCGAAGATGTATTCAGCAGTTTGATCAGAGTATGGATTTATGGAGCCTTAGGGATGATGGAGATGGATGATCCATGGAGATCCAATAGGTTAGTGTTGGGCGGCTATAGAGCGGTGCAGAGACGAGTCAAGGAGCACTGGAGTGCTACAGGAGTGCTATCCTGAAGGCATAGGGACTGAGAGAGGCTCGGTAGTGTAGCAACCAAGGGAGGTATCTCAGTAGAGAGTGTCAGGGGCATCTTAGTGAGATCAGGAGTAGGTCTTAAAGAGACTCAGAAGGTCTCAAAGAGTGCCAGGAGGTCTCAGGCAGTCAGGAGTGCCCTGGATCAGGTTTCTTCTGTAAGAGCACCAAGAAGAGTCACGATTTAGTGGAGGATGGTTTGTGCACGGCAAGAAAGGACCCAGATACCTATGAGGAGGCAGTGTTGAGATGAGTCAGGGAGCACTAGAGTGTTGCAGTAGTGCATTCTTGAAGACATGGGACTGAGAGAGGCTCGGTGGTGCAGCAGCCGAGAAAGGTATCTTAGTAGAGAGTGTCAGGAGGCATCTTAAGGAGATCGAGAGTAGGTCTTAGGGAGAGCCATGGAGTCTCGGGAGCCTCGGAATGAGGTAGGTGGGTCTAAGCCTAGGATAGAGTTTGAGTTGTAGTTCCTCCAAGCACAACTGAAGTGATGGCTGGTGCAGGGGCAGAAGAAGAGAAGGCTAGGATGGAATTTTCTAGGGTTCAGTCACCATATTTAGAAGAGTTAGATGAACTCTTAAGTTTTGGAGGTGCCTGTAGATTACAGAGATATCCAAGATGGCTTCGAAGAGGGCTGTAGAGTGCGGTGGGTTTGAAGAGGAAGCGATGGTGTTTGAAGTGTAGCGGTAGGTTCAGTAGTGCAGCGTTGAGTGGTTGGCCTCGAGGGACTTGGTGATAGAGTTGACTTCTGCGGCATCAAGTGGACTTTGAATATAGGTGGAGCTCTATACTGATGGCTTCATAAGTGGAGAGAAAATTTGGCATGAGTTCAGAGCTAAGGGTCAGCACCGATGATGCATAGTTCTTGATGGAGCGACGTGTGCAAGTGGACAGGCATAGCTCTAAGGAGATCATGTCAGGTGGTATAGCATGTGCTAGTGCAGAAATCCTATAGGTTCTCAAGGAATGTTCAAAGAAAGTGATGCAGCTACTAAGTAGAAGGGATCCTACAATTTTAGGATGGTGCCAAGAAGCAAGCACAGATCTTCAGCGGTGGAGGTGGTCATCCCAAAGGCCTCAAAGGTGCAGAACAGTTGAAGAGGATTGGCGGAGGAGATGTTTGCACAGGTGCTCTTAGGGTGTGCATTAACAATGGGATCATGCAGGAGTGCATTGTCGAGGGGTTTGCCAAGGCTTAGGGCACCAAGGTAGAGATTGTGAGGATTGATGGTGCTCCCAAGATATGGGAGGCCATTGGAGGAGCCAGATTGTTGGCTTTGGGGATTTCAGGAGCTTGGTTGGTGCTTTGGAGATCTAAAATTCAAGGTGAAGCAAGAAACTGAAGCTGGGGAGTTAAGATTGCAGAAAGGATCATTTCTGCAGATTAGCCGGCTCAGTCTAAAATTGGGTGGGCTAAGTCTCAGAGGATAGGCTAAATAGAGAGGAGCATGTTTGAGACTACAGCATGGCACGTAACTGGATCGGCTCAGTCTAAAACTGAGCTGAGTTAGTCTTAGATTGGCCTGCTCAGTGCTGAGATAGAGTTGGCTCAGTTTATGGGTAGAGCTACACAAGAGTCTATTAGGAGCTAGGATAGGGACTTATCCTATGGGTCTTAAGGCCTAGTTTGAGAGTGAAGAAAAATCCTAATTTTTTGGATCAGGTTCGTTCAGATCTGATCGAATCAAGAGATATATTTTAAAAGTTTTTCTCTTTGATCTTAATCAGATCTGAGATGTTTTAGATCTAATTCTTATTATTTTAATAATAAAAATAAAATCTAAATAAATTAAATCAAATTTAATTTACCTTAATGTTGGGTAATCCTATTACCCGTTGATGATCCCATAAGCAGCGGAAGGTTCTGGATCTAGCCATGCAAGTGCCTGGCCTCTATCGGTATCCACTTAGGTTGGATCTAGAGATCCTCTTCTTCTCTATCACATCTCTAAAAATCAAATTTGGATCTGATCTGGAGGATCTTCAAAATACCTTTCGAAGATCAGTAGTTGTCCTTTACAGCAGCGCAGCCCCTAGCTTTCTGTCATCTTTCTCTCATCTGGATTGCACCACCTTGGATCTCAAACACCTTTAGGCATGGAGAGGAGAGGGAGAAGATGGACTTGGCATGGAGGAGGAGGAGGGAGGCAGCCTTAGGGCATGGAGAATTATGTTGTTCTTTGAGTTGGGCGCAGGGTCTTATTTATAGACTAAGCATGATCGACTCCTCTTCTTCCCAACCAATCATAACCCTTTGTGAAATCAGATCTAAATCTGATTGGTGGGAATAGAGTCCCTTGGATTCCTCCTTAGATGATGCCTAAGACCAGTCAAACTTGGTTCTTAGGAGAAGTCTAATCGAAATCCAGAAAGAAGATGAGTCCCTATCCAACAGGAACTCTTGGATGCCTCCTGTTTGGGCACACGCCAAGGGTGGCGTGCGCCTTCCTCCTTGCCAGGTTCTAGCAGGGGGACAAGCCTCCACCAGCTCTCCAATAGGTGCATGACATGTGGACAGAAGTCAAAGTATCAATGGTCAATATTTGACCAGTCAAAGGTCAACTTTTGACCAAAGTCAAAGGACGAGAAATGGCGGGTGACCAAAAATGGCAGGTATTGTCTTACAAAATAAGACAACCCTTTTCTAACCTGGACAGGCTCCAATAAAACAAGGTGAAGGCTTCTGAATGAGCACAAACTTTTTTGGCTCAGTAAGGACAACTATTTATGATAGTAAAAGAAGAACGTTAGGTTCAATCGAGTGCTAGCATGATTTCTTTGAACCTAATTGAATCTCATTCAGATCAATTGAACTATATTAGTTCAATTGATGATCACCAGATTCAAACCCTTGTTTGTGTGACCCAGTTAGGTTCAGTTCTATATGGTAATGAGATATGTCATGATCTCTATCATTGACATCATCAAAACTCCTTTCGATGGATCAGAACTCTTCTGATTCGAATAGCTAGAATGATCGATCATCTAAATCATTCTAATTACTCTCAAAATCCACCAGTGACACCTAGCAATATATGGTGGCAACCTATTAGAGCTGAATGCGAACCTCTTGGTGTAGCTACCTATGTGATTAAGTTCTTCTATCTCAGATTAGGGTTAAGGTGAACTCGTCAAATCCTAGTCTCTATCATATGATGTAATCATTCGATTCAAGTCTGATATAAAAACCTAAATAGAAACTCTTTCTATTATTTCACTCTACCATGGCCATGGGCTTCTAGACTTGATTCTCATGATCATCATAGGGCTGCTCCTCTACCACCGAGGTAGATAGATTCCATCTTGATGCAATCCAGTTCCTATAATGAACATGCTATAGCCAACATACACCTCAGGATTCTGTATGGCTAGGAGACCGAGTTATGGTATAGTCAAACTATAACACCCTCAAGGTGAACTGCCGATGCATCTCAAATCAAAGAATCAGACACATTACTACAGCATCGAGTCTGTCATTGATGAGAAGGTAGACTTTCTAATGATTACTCGAGTTGGTCACGCTCAGTGCCCTCATTCTCTAACGAGTACCTGTACTCTCGCTCTGGTATCTCCACACCATAGACTCAAGACTCATCTACTAAAGAGAAGCAATTGTACACCAACCTTCTGGATCAATCACCATCCTCGTGATGATCCTATGGTCGAGAGCATTTTATGAGTTAATAATGATTATTCATGTCTTAAATTTTCAACTCTTGAAAATATGAATTATCATTATCATTAACTCAAGGGATGTGTCACAGACACTAAATACACATATGTGATAGAAAATAACCCTTTTATTGATTATAATCAAAATTATAATTTTCCCCCTAGAAGTGTATTACAAGTGTCAGCCAATTCTGGCTTCTAGGGCACATATATCTAACAGAGAGGTCTTAAGGGGGTTAATGTTGAGAAACATGCAGGATTTCATGCATAGATTTCAAAATTTTTTGAAATATAGAGTAGCAGAAGACATAGATTAAACTATTTAATCTACAACATGCATGTAATCAAATTACAAAACCCTACATTAAGGATCTATAACATGTTATGATGCAATTATAAATCTAAAATTAAAGTAATCATAAGTGGTATTGATCATATCAATATCTAAATCTAGAATAATTCTAGATCTAACCCTAGATCGCATCTAGGTCACCAAGAGATTAGATCTCTTATCTTTTCATGGATCAAGAACTCCACGGTTGAATCTATTGTTGCTTTGGAACTGCACAAGTGTCCGGCCTCTACAGGTGATCCACACCAACATGCAACATAGATCGGAGGTTCGTCGAACGAAGATCCGCTCGAAGTGCTAGCTTCTCATGGATCCCTCCTGATGGTCAATCAAATAAGTATTCTTCAGATCTCTTGGACTCTCCAAGAGATGAAGAATACATGGAGGATTGAGGAAAAAATCCAACTTTTGGATCTCCCAAAAAATAGAAATAAGAATATACGGAAAAAAACCCTAGGAGAAGATAAATCTTCTCCTTTAGAACATCAACGATTGATGTCCTGAAAACATCTCTATGCTAGGATCAGAGGAGACCTTCTCCTATAGATTTTTTTCTATTTTTCTAGAGCTCACATCCTCTAATTTTTCTCATAAAAATCTCACAAAAGGATGGAGAAGAAGGGCTCTCAAGGAAACCCTAAGAGAAGAGCTTCTTCTCTTCTTCTTTTCGCATCAGGACATGATCAGATTATGTCCAAAAATGATCACCATGCCCCAACACCTTGTAGCACAAATCCCATGCCCTCTTCCTTTCTCTCTCTCTCTCTTAGATCTTTATCATATAAAAATCACATAAAACAATGAAGAAGAAGATACTCAAAAGAAAACAAAATAGAAGACAATCTTCTCTTACCTTTGTGCCTTCATGACATCAACGATTGATGTCCGGATGAAGATTTTTTTCTTAAAGGATCTTGGCAGCATCTTTCCTCAAGCTCTTCCTCTCTGTTTCTCAGATTTTTATCATATAAAAATCACACAAGAAAACAAGGGAAGGTTAGAAAATAAATCTCTAAGAGAAAATAGATTTTTCTCTTACCTTTATCTTTATTAAGACATGAACTTTTCATGTCATAATGAAACCCATATCTCCAAGGAAGTAGGCACCCATAACCCCCACACCAAACCTTATCTTCCTTCTAGTTTTTTACCATGAGAATTCAGAGTTTTTGATGCCATATTGATATCTCAAAGAGGCACCATAAAAATAGGGTTGACTAGGTCAAATGACCTAGTCAAACTAAAAAGTAATGGGGCGTCCAACTCTTGGACGTCCCTCCCCTATTTTTTTGGCATGAGATACCTAGAAATCATGCCAAAAGCAAACCAAATATGGGGTGGACCAGCATCAGGTGGCATGGAGAAAAATTCAATAGAAGGTAGGAAGAGTTTTGGAGATTAGGGAGTCTTTTCAAAAGGAAACCAAGCCGAACAAGTTTCTTATTTTGATCAAATCAAAACCAATTCCAAATCAACCAAAGAAGGGGGCATGGGAACCATTTCTGGGGTATGGAAGAATCACATAAACATCTAGAAATTAAAAGTTTGGTGTGAGCTATTGTTGGTGCAAGGAAAGGGAGAGAGTCCCAGTTGAGAGTCCCAGTCCAACTGGGACTCCTCCTATTTGACTAGGTCAAAACCCAGTTTAAATTATATTTAAATCAGATTAAATACAATCAAGTAAAAATGATCCAAGTTTAATTAGGAGCCCAATTAAATCAAATTAAATCATACTTAATTCTGATTTAAATCCAAATTCAATTTGGAATTAGATGCACTTAAATCCTAGTCCAACTAGGAATTGATTTTCCCTTGCAAATGGCTTATCCAATAAACCAATTGGACTTAACCCAATTAAATCAAAACTAATTCTAATTGAATCTAACTTAATTAGACTTGATCTCAGCTTGATTGCTCATTCAAATTGAGTCAATTAACAAACCAATTGCTAATCAATCCTCCTGCAACACTTGCATTAGGTCAAATATCAATCGCATTGAATGTTTGACCTCAAAATGATTCTCAATCATCGATTAATCATCTGATTAGGTTACAAGATCTATTGTGTATGACCCCATATATTCGTACCTAAGTTGATAGCACAGAAATCAATTTTTGTACCAATCAAAATTACCATCTAGCAATGGTTCCCGACTTCCGGATAGGTCGAATGTATGCAAAGCAACATTTTTAGAATCCTGACCCATGGTTACTTTATAATTCATCCCTATGACTAATAATGTTCAAGATGACTTTGAGTATGCTCTCAAATACTCATACAAGTCATCTCTATTGTATCTCAAAATTTTGCAAATTCTATCATACCTCACGAGGATTACCCAGGCCTAGATTTTGCTAAATTGAAACATAGCGAATCATTCTCTTCCTAAAGTTAATCAGGAGTGGTTAATCTCATCTTGACTCATGCACTGACTTTACAAGTACTTTACTATATCAAAAAATCTTTCAAACCTATATTAGAACTACAGGCAGTTCAGCACTAAAGTACAGTGAGTTGCATGCAAGTCATTATGGTGATCTTAGGTCGGAGGGACACTTATATCCATTGGCATTAGCTAGCTACTCTTGATGGTAGAATGCTACATTGGTCACGTTCAGTACAAATGTACTCCTACATCTCATCTGGATGCCATACCAGTGTCTCCATACCACTTGGTTATGAGGACAACCAATGCATATGGCATACAGCGATCTATACTCGATAAGTTATCATCCTTGTTAATAACTTATCATTTAGTTATGAACAATTTAAGAACTATCCGATAAATCCTTTTTTATCGATTGATTATGGTTCTAAGGACTTCATCATAATTTAGAAGTTCATTGAAGGAAGATAAAACTCTTATGATGAACCAGCCAAATAACTATTATTATTAGATAATTCATATACTAATTCCAATCATCTACCACTCAGATGATTCACTTTAGAACACATTTTTCAACAACTTCTGCTTGGACTAAAGCTAATCAGAATAATATCAAATATCCTATCTTCCACTTAAGTTCGTTGAACTCCTTAGTTTTGAGGCCTTGGTAAATGGGTCGGTCAAGTTCTTCTTTTTCATCGATCTTCCAAAAGATGATGTCACCCAGATCTAATATCTAAGGTGATAGTGATGCAGAATATGCTGGTCCTTCGATTTTTTATCCTAAGCTATGGCTCTAGTGCTACGATAGGACTGGACCAACTATGGAGGGTGCCACTCCCATCCTGCTAATGAACCTTAGTAACTATACAGCTTACATGGCTACATCATATGCCACGATGTCTCCACATCACTAACTGAATAGGCTAAAGTATCCTACTTGAAACCCTTCCAGCAAATTGCTCCTACAATTAGGGTATGAGCTGACATTCTCTTCTTGTCATCTTGTTTTGACTGAAATTAAAACATCCACATATTTTGAGTCAGTACTTCCATATTTGAGTCACTAGAACATTGTGTTTTCCAAATACTTAAGGTTTGTCTATACAATCTTCCAGTAGCTCTTACATGGATTAGACTGGTATCTGCTCACTATCTCTAGTGAGTATACCATGTCTAGTTTCGTACATGGAGAGATAAGATGACAACTAAATCTTTATTCTTTGCAACGTTGGGATGTCATTCTCGATTAAGAGAATTTCATCTATAGACAACATAAGGAATAACACTACAAAATATTTTGTCCAATTACAAATGTATGATTTATCTTTGTTTATAAAAAAGGCATACGTTCAAAACGTATGTTCTAATTTTGAGGTAATAGCCAAATGGGCTTTAAGGTCTTTACCTTCCCATCTGCACTACTTTGATCCTTTTGAAAATCTATTCACACCCAATGGATTTTATCCCTTTAGGTGAATCATTTAGTGCCCATACACTATTTATTTCCATGGACTTCAATTTGGATCATATGGCTCCAAGCCACTTCTTAGAGTCAGATCATTGCACTTATCCCTATAGATGATCGAATCCTTGTTGTTCTCATCGAGCTCAATAGGATCGCCATCTCGGATCTAGATACTAAAGTATCTATCTAGCTAATGTGGTACTATACCGGATCTCCTTAAAGATGATATTTTAATGGGCTTCAGATTTGATCTGATCAAATCTGGCTCTATAGATTTACTAGATTATATCGGTTCTTTTCTACCAGTCAAAGTTCTCTGAGTTTAACTTGAGAGGCATCAATTCCTTCTCTAAGAAACTTCTTTCCAAAAGGTATGCCCTACTATTGATGAATATCTCATGTTCTTCAGTATCGTAGAATTAATCATCCTTAAAAACCTATTGGACTAGTATCCAAGTTTTTTTGTGTGCAAACCTATGACCTAGGCTGACCAACCCCAAAATCAAAGGTGAAAGAGTCTAGGGCTATGCTCGATCCATATTCCATATGGAGTTAATGCAACAGATTCACTCGATATAAATTTTCAGAGTAAAACAAATAGTCAATAAAGCATGACCCTAAAATAGGCAAACTAGTGAACCCTATTGTGGATTGAACCATGTCTAACAAAGTTCAATTTTATCCTTTTAGATACACTATATTCCGAAAAGGAATCCACTGAGAGAGAATCCTATTCTCTCTTATTCTAGATATGTCACAAACTTACTGGATAAATATTTGCCTCCTCGATCTGATCGAAGAGTTTCTATGCCCTTTTCAGTTTGTTTTCCTTTTTCATTATTGAATCATTTGAATATTTCAAATGATTTAGGCTAGACGCACCCATGCCCAGATAGGTCATCTATAATGGAATACTAATATCTTTCTTTGGCACTCAAGTTCATAAGTCCACATACATCACCATGTATGAGATTTAGAACTTTATTGGCTCCTTCACCTTTTTCAATAAAAGGTGACTTTGTCATCTTCCCAAGAAGACAAAATTCATAGGCTATCAATGATTCACAATCATTGATATCGAGATTTTCCTCTCAAGTTAACCCATTTATCCTATTCTTGTTAACACGACTAAGCCTGTAATGCTGAACATAGACATCCATGACATAATCTAACTAGGGTGTGTACATTCCACTTACCTAAAGTCCTTACAATGAATTGCATAAGACCACTGGTATCTAATACCCAAGTAGTAGAATTACAAATAGAAAAATTTTAAGGTGTTATCATATAACATCTTTGATAAGCAACTCTTGCTCCTTTCTCTTGTTCAACATGTTATGGTCAAGGAAAGCAAGATAATTCTTCCTTCTTTAGGACTTATTATTTTGACTGAGCTTAGAAGCCCTAGTACGAACCCATTCGTACTGCTGAACCAAATTCAATTCTCGATACTAATTATTAAAGTTGGATGCATAAGTCTTCACTGTCTAACAGTAATAGGAGCAATTAGGATTTAGCCTTAATTTGAGAAAAGAGAACAATGACCTAAGTATATGAATTATTTTAAGCCTAAAGACTTGGACTTTAGTCTAAAGGTTCTTCCACTATTTTATTCGAATTGGTAGCCTCTACCTCCAATTTAGAGAATTATTTTAATTTTCAAGTAGGAACTAGAATCCACATAGACTGCACATAAGCCGAACTATGATTAGTCAACCCATGTACATCTAAGGATAGGTTCATAATCAATTATTTCTCCTAACAACTTCTAGTAATTTAATTTTGCCCCAGAAACCTAATCAGTAGGCTAGGGCCTTTACTGTAAGGTTCCAGTTAGGCCCAACTATGGTTGGTCAACCTAACCACCATTAAAGAGATACATCCAAATCATCATATGATGAATGATAATTTCATTAGTCAACAAGCACCAGGCCTTTGGGCATCTACGATTATTGAGTTAATGGATTCATTATCAAACACCTTAATGGGAGGCTATAACTCGGTTATCTCCATAACTTCATCATTTTAAGGACCTAATAATTTTAGAGGATTTAAATTATTAGTGATTTAAGGATAGAAAGGACATGGACCAATTTGCTCCCACTGACTTCACCAAGTTAGGTCCTCCCACTGACTTCACAGTCACCGATGAGGATTATGATTAATTTTGGTCCATGGGCACCTATATCAGTTTCATTGAATGAAATCAGTCTCACTAATTTTCTATGTGACATGGGTTAGCTCGAATCAATAAGCAACCTAATCGAAATTTGATTAACCACATTGGCTAGGTAAGTAAAATTGGTGGGAGGGTCTGCGAAGGCTTGCCTTAGATACCATAAAAAATGATCAGGTAAGCGGACTGCCAATTAAAAACTGTCGATCTAGAATGCCAGACTTATCTTAGACACCAATTGGTTTGTCAGTTTTGAATTGGTCTGCCTAAAGACTCAGGCTCAATCACTGAGCCATGATCAGATCCATTTGTTAGATATATGAACTTTGATCAACTACAACTATTGAATTGATCTATAGAAGAAAAAATGACCTAATCCTAATTAACTATTAATTAGGTTTGATCAATTTCTTAACTAAGTCCATATTTAATCTAACCCTAGCTCTAACCAGTTAATGACCTGATCAAAACTAACCCATTTAACCTTTAACCCAAGTTTTATGAAATTATCTTAGGATCTTCAAATCACAAACCTAAATTCTAAACAATCACTTAATTCTCAATTAAGTTCAAAGTTTGAATTTATGAAGCCTCAGAACTAGTTTTTGATTTTATTATTTGAAATATTTTTAAATTATAAATAATTTACATTGAATCATATTCAATACATGATTTTAGATTCAATTTATTTTATTATTTAGATCATGTGCTAGGGTTTCAAATCTAGATTTTGTAGAAAGTAAGTTCTCAATTTAAATTCTACAAAACAAATATGTCATACATATACATTCTAAATTCAAAACAAAAATTACATATCAACATATGCAATAAGAGGATCTAAATCTAAACACAAAACACATCATATAGATCATATCATAAACCATTTAAAATTAGATTTAAAATCAAAAAATAAATCATAAATTACTTTAGATCTCATCTAATATACTTATGATTTAGGTTTATCAGATCAGCACATATTAGGTCAACCTTTCAACTGTAAGGGATAAATCTTACAACAGGACAACTTTATCGCAGTATGTGCAATTCTGATATTATTTAGATATAATCTAAATATTATAAAATAGATCAAAAATTTATTTAATTTTAAATTTAAATCAAAAAGTTAAATCATAATTTTTTTTAGATCTAATCTAAATTATTCATGATTTAGATTCAGATCAGCACATACTAGGATAACCTTTTCATTGTAAGGGATTAACCTTACAACAGGACAACCTTATGACAGTATATGCGATCTTTAATCAATTTTAATTTTTAGATTTATTCTTAAGCATACATGAACATGTTATAAAAGAACCTAGATGCTCTGATACCACTATTAAGAAACATGCAGGGTTTCATGCATAGATTTCAAAATTTTTTCAAAATATAGAGCAGCAGAAGACATAGATTAAACTATTGAATCTACAATATGCATGTAATCAAATTAAAAAACTCTACATCAAGAATCTATAACATATTATGATACAATTATAAATTTAAAATTAAATTAATCATAAGTGGTATTGATCATATCAATACATAGATCTAGAATAATTCTAGATCTAACCCTAGATTGCATCTAGATCACCAAGAGATCAGATCTCTTATCTTTGCATCGATCGAGAACTTCGTGATTGAATCCTTTATTGCCTTTGGAGCCGCACAAGCATCCGACCTCTATAGGTGATTCACACGAACCTGTAACATAGATCGGAGGTTCGTCGAATGAATATCCACTCGAAGTGCTAGCTTCTCGTGAATCCCTCCTGATGGTCAATCAAATAAGTATTCTTCAGATCTCTTGGACTCTTCAAGAGATGAAGAATACATTGAGGATTGAGGGAGAAATCAAACTTTTGGATCTCCCAAAAAATAGAAATAAAAATATATGGAAAAAACCCTAGGAGAAGACAAATCATCTCCTTCAAGACATCAACGGTTGATGTCCTGAAAACATCTCTATGCTAGGATCAGAGGAGACCTTCTCCTCCAGATTTTTTTCTATTTTTCAAGATCTCACAACCTCTGATTTCTTTCATAAAAATCTCATAAAAGGATGGAGAAGAAGGGCTCTCAAGAAAACCCTAAGATAAGACCTTCTTCTCTTCTTCTTCTCGCATCAAGATATGATCAGATCATGTCCAAAAATGATCACCATGCCCCAACACCTTAAAGCACAGATCCCATGATCTATTCCTCTCTCTCTCTCTCTCTTAGATCTTTATCATATAAAAATCATATAAAACAATAAAGAAGAAGACTCAAAAGAAAACAAAAGAGAAGATAATCTTCTCTTACCTTTGTACCTTCATGACATCAATGATTGATGTCCAGATGAAGACCTTTTTCTCAAAGGATCTTGGTGCCATCTTTCCTCAAGCCCTTCCGCTCTCTATCTCAAACTTTTATCATATAAAAATCACACAAGAAAATAAGGGAAGGTTAGAAAATAAATCTCTAAGAGAAAACAGATTTTTCTCTTACCTTTGTCTTCATTAAGACATGAACATTTCATGACATAATGAAACCCATTTCTCCAAGGAAGTAGGCACCCATAACCCCCATGCCAAACCTTCTCTTTCTTCTAGTTTTTTACCATGCAAATTCAGAGATTTTGATGCCATATTGATATCTCAAAGAGGCGCCATAAAAATAGGGTTGACTAGGTCAAATGACCTAGTCAAACTAGGAAGTAATGGGGCATCCAACTCTTGGATGCCCCTCCCCTATTTTTTCTGCATGAGATACCTAGAAATCATGCCAAAAGCAAACCAAATATGGGGTGGACCAGCATCAGGTGGTGTGGAGAAAAATTCAATAGAAGGTAGGAATTGTTTTGGAGATTAGGGACTCTTTTCAAAAGGAAACCAAGTCAAACAAGTTTCTTATTTTGATCAAATCAAAACCAATTCCAAATCAACCAAAGAAGGGGGCATGGGAACCAGTTTTGGGGTATGGAAAAATCATGTAAACATCTGGAAATTAAAAGTGGTTCGTGAGTTATTGTGGGCACAAGGAAAGGGAGAGAGTCCCAATCCAACTGAGACTCTTCCTATTTGACTAGGTCAAAGTCTAGTTTAAATCATATTTAAATCAGATTAAACACAACCAATTAAAAATAATCCTAATCTAATTAGAAGATTAATTAAATCATATTTAATTTTGATTTAAATTCAAAGTTAATTTGAAATTAGATGCACTTAAATCCTAGTCCAACTAGGAATTGATTTTCTCTTGCAATTGGCTTATCTAATAAACCAATTGGACTTAATCCAATTAAGTCCAAACTAATTCTAATTAAATTTAATTCAATTAGACTTGATCTCAGCCTGATTGCTCAATCAAATTAAGCTAATTAGCAATCTAATTACAAATCAATCCTCCTACAATACTTGCATTAGGTCAAACATCAATCTTATTGAATATTTGACCTTGAAATGATTCTCAATCATTAATTAATCATCTGATTAGATTACAAGCTCTAATGTGTGTGACCCCATAGGTTCAAACCTAAGCCAATAGCATAAAAATCAATTTTTATACTAATCGAAGTTAATATTTAGCAATGGTTCTCGACGTCCGGATAGGTAGAATGTATGCAAAGCAACATTCTCAGAACCCTGGCCCATGGTTATCGTATAATTCATCCATATCACCAATAATGCTTAAGATGACTTCAAGTATGCTGTCAAACACTCATACAAGTCATCTCTATTGTATCTCAAAATTTTACAAATCTCATGACACCTCATGAGGATTACCCAGGCTAAGATTTTGCTAAATTGAAACACAGCGAGTCATTCTCTTTTTGAAGTTAATTAGGAGTGGTCAATCCCATCTTGACTCACACACTGACTTTACAAGTACGTAACTATACCCAAAAATTTTTCAAATCTATATTAGAAATACAGGCAGTCGGACACTAAAGTACAGTGAGTTGCTTGCAAGTCACCGTGGTGATCTCAGATCGGAGGGATACTTATACCTATTAGCCTTAGCTAGCTACTCTTGATAGTAGAGTGCTACCTTGGTCATGTTCAGTGTAGATGTACTCCTACGTCTCACCTGAATGCCATACCAGTGTCTCCACACCACTTGATTATGAGGATAACCAATGCATATGGTATACAGCGACGTACACTAGATAAGTTATCATCCTTGTTAATAACTTATCATTTGGTCATGAATAATTGAAGAACCATTCGATAAATCCTTCTTTATCTATTGATTATGGTTCTAAGAACTTCATCATAATTTAGGAGTTCATTTAAGAAAGATAGAACTTTTATGATGAACCAACCAAATAACTATTATTATTAGATAATTCATATACTAATTCCAATCATCTACCACTTAGATGATTGGCTTTAGGACACATTTTTCAATAGCTAACTCATGTATGGGTTGGGCTTAGAACTAGAGGATGAGAGCATGGGAGACATGGGTGCACATGGGCTTGATGGGTGCTTTCATGTGTTGGATTAGCCAGTGGAGTTTTTGGTCGGGCCTAATGGCTATGTATAAATACATAGGTTGTATTCGGGTTTAAAGAGGTGCAAGCAATCCAGATCTTTTCTCCCTTCAACCTCTTTTTTCTCTTCTCTCTAGAGTAGTTGCCCTAGGTCCCTAAAGAAGCCCTAGAGAGAGGAGGTGCCCCAGCATAGATCTAAGTGATGGGTCTATGATATGCTATGTTAGAAAACATCAAAAGTCTTCTGTTGTCCATGCTAAAGATCAGGGACTTCCACAATATCGCATCAGAGCTAGGTGATGCCAGGACGATATGCCAATAATTGGTATCAGAGCGATACCAGATTTCTTACACTTAATAGGTTGTATAAGTGTTAAATGTCATTTCTTTATTATCCATGTATTATTGTAACATTATTCATAATAATGTCATAACAATCTTTTTTATTAATAAATTATAATCATCTCTAGTCAAAAGGCCAATAGAGATCATATTTATCATAATGATGGAACAATAGTGACAATCACTCAAAATGATATCTTTTGAAAATAAGCTTGATAGTTTCTAAATTTAGGATTAGAATAGGACTTCCTTCCCCAATATTTAGGTATTTCTCATCATTTTCAAATATTCTACTTACCTATAGTTATTACAACAAATTGCATAGGACTATGGATATCCCATATCCAAGTAGTAGAATTACATATAGAGAAATTTTAAGATGTCATCATATAACATCCTTGATAAGCAATTCTTTCTCCTTTTCTCTTGTTCAGCCTGTTGGGGTTAAGGAAAGCAAGATAATTCTTCTTCCTATGATCAAGCTTCTAATAGTAGAAGCACTATGCTTGATTTGGATCAATGTTGGACTAATTGTTTTGACTAGGCTCAGAAGCTCCAATACGAACCCATTCGTACTACTGAATCAAATTCAACTTTCAATACTAATTATCAAAGTTGGGTCCCATAAGTCATCACTATCTAACAGTGATAGGAACAATTAGGGTTTATCCTTATTCTATGTGAAAAGAGAACATAGACTTAATATATATGAATTATTTTAAGCCTATAGACTTGGACTTTAGTCTTAAGATTCTCCCACTATTTTATTCGAACTGGTAGCCTCTACCTCTAATTTAAAAAATTACTTTAATTTTCTAGTAGGTACTAGAATCCACATAGACTACTCACAAGCCCGACTTTGGTCGGCCAACCTATATGCTTCTATGGATAGGTTCATTAATCAATTATTTCTTCAAACAATTTTTAGTTATTTAATTTTTTCTCAAAAACTTAATCAGTAGGCTTTGGCCTCCACTATAAGGATCTGGTCAGGTCCAACCATTAACATGATCATACTAGGTGCATCTAACCAATTAATGATTAAGCCCAACTTTGGTTGGCCAACTTAACCACCATTAGAAAGATACTTCCAAGTTATCATATTATGAATGATAATTTCATTAGTCAATAAGCACCAGACCTTTAGGCCTCCAATGATTATTGAATTAATGGATCCATTGTCAAACACCTTAATGGGAGGCTATGACTTCATTATCTCCATAACTTTATCATTTTAAGGATCTAATAATTTTAGAGGATTTAAATTTATTTATGATTTAAGGATAGAAAGTATATGGACCAATTTGCTCCCACTAACTTCACCAAGTTAAGTCTTCCAACTAACTTCTTAAGTCTTTGATAAGGACTAGGATCAATATCGATCCATGGGCACCTAGATCAGTCTCACTGAATAAAATCAATCTCACTGATTTTCTATGTGACATGGATTAGCATGAATCAATGAGCAACCTAATCAAGATCTGATTAACCACATTGGCCAGGTATGTAAGATCGGTGGAAGAGTCTGCCAAGGCTTGCCTTAGACACCATAAAATATGGTCAGGTAAGCGGACCGCCAATTAAAAATCATAAGTCTGTAAATGCCATACTTACCTTAGACACCAATCGATTTATCAATTTTGATTTGGTTTGCCTAAAGACTCGGGCTCGACCACTGAGCCATGATTCGTATCCATTTGTTAGATGTATGAACTTTGATCAACTATAACTATTGAATTGATTTATAAAAATGATCTAATCCTAATTAACTATTAATTAGGTTTGATCGATTTCTTAACTTAATCCATATTTAATCTAATCCTAGGTCTAACCTAGTTAAGGACCTGATCAAGGCTAACCTATTATCCTTTAACCCATGTTTTATGAAATTATCTTAGGATCTTTAAATCATAGACCTAAATTCTAAATAATTACTTAATTCTCAATTATGCTCAAATCTTATGGATTTGGATTTATGGAACCTCAGAACTAATTTCTGATTTGATCATTTGAAATATTTTCAAATTATAAATAGTTTACATTGAATCATATTCAATACATGATTTTTGATCTCGTTTGTTTTAATATTTAGATCACGTTCTATGATTTTGAATATAGAATTTTTTAGAAAGTAAGTTCTCAATTTAAATTCTATAAAATAAATATATCATACATATACATTCTAGATTCAAAACAAAAATTACATATCAATATATGTAACAAGAGGATCTAGATCTAAATATAAAACACATCATATAGATTAGATCATAAATCATTTAAATTTAGATTTAAAATTTAAAAATAAATTATAAATTATTTTAGATCTCATCTAATATATTTATAATTTAGGTTATTCAGGTCAATACATACTAGGATAACCTCTCCACTATAATGGATAAACCTTACAGTAGGACAACCTCATAATCAGTATATCCAATCAGATATTATTTAGATCTAATCTAAATAATCTAAAATAGATCTAATATCTATTTAATTTTATATTTAAAATTTAAAAAATAAATCATAAAATTTTTTAGATCATATCTAACTTATTCATGATTCAAGAATTACAGATCAGCACATATTAGGATAATCTCTCCACTGTAAGGGGTAAATCTTATAGCATGACAACTTTATAATCAGTATGTATGATCTAGAGAATTTGATTTTTAGATTTATCTTAATGCAAACATGATTATATTATAATAGAATCTAGATGCTCTGATACCACTGATGGAAAATGTACAAGGGTTCATGCTTGAATTTAAAAAAAATTTTAAAATAAATCATAGTGAAAGATGCAGATTAAACTATTTAATCTATAAAAGCATGTAATATAATTACTAAACCCTACAACGAGTATCTATAATATATCATAATCCATTCTTGAATTAGAAAATAAATATTTTGATATTGATCAAATTGATATCCTAGATCTAGAATAATTTTAGATCTAAATCCTAGATTGCATCTAGGTGAGAGAAGAGATCAAATCTCTTATCTTCATGTGGCTTGAGAACTCTATGGTTGATTTTTATTGTTGTTTTTGGAGTTACATATGCGTCCAACCTCTACAAGTAATCCACATGAGGCTACAACAAAATTGGAGATTCATCAAACGAAGATCCGCTCGAAGTGCTAGCTTCTCGCAGAGCTCTCCTGATGGTTAATCTAAAAAATATTCTTTGGATCTCTTAGATACTCTAAGAGATGAATAATAAGAGGAGAAATATAGAAGAAATTCAATCCTTGGATCTTCCAAAAATCAAAAAATAAAGATAAGAAAAAATATCCTAAAAGAAGATAGATCTTCTCTTTCAGGACACCAACGATTGATTTCCTCAAAACATCTCTATGCTAGGATACGAGGAGACCTCCTCCTCTAGATTTTTTTCATATTTCTAGATCTAACATTATTAAATTTTTTCATAAAAAAATTCCACCAAAATTAGAGAAGAAGGGTTCTCAAATAAATCCTAAGAGAAGATCTTTCTTCTCTTCTTCTTCTCTTATCAGGACATGATCAGATCATGTCCAAAGATGTTCACCATGCCCAACATCATGGAGCATAAATCCTCATGCCCTCTTCCTCTCTCTCTCTCTCTCTCTTAGATTTTATCATATAAAAATCACATAAAATAAACAAAGGAGGGTCAAAAATAAATCTCTAAGAGAAAATAATTTTTTTCTTACCTTTCTTTCTTCAAGACATCAATAATTGATGTCTAAATGGAAGGATCTTCTCCAAGAATCTTGGCACCCCAAACCACCCATGCCATCCTCTCTTTCTCTTCAATTTTTGGTGAATTTTCCAAAATTTTTTATGCTCAAAATTTATTAGAAGGAGGCATCCCAAGATAATAGGAAGACTAGGTCAAATGACCTAGTCAAATAAGGAACTAGGAGGAGATTGGGGGGCGTCCAACTCTTGGACGCCTCCCCACATTTTTGTGTGTGGAGAGACTAAAAGCATCACACAAAATGAGAAGAAAAAAGGGCAATAAAAAAATAAAAAATATATGGCGCATGGGTTAATTTCCATACAGAGAGGAGAAGAGTTTTAACAAATTAAAACTCTTATTTAGTTTGACTCATTTAAACTAACATTCAAATAAGACCAAGTCAAATTTGTATCTAAATTTACTAGGACATGGAGTGTGGAAAATCAATCTTAGGCATGAAAAACATCACGTAAAATCTAGAAATAAATTAGTAGACGTGGAACCTCTAATATGACATAAGAAAAGGAGTCCTAGTCTAACTAGGACTCTCCTATTTTGACTAGGTCAAAGTCATCTTAAATCTAATTTAAATCTTAGTTAAATTAGATTTAAGTCAACCTAATTAATAGATAATTCTAATCTAATTAAAAGTCTAATTAAATAAAATTTAAATTTAATTTAATTTTTAATCAAATTAAAAATTAGGTGCAATCAAGTCCTAGTCGAATAGGGATTTATTCTTCTTTGCAATTGGCTTATCCAATAAATCTATTAGACTTAATCTAGTTAAGTCTAAATCAATTCTAATTGAATCTAATTCAATTAAACTTGATATCAGATCGATTGCTCAATCAAATTGAGCCAATAAGCAATCCAATTGCTAATCGATCCTTCTGCAATACTTGTATTATATCAAACATCAATCGCATTGATAGTTTGACATTAGAACGATTCTCAATCATCGATTAATCATCTAATCAGTTTACAACCTCTAATGTGTATGACCCCATAGGTTCGAACCTAGGTCGGTAGCATAGAAATCAATTTCTATACCAATCGATGTGACCATCTAGCAATAGTTTTCGATGTCCAGATAGGTCGAATGTATGTAAAGTAACATTCTTAGAACCCTGACCCATGGTTATCGTATAATTCATCCCTTTGATCAATAATGCTCAAGATGACTTTAAGTATGCTGTCATAACTCATACAATTCATCTTTATTGTGTCTCAAAATTTTGCAATTCTCGTGACTCCTTACGAGGATTACCCAGGCCTAAGTTTTGCTAAATTAAAACACAATGAGTCATTCTCTTTTTGAAGCTAATCAGGAGTAGTCAATCCCATCTTGACTCACACATCGGCTTCATGAGTACTTTACTACATCCAGAAATCTTCCAAACCTATATATGAAATATAGGCAATCCGGCACCAAAGTATAGTGAGTTGCTAGCAAGTCAACATGGTGATATCAAGTTGGAGGGACACTTATACCCATTGGCCTTAGCTAGCTACTCCTGACAGTAGAGTGCTATATTGATCATGTTCAGTACAGATGTACTCCTACATCTAATTTGAATGCCATACCAGTATCTCCATACCACTTGGATAGGAGGATAACCAACGCATATGGCATACAACGATCTATACTTGATAAGTTATTGTTCTTATTAATAACTTATCATTTAATCATGAACAACTTAAAAATCATCTGATAAATCCTTCTATATCGATTGATTATAGTTCTAAGGACTTCATCATAATTTAGAAGTTCATTTAAGGAAGATAGAACTTTTATGATGAACCAGCCAAATAACTATTATTATTAGATAATTCATATACTAATTTCAATCTTCTACCACTTAGATGATTAGCTTTAGGACACATTTTTCAATAAGAGGAGCCTTGTTGAATGTTTGTTCAGCAAGGCTATTTTAAATTTACCAGCCCTCGATGTCTTTGACCTTTTCCCCGAGGAGGAACTAATTGAAGTCGAAAGAACTTCCAGGATTGCTCTAGACAAAATGTAGTCGATTGAAGCCGCGAGGACTTCCAATGCTTCGATGGCCAGAGTGCAGTCCTCTATGGCTGTAGGACCTTCTAGGACTGCATCGACTAGAGTACAACTAGGATCTGCCCTAGTGGATTATGACTTGGCATGTAGGGGATTTTCTAATTTTCTCTATCTAGCCGGCATGACCAAGTTGTTGGTCGAGCCTCTGAAAACAAAGAGGTGCAAAGCAATGGATTGCTTCATTCAGGTGAGTTGGAGATGTGCATGATTATACTTTGTTTAGTTTCTTTACTTTAAAACATGTTCATCATGAATTATGATGAAGTTTTGATAGCTTGCCCATTATTTAAATGGGTTTATGGAGCGTATCGCCGAGCTTTCACTCGATGCGGCAAAATAAAAGATAGAGGCCAAAATGCTTAAAGTTGCTAAGGACAAGGCATCAAAAGTGGCTGGAGAGACCTCTACTATGGCTGATGTTGCTGAGAAGAGGGCCCAGGATGTGGACAGGGTGCTGATGAAGTTTGATGAGGAGAACTCTCGTCTGTTAGGCATAAATGAGGCTCTAATAGTAGAGGTAAAGGCGGTCAAGGCTCGGCTTATTGAAGCCAAAGTGTCTGAGGTAGGGGCCCAAGTCGCGTTAAAGGTGGCAGAAGAGAAAATGGCCATGTTGCAGTGCAACATAAAGGCATGAGTTGAAGGTGCTGCTTCAAGGGCCATTGAAAATTTTTGGGCGTCAGAGGAATTTGAAGATGAGAAAGATAGATTTCTGATCGACGCCTATGACAAGGGAAAGCATTTTGTCTGAAGTAGGGTGGCTTCTCGATATCCAAAATTAAATTTAGATTTCTTAGATGAGGATCCAAAAGTGGTTGGTACTAACATGGCCGAAGTGCAACCTGATCTGAAGGATGTCTCTTGATCCCCTCATTATTTATGTATTCTCGAACTGTTTAAATTCCTATAAAGAAAATGTAGGAAATCGAGCAGGATTTTTATCATACATTTTCAAAATATTTTTGAAATTAAAGCAAAAAAACTAAAATTAATCAAATATTAATCTACTACATGCATTGATCTAATCAATTTAAATCCTACTCAGGATCTAGATATGCTAATATATAATTTGAAATTTAAATGTGATTGATCAGCAAATCGAATCTGCTAATTGATACGAGTTCAGAACTCAATACCTATGTGCGGGTTGCTGATCTCCATAATCTGAATCCATCTAAATAAGTTGAGGTATCATATTACAGCCACACCCTCATTCAACCTCTATGGTTGGTCCACACGGAGCTCCTGATCCCGACCAACTCCACTAGAGTGCTAGCTCCTCATCGGGGTCTTTGACGGCTGATCGTGATCGATCCAACTGATTGCCATTGTTTTGATTTCTCAAATACTCCAAAAAATCAAAACACAGAGCATGGAGATTGATGAGTTAGTGTCTGATGTTTGGTGGTGATCCGATGCTCACAGCACTCGACCTCTCCACCTGAACCCAAGGTCCCAACCCTAGGGTTTCACTCGGCCCCAAAACCCTAATGCACTGAAAACCCTCTCGTGCCCTCTCTGTGTGGAGTTTTTCTATGAAATAAGTTTTCATAGAAAGATGACTTTCAAATATATAAATCCTATTTAGATCATATCTAAAAATTAGGTATCCTTAGATATGAAAATCAGAAGAGAATAGAGGCATGAAGGAAAAATAAAGTGCTATAGGATTTTGCTCACCTTCACTCCAAGATTTTTTTTGCCCAAAATCAATGCTCAATCACTTTCAAATTGTTACCAAAAAAAGAAAACCCCTCAAGATTCATGAACAAAAATTTTCATAATTTATTGCATGAAAATAAGTGGAAATTTCATGTGGAGTGGATAGGTTAAGATTGGTTGAACTAGTTTCAACCAACTTCTAGTATTTGAATTCAAATGGGGTCTTATCCTTTTCCAATGCCTCATCCAAGAGGGTGATGAGTAGAAGGACTCTCATTCTGCTCACCCTCTATTCGAAATTGCTAAAAAAAATGTGCGACAAAAAGTTTAGGTAGGCATGGAGAATAGATAAGGAAGAGATTAGGTTTTTCAAATTTCAAACCAACCAAGTTGAATTCAAAATTCAACTTAGTTTGAACTGGTCTGACCCTTAGATCAGGTCAAAGGAAGAAGAGAGGAAGGGCACACATTCATTTCTATGTGAGAAATCTCATGCAAAAATCAGAGGAGGGCATGAGTCAAGGTGGAAAATTTGAATATGGTGGGTGCTAGAGAGAATTTAAATTCAAATCTCATTTGACTTGGTCCTAATTGGTTTCAACCAAATCAATTAATTTAAACCAATTAGACCAGGTTTAACCCCATCAAATTAGGTTTAATTTAATTTAATAAAATTTTAATTAAACTAGAAATTAATTAGGTCCAGATCCTGATCAAATCAGGATTGAATCTTTCTTAGCGATTAGGTCATCTCATGACCTGATCGGATCAAATCTAATCGAATCGAATTCAATTAGACTTGATTAAATCCATATAGCTTAATCAAATTGAGCTAATCAATGATCGAATTACCAATTAATCCTCCAAAAATATTAGAGTTCCAATTGGAAGAATTTTTGGATATTAGAGTCCCATCAACATGAAACTCCTGAAGAGTCCCAATCTAGTGGGACTCTTGAACCTAGTATTCTAAACGAATAGAACTTACGATCATAGAGTTTCAGACCAGTGGGACTCTTGATCAGAGAGTCCCAAATGAGTAGGACTTAGAGTCCCAATCCACTACGACTCTTGGTTACAGTGTCCCAGTCCAGTGGGATTCTTGACCATAGAGTTTCAGATCAGGACTCTCCATCAGAGAGTCTCGGACATGGACTCAAAGTCCTAAACCAGTGGGACTCTTGATCATAGAGTCCCAATCTAGTGATACTCTTGACCATAGAGTCTTAGATCATCGAGACTCAATATCAGCCATCAGATCAGGTAGAAACTCTTATTGTGCGTGATCCTATAGGTTCGAATCCTAAGTCGGTAGCATAAAAACTAATTTTTTGTACCAATCGATGTGATCATCTAGCAATCATACCCGACATCTGCATAGATCAAATAATTATAATGCAACATTGATGAACTTATGGCAAATGGTTACTGTATAATTCATCCCCTTGACCTCGATGCTCAAAGAATGATTTAGGATTTACTGTAAATCCTAAAATTCATCCACAATGTATTTTAAAATTCAGTGTTCATCACATGGACCATCCTGACTGAGGATTTGCTAAATTGAAATATAGTGATGCACCTGCTCCAATACTTAGAGGGGTCAATCCCATCTTGACTCACACATCGATAGGCCAAGTACTTGACTGCATCTGGTAGCCTTCCATCATTGAATTAAAAGTTTAGGTAGTCCAGTACCTAAGTGCAATGTATTGCTTGCAAGTCACTATGGTGATCTCAAGTCTAAGGGACACTTATACCCATATCCTTCGCGAGCAACTCCTGATAGTAGAGAGCTTTGCAGTTGGATCACGTTCAGTAAAATATACCCCTAAACTTCACTTGCAAGCTATAACAGTACTTCCATACTTCTTGGTTAAGAGAATAACCAATACTTATGGCACACAATAATCTACACTCGATACATTGTCATCCTAGATAACAACAAATTATTTGATCGCGAACATGTTTGAGGAATAAACGATAAATCCTCCTTTATCAATTCCAAATAGTCCTAAGGACTTCATCATAGAAGAGTTAATTACAGAAAGATAAAGAAAGTGATTAAAAGACCAAAATAATAATTTTATTTATTAATTATTCAAGTATAATTATATTTAGCTCAATCATCTACAACCTAGATGATTGGCTTTAGGATACAATTTCCAACAACTCCCACTTAGACTAGAGCAACTCAGAACAGTATCAAATATCCATCTTCCATTCATGATTACCGAACCTTTGATTCCTAGAGCTTTAGTAAAGGAGTTGACCATGTTCAACTTTTCGTCAATCTTTTGAAGCTCGACATCAGCTCACTCCATGATTTCTCGTACAAGGTGGTAGCGATGCAGAATATATTTGGTGTGCTGATGTGCCTTTGGCTCCTTCGCTTTAGCTATGTCTCCAATGCTGTCATAGTATAGCAGAACTGGACCATCCAAGAAGAGTGCCACTCCCAGCTCACCGATGAACTTCCGCAGTCACACAGCTTCCTTCACAACATTAGATGCTGTGATATACTTTGCCTCGTACATAGAATCGGCTATAATGTGCTATTTAGAACTCTTCTAGCAGACTGCTCCACCATTTAGGGTAAACATAAAATTTGACATACTTTTGTTATCATCATGATCTGACTAGAAACTAAAATCAGTATATCCCATAAGTTTCAAGTCAGTATCTCCATAGATGAGCCACTAATCCTTGGTATTTCTTAAATACTTCAGGATTGTCTTCACAACCTTCTAGTGATTCTCACCTGGGTCAGACTGGTATCTGCTTACTACCCCTAATGAGTATGCCACGTCTGATCTCGTACACATGATAGCGTACATAATAGAACCCACTACCGAAGCAAATGGTATTCTACTCATATGCTCTCTCTCTTGAGGAGTTGTTGGACAATCCCTTTTCAAAAGTGAAATTCCATGGCCTATTGGGAGATAGCCTTTCTTGGAATTCTCCATGCTAAACCTCTTCAGTATGGTATCAATGTACATGAACTGGGATAATCCTAGAAACCTTTTAGATCTATCCCTATAGGTCTTCATCCCTAGGATGTAGGAAGCTTCTCCTAAGTCCTTCATGGAGAATTGAGATGACAGCCAAACTTTTATTTCCTATAATGTAGGGATGTCATTTTCGATTAAGAGAATGTCATCAACATACAGTACAAGAAATACAATAATAGAATCATTGGCCCATTTATACATGCAGGATTCTTCTTCGTTCTTAATGAAGCCATACATTTTGATTACTTTATCAAAATGCATGTTCCAACTCCATGATGCATACTTCAATCCATAGATGGATCTTTGAAGCCTGCACACCATAGACTCGACTATAGATGTGAAACCCTCAAGCTGTATCATATACACCCCTTCATCTAGCTCTCTATTTAGGAAAGCTGTTTTCACAACCATTTGTCAGATCTGATAGTGTAGGTATGCTGCTATCGCAAGCATGATCCGAATAGATTTAAGCATTGCCATTGGAGAAAATGTCTCATCATAGTCAATACCATAACGCTAACGATATCCCTTGACAAATAGATGGGCTTCATAGGTCTCCACCTTTCCATCTGCGCCCCATTTCCTTTTGAAAATCTACTTACACCCAATGGATTTTACCCTTTCAGATGGATCAACTAGTGTCCATACACTGTTGACCTTCATGGACTCCATTTCCGACTTCATGGCTTCCAACCATTTATCAAAGTCAGACCTCTACATGGCATCCATATAGGTGATTGGATCCTAGTCGTTCTCATCGAGTTCGATAGGATCACCATTACAGATCAAGAAATCATAGTATCTATCCAATTGACATGGTACTCTATCAGATCTTCTTGGTGCCATTTCAATAGGCTCTGAATTTGATCTTATCAAATCTAGTTCTGCAGGTTTACTAGAATGTGTCGATTTTTTTACCTATTGAACTTCATTAAGTATAACATTAGAGGCAGCTGTTCCTTCACTAAGGAACTCCTTTTACAAAAAGACTATTCTATTGCTAACGAACACCTTTTGTTCTTTAGCAAGGTAAAAGTAATAACCCCTAGTTTCCTTGGGATATCCTATAAACAGGCATTTATCGAACCTAGGTCCAAGCTTTTTCGACTGCAAATGTTTAACATAAGTCGGACATCCCCAAACCCTAAAATGAGAGAGTATCGGCTTACACCCAATCCATATCTCATATGGAGTCTTTGCAACAGACTTACTAAAAACATTATTCAAAATAAAATAGGCAGTTTCTAGTGCATAACCCCAAAATAAAATTGGTAGACTTGTAAACCCCATCATGGATCGAACCATGTCCAACAGAATTCGATTCCTCCTTTCAGATACACCATTACGCTTTGGTGTTCCAGGAGGAATCCATTATGAGAATTCCATTCTCTCCTAGATATGTCAAAAACTTGTTAGAAAGATATTCACCTCTACAATCAGACCGAAGAATTTTAATACTCTTTTCAAGTTATTTTTCTACCATATTTCGATATCATTTAAATATTTCAAACGAATCTAATTTACTCTTCATAAGATAGACGTACCCATACCATGATAGGTCATCGGTAAATGTAATGAAGTAGTAAAATCTACCTCTAGCACATGTGTTCATAGGTCCATATACATTAGTATGTACTAGACCTAGAAGCCTAGTGGCCCACTCACCCTTTTCAGTAAAAGATGATTTGGTCATCTTACTAAGAAGATAGGACTCACAGATTTTCGATGATTCATAATCATCAATATCAAGGATATGCTCTTTGACTAACCTATTAATCCTGTTCTTATTTATATGATCGAGCCTACGGTGCCGAAGATAAGCATTAGTGATATTATCTAGTTTTGGCCATTTATTCGACATGTACATTACACTAATAGACTGTGATAAAATATAAATACCATTTCTTAATTGTTCTTGCATTATTATGACATCACTCATAATGATATTGCAACAATATTTTTTTATTGATAAACTATAACCATCTTGGACCAAAATCCCAACAAATATTTTGTTCATCATAAAAGATGGATAATAGTGATAATCACTTAAAATGATACAATTATTTTTAAAAAATAGTTCAAGAGTTACCAATGTTAGGACTGGAACATGATTTCCATCCCTAACATTAAGAAACTATCATCATTCTCAAATTTTCTACCAATTTGAAGTCCATGCAATGAATTGAATATATGAATTAGACTCCCCATATCTAATACCCAGATAGATGTATCACACATAGAAAAATTGCAAGGTGTTATTGTCGGAAATTGTATCCTAAAGCCAATCATCTAGGTCATAGATGGTTGAGCTAAATACAATCATACTTGAATTATTAATAAATAAAATTATTATTTTGGCCTTTTCATCACTTTGTGTATATTTCTGTAATGAACTCTTCTATGATGATGTCCTTAGGACTTTTTAGACTCAACAAAGGAGGATTTATCATTTAGTCCTCAAACGTGTTCACGATCAAATGATTCGTTGTTACCCAAGATGACAACGTATCAAGTGTAGGTCATTGTATGCCATAAGTATTGGTTGTCCTCTTAACCAGGAAATATGAAGATACTGTTATGGCATGCAGGTGAAGTGTAGGGGTACATTTCACTGAACGTGATCTAACTGCAGAGCTCTCTACTATCAAGAGTTTCTCATGAAGGATATGGGTATAAGTGTCCCTTAGATCTGAGATTACCATGGTGATCTGCAAGCAACTCACTGCACTTAGGTACCGGACTATCTGAATTTCTAATTCAGTGATGGAAGGCTACTAGGTACAGTCAAGTACTTGGCTTATCGGTGTGTGAGTCAAGATGGGATTGATCCCTCTAAGTGTTGGAGCAAGTGCATCACTCTATTTCAATTTAGCAAACCCTAAATTGGGGTAGTCTATCTAATGGACACTGAGTTTTGAAATACACCGTAAATGAATTTTAGGGTTGACAGTAAATCCTAGATCATCCTTTAGGCATCGAGATCAAAGGGATGAATTATACGATAACCATATGCCATAGGTACGTTAATATTGCATTATGACTTTTTGACCTATTTGAACGTCGGATACCATTGCTAGATGCTCACATCTTTTGATACAGAAAATTGATTCCTATGCTTCCGGCTAAGGATTCGAACCAATTGGATCACACACAATAGGAGTTCCTACCTGATCTGATAGCTGATATTGAGTCTTGATGATCTAAGACTCTATGGTCAAGAGTCCCATTGGACTGGAACTCTATAACCAAGAGTCCTACTCGACTGGGATTTTGAGCCCTTCATGTTCAGGACTCTCTGAACGAGAGTCCTAATGACCTAGGACTCTATGGTCGAGAGTCCCATTAGACTGGGACTCTCTGACCAAGAGTCTTAGTGAATTGGAACTTTGAGTCCTCCTTATCTAGGACTCTTTGATCAAGAGCCTCATTGGTCTGGGACTCTATGGTCTCGAGATCCATTCATTTAGGACACTGGGTTCAAGAGTCCCATTGGATTGGGACTCTTTAAGAGTTTCATGTTGATGAGACTCTGATTTTTGATAACCCATCTGATTGGGACTCTAATATTTTTGAAGAATTAATTAGTAATTTGATTGTTGATTAGCTTAATTTGATTGAGTGATGAGGATTTGATCAAGTCCAATTTAATTAGATTCGATTGGATTTGACCCAATCAGGTCATGAAATGACCTAATCACTAAGGGAGATTCAATCCTGATTTGATCAGGACCTGGACCTAATTAATTTTTAATTTAATTTAAATTTTATTGGTTTGAATTAGGCCTAATATGGTTGGGTTAAATCTGATCTAATTGATTTAAATTAATTGGTTTGATTGAAATCAATTAGGACCAAGTCAAATGAGATTTGAATTTAAATTCTCCCTAGCACCCACCATATTTGACTTTTCCACCTTGACTCATGCCCTCCTCTGATTTTTGTGTGAGATTTCTCATACAGAAATGAATGTGCACCCTTCCTCTCTTCTAGCTTTAACCTGGTCCAAGCGTTGGATCTGTTCAAACTAAGTTGAATTTTGAATTCAACTTGGTTGGTTTGAAATTTGAAAAACCTAATCTCTTCCTTATCTATTCTCCATGCCTACCTAAACTTTTTGTCACACATTTTTTTGGTGATTTCTAATAGAAGGTGAGCAGAAGGAGAGTCCTTTTGCTCATCACTCTCTTGGATGAGATGTTGGAAAAGGATAAGACCCCATTTGAATTCAAATACTAGAAGTTAGTTGAAACTAGTTCAACCAATCTTAACCTATCCACTCCACGTAGAATTTCCACTTATTTTTCATGCAATAAATTATGAGAATTTTTTTGAATGAAGCCTGTGAGGTTAGCTTTCTATGGTAAAATTTGAAAATGATTGGGCCCTAGTTTTGGATAAAAAAAATCTTGGAGTGAAGGTGAGCAGAATCCTATAGCACTTTATTTTTTCTTCATGCCACTATTCTCTTTTGATTTTTGTATCTAAGAACATCCAATTTTTAGATATAATCTAAACAAAATTTATAGATTCAAAAGTTATCTTTCCATAAAAACTTGTTTCATGAAAAAACTCCACACAGAGAGGGTGTGAGAGGATTTTTAGTACGTTAGGATTTTTGGGCCGTGTGAAACCCAAGACTTGGGAATCTGGGTTTGGGTGGAGAGATCGAGTGTTGTGAGCATCGGATCGCTCCTAAATTTGAAACACCACTTCATCATCCTCCGAAGCACATGTTCAATTTTTTAGAGTATCTAGGAGATCAAAAAGAAGGTGATCGATTGGATCAATCACGATCAGCAATTAAAGGCCCCAGTGAGGAGCTAGCACTTTAGTGGGACTGATCGAAACCAAGAGCTCCGTATGAATCAACCATAGAGGTCAGACACATGTGCGGCTATAGTGCAACACTAGAGCATTATTCAATGGATTCAGATTATGGAGATCAGCTATCCATGCATAGGTATCGAGTTCTGATCTTGTATCGATCAGTAGATTCGATTTGCTAATCAATCATATTTAAATTCTAAATTACATATTAGCATGTCTAGATCCTGAACAAGGTTTAAATTGATTAGATCAATGCATACATTAGATTAATATTTGATTAATTTTAGTTTTTGCTGCTTTAATTTTAAAAATATTTTGAAAATGCATGCTAAAATCCTGCTCGATTTTCTTCAATGGTATCAGAGTAATTAGGTTGCTGACATGTCTAATATGTAATTAAAAATTAAATATTAGTATATTTGATATGCTTAATTCAGATAACTTAGTAATCAAGAATGAATGAGCCACCAAGCCATCCGATCATAAGGGACAAGTATGGTTTAAAGGCCACGTCCTCCCATTCAGTGGGGATCCCTTATGGCGATAGGGGTGCCACCATGAACTCATTCATTAAGATGAACAGTGAAAGAATTTTAATGATTGAAATTATTTCAATTGAAAAATTAAATATGAATGTGTTTTAGGTTAAACCTAAAAGGTTGATTCATAGTTTAATTTTTATTATATTTTATTTTCTATTTAAAACTAGCAATAGGTTGCTTTTTGAGACATGAGCCGACCTATTTCTGAAATGAGTCGACCCATTTGAAAAATAAAAAATGAAAACCTTTCAAAATTTGAAAATTATTTTTGAAATGCCAAACCTTGATCCATCAGCCCAAAAACTTAATTAAAAGAATTAAGTATTGTTCGTAGGGTCTAAAATTGTGAATTAAGATTCTAAGACAAAATCATAAGACTGTGGGTTAAAGGGTTAGATGAATTAGATCCATTAATTGGATTAGACCTAAGGTTAGTTAAAGAATGGATTAATCTAGAGTAATTAGTCAAATCTAACCAAGTGTTGAATTAGATTAGATCAAGGACACTCTAGAATCAACTCAAATAGTTGTAGTTGGACAAGTCTATATCTTTAACTAGACTAAGATGGACTCGATTCATGGCTACGCGGTTATGCCCGAAATTACTAGGTTGATTAGATTAAATCTAATTAACTAGTTGGTGTCTAAGGTAAGTTTGGCAGTCTAGACTAGTGGTTTTTAATTGGAAGCTACTCGCACTGATTCGATCTTTGACAAGTTAATGTCATATCCCTTCTACTGATCTCACTTACCTGGTTGATTGAGATTTGATTAGATCACTTGGTGATTCGAACTAACCCATGTCACTAGAAATCATGTTGATTGATTTCAATCAGTAAGATTGAATTAGGTGTCCATGGACTTAAATTGATCCTAGCCCTGACCTATTGACTTATTGAAGTCAGTGGGAGGGTTTGACTTGGTAAAGTCAATAGGAGAAATTGGTCCGTATCCTTTCTATCTAAAATCACATGTAACCTAAATCCTCTAATTATTAGGTCCCTAAAATTACTAAGTTATGGGGATAACTGAGTCATAGCCTCCTATTAAGGTGAATAGTAATGAGTCTAATCTTCTGGATAGATATTGGAGGTGCCTTACACTTGGTGATCATCTGGATATTAGAATTGCTATCCATCATATGATGATTAGGTCGCACTCTCTTAATGGTAATCAGGTTAGCCAGAGCTTTCCTCGGGCCTAGTTATCATTGATTTGATGCACCAAAGTCAATCATGTTAATGGTTGGACCTAACCAGACCTTTTCAGTGAAGGCCATAGCCTACTAATTTGGTATCTGGGGTAAAACCTAAATACTAAAAATTATTTAGAAAAATAATTGATTATGAACCTATCTGTAGACGCACATGGATTAGCCAGAGCTTTCCTCGGGCCCATATGTAGTCTATGTGGATTTCAATACCCGCTAAGGAGTTAGTGTAATTCCTTAAATTGGAGGTAAGGCTACCAATCCATTAAAAAAAGTGGAAGAACCTTTAAACTAAAGTCCAAGTCTTTAGGATTAATTAATTCAAGTACTAATAAGGTATCATGATTTTCTTTTAGATAATTAGAATGGCTAGAGTTAGTCCGCTCTGTTCACTATTGGATAGTGGCAAATGTTTAGGACCTAAGTACAAGGAGTCTAGTGTTGATCCTAATTAGGCAGACTCAGAGAGGAATGGTCCTCTTGACCCAAATAGACTGAATAGTAGAAATCAGCAAGTGGTTGCTGGTCAGGACTGTTATATGATAACACCTTGTAATTTCTTCATATGTGATACATCTACCTGGGTATTAGATACTGAGAGTCTGATTCATACATGCAATTCATTGCATGGACTTAAATTGATAGAAAATTTGAGAATGGTGATAGATTTCTTAATGTTGGGGATGAAAGTCAAGTTTCAGTCCTAGTATTGGAAACTCTTGAACTATTTTTCAAAAATAGTAGTATCATTTTAAGTGACTATCACTATTGTCCATCTTTTATGATGAACATAATATCTGTTGGGCTTTTGATCCAAGATGGTTATAGTTTATCAATAAAGGAATATTATTGCAATATCATTATGAATGATGTCACAATAATGCAAGGATAATTAAGAAATGATATTTATATTTTATCATAGCCTATTAGTGTAATGTACACATCGAATAAACGACCAAAATTAGATAATGTCACTAATGCTTATCTTTGGCACTGTAGGCTCAGTCATATAAATAAGAATAAGATGAACAGATTAGTCAAGGAGCGTATCCTTGACATTGATGATTGTGAATCATTGAATACCTGTGAGTCCTATATTCTTGGTAAGATGACCAAATCATCTTTTACTGAAAATGGTGAGTGGGCCACTGAGCTTCTAGTCTAGTACATACTGATGTATGTGGACCTATGAACACATATGCTAGAGGTGGGTTTTACTACTTCATTATATTTACTGACAACCTATCTAGGTATGGGTACGTGTATCTTATGAAGAGTAAATCTGATTCGTTTGAAATGTTCAAACGATATTGAAATGAGGTAGAAAAATAACTTGGGAAGAGTATTAAAATTCTTCGATCTGATCGAGGAGGTGAATATCTTTCCAATGAGTTTTTGACATATCTAGAAGAGAATGGGATTCTCTCATAACGGACCACTCCTAGAACACCACAGCATAATGGTGTATCTAAATGGAGGAATTGAATCTTATTGGACATGGTTCAATCCATGATAGGGTTTACAAGTCTGTCGATTTCATTTTGTGGTTATGCACTAGAAACTGCCTATTTTATTTTGAATAATATTCTGAGTAAGTCTGTTACAAAGACTCCATATGAGATATGGACTGAGCGTAAGCCAACACTCTCACTTTAGGGTTTGGGAATGTCTGGCTTATGTTAAATGTTTGCAGTCGAAAAAGCTTGGACCTAGGTCCGATAAATGCCTATTCATAGGGTATCCCAAGGAAACTAGGGGTTATTACTTTTATCTTGCTGAAGAACAAAAGGTGTTCATCAATAATAGAGCAGTCTTTTTGGAAAAGAAGTTTCTTAGTGAAGGAACAGCTGTCTCTAATATTGAACTTAATGAAATTCGACAGGTGGAAGAACCCACACATTCTAATAAACCTATAGAACTAGATTTAATAAGATCATATACAAATCCTATTAAAATGGAACCAAGAAGATCTGGTAGAGTACCGCGTCAACCGAATAGATACTATAATTTTTTGGTCCGAAATGGTGATCCTATCAAACTCGATGAGAATGATGAGGATCCAATCACCTACATGGATGCCATGTAGAGGTCTGACTTCGATAAGTGGTTGGAAGCCATGAAGTTCGAAATGGAGTCCATGAAGGTCAACAGTGTACGAACACTAGTTGATCCACCTGAAGGGGTAAAATCCACTGGGTGTAAGTAGATTTTCAAAAGAAAATAGGATGCAGATGGAAAGGTGGAGACCTATAAAGCCCATTTGGTTGCCATGGAATATCGTCAGTGTTATGGTATTGACTATGGTGAGATGTTTTTTCCAATGGTAATGCTCAAATCTATTCGGATCATGCTTACGATAGCAGCATACCTAGACTATGAGATCTAGCAAATAGATGTAAAAATAGCTTTCCTAAATAGAGAGCTAGATGAAGAGGTGTATATGATATAACCTGAGGCTTTCATGTCCACAGACGAGTCTAAGGTGTGCAGGCTTCAAAGATTCATCTATGGATTAAAGCAGGCATCGCAGAGTTGGAACATGCATTTTGATAAAATAATCAAAATGTATGGCTTCATTAAGAACAGAGAAGAACTCTGCATGTATAAATGGACCAACAATTCTGTTGTTGTATTCCTTGTACTGTATGTTGATGACATTCTCTTAATAAAAAATGATAGCCCTGCATTACAACGAATAAAGGTTTGGCTGTCGTCTCAATTCTCCATGAAGGACTTGGGAGAAGCTTCCTACATCCTAGGGATGAAGATCTATAGGGATAGATCTAAAAAGTTGCTAGGATTATCCAAATCCACGTACATTGATACTGTGCTGAAGAGGTTCAACATGGAGAATTTCAAGAAGGGCTATCTTTCAATAAGCCATGAAATTTTGCTCTTGCAGATGGATTGTATAACAACTCCTCAAGAGAGAGAGAGTATGAGTAGAATACCATATGCTTCGACAGTGAGTTCTATAATGTATGCCATGATGTATATGAGACTAGACATGGCATACTCACTTGGGGTAGTGAGCAGATACCAGTCTGACCCAAGTGAGAATCATTGGAAGGTTGTGAAGATAATCTTGAAGTATTTAAAAAATACCAAGGATCAGTGGGTCATCTATGGAGATATTGACTTGAAACTTGTGAGATATACTGATTCCAGTTTCTAGTCAAATCATGATGAAAGCAAAAGTGTGTCAGATTTTATGTTTACCCTAAATAGTGGAGCGATCTGCTAGAAGAGTTCCAAGCCATACACTATAGTCGATTTTGTGTACGAGGCAGAGTATGTCATGGCATCTGATATTGCGAACGAAGCTCTGTGGCCGTAGAAGTTCATCGATGAGCTAGAAGTGGCATCCTCCTTGGATGGTCCGATTCTACTATACTGTGACAGCACTGGAGCCATAGCTTAAGCGAAGGAGCCGAAGGCACATCAGTGCACCAAACATATTCTGCATTGCTACCACTTTCTATGAGAAATCATAGAGCGAGGTGACATTGAGCTTTAGAAGATCGATGGAAAGAAGAATGTAGCCGACCCCTTTACTAAAGCTCTAGGAATTAAAGAGTTTGATAATCACAAATGGAAGATGGATATTCGATACTATTTTGAGTGGCTTTAGTCTAAGTGGGAGTCGGTTAAAATTGTATCCAAAAATCAATCATCTAGGTAGTAGATGGTTGAGCTAAATATAATAATACTTTAATTATTAATAAATAAAATTATTATTTTGATCTTTCGATCACATTATGCATCTTTCTGTAATGAACTCTTTTGTGATGATGTCCTTAGGACTATTTAGACTTGACAAAGGAGGATTTATCGTTTAGTCCTCAAACATGTTGACGACCAAATGATTCGTTGTTACCTAGGATAACAACATATCGAGTGTAGATCGTTGTGTACCATAAGTGTTGGTTGTCCTCTTAACCAAGAAGTATGGAGATACTGTTATGGCATGTAGGTGAAGTATAGTGGTACATTTCATTGAACGTGATCCAACTGCTGAGCTCTCTACTATCAAGAGTTGCTTGTGAAGGATATGGATATATGTGTCCCTTAAATCTAAGATCACCATGGTGACCTGCAAGCAACTCACTGTACTTAGGTACAAGACTACCTGAATTTCTAATTCAGTGTTGGAAGGCTACTAGGTGCCGTCAAGTACATGGCTTGTTGGTTTGTGAGTCAAGATGGGATTGACCGCTCTAAATGTCGGAGCAAATGCATCACTATATTTCAATTTAGCAAACCTTAGTCGGGGTAGTCCATGTGATGGACACTGAGTTTTGAAATATACTATGGATGAATTTTAGGATTGACAGTAAATCCTAGATCATCCTTTGAGCATCGAGGTCAAGAGGATGAATTATACAGTAACCATATGCCATAGGTTCATCATTATTGCATTATGACTTTTCAACCTATCCGGACATCGGGTACCATTGCTAGATGGTCCCATCGATTGGTACAGAAAATTAGTTCTTGTGCTACTGGCTAAGAATTCGAACCTATGGGATCACACACAATAGGAGTTTCTAATTGATCTGATGGCTGATATTGAGTCTCGATGATCTAGGACTCTATGGTCAAGAGTCCCATTGGATTGGAACTCTATAACCAAGAGTCCCACTTGATTGGGACTCTAAGTCCTTCGTGTTTAGGACTCTCTGAATGAGAGTCCTGATGACCTGGGTCAAAGAGTCCCAGTCCCACTGGATTGGGACTCTCTGACCAAGAGTCCCAGTGGATAGGGAGTCTGAGTCCTACTTATTTGGGACTCTCTGATCAAGAGTCCCACTAGTCTGGAACTCTATGATCTCGAGATCCATTCATTTAGGACACTAGGTTCAAGGGTTTTATTGGATTGGAACTCTTTAGGAGTTTCATGTTGATGGGACTCTAATATCCGATAACCCACCCGATTGAGACTCTAATATTTTTGGAGGATTAATTAGCAATTTGATTATCGATTAGCTCAATTTGATTGAGCGATGAGGATTTGATCAAGTCCAATTGAATTTGATTCGATTTGATTTGACCCGATCAGATCATGAGATAATCTAATCGCTAAGGGAGATTCAATTTTGATTTGACCAGGACCTGGACCTAATTAATTTCTAATTTGATTAAAAATTTATTGGTTTGAATTAAGTCTAATTTGATTGGGTTAAACCTGATCTAATTGATTTAAATTAATTGGTTTGGTTGAAACCAATTAGGACCAAGTCAAATAAGATTTGAATTTAAATTCTTCCTAGCACCCACCATATTTGACTTTTCCACCTTGACCCATGCCCTCCTCTAACTTTTGCATGAGATTTCTCATGTAGAAATGAATGTGCACCCTTTCTCTCTTCTGCCTTTGATCTGATCCAAGGGTTAGACTAGTTCAAACTAAGTTGAATTTTTAATTCAACTTGGTTGGTTTGAAATTTGAAAAACCTAATCTCTTCCTCATCTATTCTCCATGCCTACCTAAACTTTTTGTCGCACATTTTTTTGGCAATTAGAAGGAGAGTCCTTTTGCTCGTCACCCTCTTGGATGCTGTGTTGGAAAAGGATAAGACCCCATTTGAATTCAAATACTAGAACTTGCTTGAAACTAGTTCAACCAATCTTAACCTATCCACTCCACATGGAATTTCCACTTATTTTTCATGCAATAAATTATAAGAATTTTTGTGAATGAATCCTGAGGGTTTCCTTTCCATGGTAAAAATTTGAAAGTAATTGGGCATTAGTTTTGGGTGACAAAAAATCCTTGAGTGAATGTGAGCAGAATCCTATAGCACTATATTTTTCCTTCATGCCTCTATTCTCTTCTAATTTTGGTATCTAAGAACACCAAATTTTTAGATATGATATAAATAAAGATTATAGATTAAAAAGCCATCTTTCCATAAAAACTTATTTCATCAAAAAACTCCACACAAAGAGGGCATGAGAGGGTTTTCAGTGCATCAGGATTTTTGGGCCGTATGAAACCCAAGACATGGGAATCTGGGTTCGGGTGGAGAGATCGAGTGCTATGAGCATCGGATTGTCACCAAATTTGAAACACTACTTCATTATCCTCCAAAGAACATGCTTTGATTTTTTAAAATATCTAAGAGATCAGAAAAAAAGTAAATGATTGGATTGATCGCAATCAGCCATTGAAGGCCCCAGTGAGGAGCTAGCACTCTAGTGGGGCTGATCGGGACTAGGAGCTCCATGTGGACCAACCATAGAGGTCGGACACTTGTGCGACTATGGAGCAACACCAGAGCATTATCTTATGGATTAGATTATGGAGATTAGCTACCCGTGCATAGGTATCGAGTTCTAAACTCGTATTGGTCAATAGATTTGATTTGCTGATCAATCATATTTAAATTTCAAATTACATATTAGCATGTCTAGATCCTAAGTAGGATTTAAATTAATTAGATCAATGCATAAAGTAGATTAATATTTGATTAATTTTAGTTTTTACTACTTTAATTTCGAAAATGTTTTGAAAATGCATGCTAAAAACTCTACTCAATTTCCTTTAGTTATCATATAACAGCCTTGACTAGCAACCACTTACTAATTTCTACTATTTAGCCTATTTAGATCAAGAGGACCATTCCTCTCTGGGTCTGCCTAATTAGGGTCAATACTAGACTCCTTGTTCTTAGGTCTTAAATACTTGCCACTGTCTAATAGTAAATGGAGCAGACTAATTCTAGCCATTCTAATTATCTAAAAGAAAAACATGAAATATTATTAGTACTTAAATTAATTAATCCTAAAGACTTGGACTTTAGTCTGAAGGTTCTTCCACTATTTTTAATGAATTGGTAGCCTCTACCTCCAATTTGAGGAATTATACCAACTTCTTAGCGGGTATTGGAATCCACAAAGACTACATACGGGCCCGAGGAAAGCTCTGACTAACCCGTGTGTATCTACAGGTAGGTTCACAATCAATTATTTCTTTAAATAATTTTTAGTATTTAGGTTTTGCCCCAGATGTCAAATCAGTAGGCTATGGCCTTCATTGAAAAGGTCTGGTTAGGTCCAACCATTAATATGATTGACTTCGGTGCACCAAACTAATGATAATTAGGCCCGAAAAAAGCTCTGGCTAACCTAATCACTATTAAGAGAGTGCGATCTAATCATCATATAATGGATAGCAATTTCAATATCCAGATGAACACCAGGTGTAAGGCACCTCCAATGTCTACCCAAAAGATTGGACTCATTACTATTCATCTTAATGGGAGGCTATAACTCAGTTATCCCCATAACTTAGTAATTTTAAGGGCCTAATAATTAAGAGGATTTAGATTACATGTAATTTTAGATAGAAAGGATATGGACCAATTTCTCCCACTGACTTCACCAAGTCAAACCCTCCCACTGACTTCAATAAGTCAATAGGTCAAGGCTAGGATCAATTTAAGTCCATGAGCACCTAATTCAGTCTTACTAATTAAAATCAGTCAAATTGATTCCTAGTGACATGGGTTAGTTCAAATCACCAAGTGATCTAATCAAATCCCAATCGACCATATTGACCAAATAAGTGAGATCTGTAGAAGGTATATGCCATTAACTCGTCAAAGATCGATCAGTGTGAGTAGCTCCCAATTAAAAATCACTAGTCTAGACTGCCAAACTTACCTTAAACACCAATCTGTTAATTAGGTTTAATCTGATCAACCAAGTAATTTAGGGCTTAACCGCGTAGCCATGAATCAAGTCCATCTTATTCTAGTTAAAGACATGGACTTGACGAACTACAACTATTGGAGTTGATTCTAGAGTATCCTTGATCTAATCTATTTCAACACTTGGTTTGATTTGATCAATTACTCTAGATTAATCCATTCTTTAACTAACCATAGGTCTAACCTAATTAATGGACCTAATTTATCTAACCCTTTAACCCACAGTCTTATGATTTTATCTTAGGATCTTAATTCACAATTCTAGACCCTATGAATAATACTTAATTCTTTTAACTAAGTTTTTGGGCTGATGGGTCAGGGTTTGGCATTTTGAAAATAGTTTTCAAATTTTGAAAGATTTTTATTTTCTATTTTCTAAATGGGTTGACTTATTTCAGAAATAGATCGGCTCATTTCTCAGATAGCAACCTATTGTTGGTTTTAAATAGAAAACAAAACATAATGAAAATTAAACTATGAATCAATCTTTTAGATTTAATCTAAAATACATTCATATTTAATTTTTTAATTGAAATAATTTCAATCATTAAAATTCTTTCACTATTCATCTTAATGAATGAGTTCGCGGTGGCACCCCTACCACCATAAGGGATCCCCATTGAATGGGAGGAGATGGCCTTTAAACCATACTTGTCCCTTATGACCGAATGGCATGGTAGCTAATTCATTCTCGATTACTAAGTTATTTAGATTAAGCATATCAAATATACTAACATTTAATTTTTAATTACACATTAGACATGTCAAGCAACCCAGTTGCTCTAATATCATTGTAGAAAATCAAGCATAATATTTAGCATGCATTTTCAAAATATTTTTATAATTAAAGCAGCAAAAACTAAAATTAATCAAATATTAATCTACTGCATATATTGATCTAATCAATTTAAATTCTACTTAGGATCTTGACATGCTAATATGTAATTTAAAATTTAAATGTGATTGATCAGCAAATCAAATCTGCTGACCGATACGAGTTCAGAACTCGATACCTATGCACGGGTAGCTGATTTCCATAATCTAAATATACTTGAATAAGTTATGATGTCATGCTACAGCTGCACACTTATCTGGCCTCTATGGTTGGTCAACATGGAGTTCCTAGCCCCGACCAGCTCCACTGGAGTGCTGGCTTTTCGTCGGAGCCTTTGATGGTTAATCGCTATTGATCCAATCGATTGCCTTCTTTTTTATTTCTTGAACACTACAAAAAATCAGAACATGGAGTATAGAGGATGATGAGTTGGTGTCTGATGTTTGCTGGCGATCTGATGCTCACAACACTCGATCTATCCACCCGAACCTAGGGTCCCAACCTTAGGGTTTCACTCAGCCTAAAAACCATAATGCACTGAAAACCCTCTCATGCCCTCTCTGTGTGGAATTTTTCTATGAAACAAGTTTCATAGAAAGATAACTTTCAAATCTATAAACTCTATTTAAATCATATCTACAAATTGGGTGTCCTTTGAAAATCAGAAGAGAATAGAGACATGAAGGAAAAATAAAGTGCTATAGGATTCTACTCACCTTCACTCCAGGATTTCTTTTGCCAAAAAACAATGCCCAATCACTTTCAAATTTTTACCATGGAAAGGTAACCCCTTAGGCTTCACGCAAAAAATTTCTCATAATTTATTGCATGAAAAATAAGTGGAAATTTTGTGTGGAGTGGATAGTTTAAGATTGGTTGAACTAGTTTCAACCAACTTCTAATATTTGAATTCAAATGGGGTCTTATCCTTTTCCAACACCTAATCTAAGAGGGTGATGAGTAGAAGGACTCTCCTTCTACTTGCCCTCTATTAGAAATTGCCAAAAAAAATGTGTGACAAAATGTTTAGGTAGGCATGGAGAATAGATAAGAAAGAGATTAGGTTTTTCAAATTTCAAACCAACTAAGTTGAATTAAAAATTCAACTTAGTTTGAACTGGTCCAGCCCTTGGACCAGGTCAAAGGCAGAAGAGAGGAAGGGTGCACATTCATTTCTATGTGAGAAATCTCATGCAAAAATTAGAGGAGGGCATGAGTCAAGGTGGAAAAGTCAAATATGGTGGGCACCAGGGAGAATTTAAATTCAAATCTCATTTGACTTGGTCCTAATTGGTTCCAACCAAACCAGTTAATTTAAACCAATTATATCAAGTTTAACCCAACCAAATTAGGCTTAATTAAATCCAATAATATTCTAATCAAATTAAAAATTAATAAGGTCCAAATCCTGATCAAATCAGGATCGAATCTTCCTTAGCGATTAGGTCATCTCATGATCTGATCGGATCAAATCCAATCGAATCAAATTCAATTGGACTTGATCAAATCCTCATCATTCAATCTAATTGAGCTAATTAGTAATCAAATTATTAATTAATCCTCTAAAAATATTAGAGTCCCAATCGGGTCGGTTATCGAGCATTAGAGTCCCATCAATATGAAACTCCTAAAGAGTCACAATCCAGTGGAACTCTGGAACCCAGTATCTTAAATAAATGGAACTCACGATCATAGAGTCCTAGACCAGTGGGACTCTTGATCAAAGAGTTTCAAATGAGTAGGACTCAGAGTTTCAGTCCACTAGGACTCTTGGTCATAGTGTCCCAGTCCAGTGGGACTCTTGACCATAGAGTTTCATTCATTAAGACTCTCGATCAGAGAGTTCCAAACATGAAGAACTCAGAGTTTCAGACTAGTGGGACTCTTGGTCATAGAGTCCCAGTCTAGTGGAACTCATGACTACAGAGTCTTAAATCATTGAGACTCAATATCAGCCATCAAATCAAGTAGAAACTCCTATTGTGTGTGACCCTATAGGTTCAAATCCTAAGCTGGTAGCATAGAAACTAATTTTCTGTACCAATCGATGTGACCATCTAGCAATGGTACTCGACATCCGAATAGGTCGAATAATTGTAATGCAACATTGACAAACCTGTAGCATATGGTTACCATATAAATCATCCCCTTGACCTCAATGCTTAAAGGATGATCTAGGGTTTACTATCAACCATAAAATTCATCCGCATTGTATTTCAAAACTCAGTGTCCATCACATGGACCACCTTGACTGAGGGTTTGCTAAATTAAAATACAGTGATACACTTGCTCTAACACTTGGAGGGTTCAATTCTATCTTGACTCACACACCGACAAGTCAAGTACATGACTGCACCTAGTAGCCTTCCATCATTGAATTAGAAATTCAGATAGTTCGATACCTAAGTGCAGTGAGTTGCTTGCAGGTCACCATGGTAATCTCAGGTCTAAGGGATAGTTATACCCATATCCTTCACGAATAACTCTTCATAGCAGAGAGCTCCGTAGTTGGATCACGTTCAGTGAAATTTATCCCTTTACTTCACCTACAAGCCATAATAGTATCTCCATACTTCTTGGTTAAAAGAACAAGCAACACTTATAGCACACAACAACCTACACTCGATACGTTGTCATCCTGGGTAACAATAAATCATTTGGTTGCAAACTCGTTTGAGGACTAAATGATAAATCCTCTTTTGTCGAGTCAAATAGTCCTAAGGACTTCATCACAAAAGAGTTCATTAAAGAAAGATGCACAAAGTGATGAAAAGGCCAAAATAATAATTTTATTTATTAATAATTCAAGTATAATTATATTTAGCTTAACCATCTACAACCTAGATGATTGGCTTTAGGATACAATTTTTAATAGAAAATTCTTCATAAATGAAGTACTTTTTATTTTTGAAGATCTTCTCTTCTTTAGTTTAGCTTTTCCATCTTACTCCGATCTAAGGAGCTAAAGGGTTTAGCTTAGATGAACTCTAAGAAAGTTTTTGATTAATCTACCATAAAATTTACTTCTGAAACTCAATATTTAGTTAGTGATACTGTCTAAACTTTTGATCTTAAATCCTAGATTTATTCTTATGAAGGAGAATCTCAACGAAATATGGTAATTGATCTAAGTTAAATTTTTTCTTTACTTGAGGACAAGCAAAGCTTAAGTTAGGGGGTATGATAAGTATCATAAAATCATCAATAAAAGTATTAATTTTTTAATTAATTTATATTAATTTTTAAAAATTAATGATTAATTTATATTTAATTTTTAAGAAATTTATATTTTTATTAATTAAAAAAATTAATTAAAAAATAATAAAAATTAAAAAATAAAATTTTTTGATCATAACGAAATAAGATTAAAGCAAAATGGAGCTGAAATGAAGAAGATATGAATTTCTAAAGAAATAAAATAAATTAAAAAAATAAATAAATAAAGAAAATGGCTCAGCCAGCTCCACAAGCCAAGCCATCAAAGCCGACTCAGCCATTGAGCCATCAGTCGGTCCACGATCTAGAAGTGGACCGCCAGCTCAGTAAAAACCAACGAATCACGGTGCGACACATGGTAGACCTAGATCCTTAAAGGGTCCACAAAAATTTATCACGGCTCATAGGAAAATCTTGTTTTTTTCATAAAGCAACGGAGGTGCTGATTGGCTGCGGTGTGCGATGCGGTTGGTTCATATGGTCCATAGGAATAGTAATTGCACCATCAGACGGCTACGGTAGCTTGCAGCCACATCTAAGTTTTAATTTTAATGAAGAAAGATTTATTGCTCTTTTCAATTCTAGCTCTTTAAATTAATTATTCTTTATTGCTCTTTAATTTTATTGCAAGTAGTTGCTAAGATCTAAATAGTAGATCTTAGTATCAAATTTATTTTTATATAATTTAAATTCTATTTTTATTTATAAATCTATTTTTTGACTTTAATTTTCAAAAACCCTTCTTTTCTTTTCATTTAAAAAAAATAATAAAAAAATAAAAGAATCAAAGATTTTAGAAATAAATCCTTGCCTTTCTATGGATTCGACTCGACTCACTACTCTCTTCATAATTTTTAATTAATTTAAAAAATAAAAAGTTAGATTTAAACTGATAAACATGGTGTCTTAACGACAACATTGCATTTCTATTAAGTTTTTAGCACCATTGCCGGGAAGACATAAAAATTAAAATTTTCTCATTTTCTTGATTTGTTTTATTGCCTACTAATTATTTTTTTTATTTATTTTGTAGAAAAAAAATAGGGAAAAGAACAAGAAAGATTAGGGCACGAACAAAACTCTCGATCCTATTTGGTGAGATCATTCCTAAACCCTAAATCTCTTTCCTTATTTTTAATATTTACTTTATTTTTTAAATTAATTAAAAATTATCTACTTAAACCTAATTAAAAATCTCATCACAAGATTAGAAACCCTAATTATTTAGAGCATCCATCATATTAGTTTTATTTTTATTTATTTATTTATTTTTGGTGATTGCTGGAGGCAAGGTAAGTCTTTCAGAATTTAATTAGTTGCATGCATCTAGTTTAAATTGCATAGAACTCTTTGATTGAAATTTTTTTTTACATATTCATATTAAACCAAATTAAGGGCACAACCCATTAAACAAGATAAGGTAGGAATTTGATCACCCTTCCTTGGCCCACAAACAACCAACCAGCATCCTACATTAACCCAAATCTTAATTCTTAAAATCAATTAGACATCAACCCTTAAGGATATTCAAGCTCAATAGGACAAGGAACCCTAAGAGTTGAACCAAGTTAGGGTTAATCAATTTGACTGATGTCTAGGAAAGTGGTTCAGGGATGACTGGGCCTAAAGGAAGGTGGTTACTTAATTGGTTCCATTCGCTTACCTGGCCAAGCACAATTGGTGTCTAAGGCAAGCAACGGAGGGACTCCCACCGACCTTACACTTACCTGGCCAGTTGATTGGCTGATCCTCTACTTGGAGGGCTCGAAGGTGATCTTGGTAGTTAGGAGCTATCTAGACCTAAGACAACCCTTAGTCAGGATTGATTGCCTAACTTGTTTGCTAAATAACATCAAACATAAACCACAAATTAACTCTTCTCTCTATCATCTCTAGATTTAAGACTCCTTAGGATCTTTCTTTAGAACCCTCTTCTTTCTTTCTCTCCTCTTTTCTTAAAATAATAATAATAATAATAAAAATAAAATATATATATATATCTTGAACCATATATTAGGTTGCACTAGTACATGCACGGTAGAAGATCGCTTTTACCTGACCTAGTTAAACCAAATCCTGAAATTGAAAGACTAATTCATATAAGACCAGATAATCAAATGGCTGAAAATCATGAAGAACCACCTAGGCAGATGAAGGAATACTTTATTCCTTCCACCTACAACCCATCGACTTGCATCCACTTACCTGATATCCCTGCTAGCCACTATGAGATCAAGTCGACCATAATCCAGATGCTCCCATCTTTTTATGGGAACACCAATGAAGACCCTTACAAACATCTGGATGAATTCTTAGAAATCTGCTCTATGGATAAAAATTCAAGAATTTTTCTGATGATGCCCTTAGACTGACCTTGTTCCCTTTCTCATTAAAAGATAAAGCCAAGTACTGGCTTGGCACATTAGGAAGAACAATTCAAACATGGGCAGAGATGCAACATGAATTCCTTAAGAAATTTTATCCCATAGGACGAACCAATACCTATGAGGCGAGCCATCACAGGATTTGCTCAGCTTCCAGGGAGAACAAATTCATGAATCATGGGAAAGACTTAAGGAACTTCTTAGAAAATGCCCACACCATGGTCTATCTAAGTGGCAAATTGTACAAGCTTTCTATGAAGGTTTAGGAGATCAATATAAGCAGATGGTTGATGCATCCTGTGGAGGTGCATTCATGAGCAAAAGTGAGGATGAAGCTTATACCTTGTTTGAAACTTTAAGTGAAAACTCTATTAACCATGCTTCATTATCCTCTTATGAAAGATCAATTTCTCAACAAAAATGGGCAGGAAATTTATGAGATCAAAACTTCCAGAACTTAATTCTAAGGCAGACTTGAACATAATAGCACAAAAATTAGATAAAGTCAATCTTATTGCCATAGAAATTAGATCAATTCCTAAATTTAGGTCAACAATCTCCTGCACAATACACACCAGCTTCTAATTATCAGAAGATTTGCTCTATTTGTGCTAGCCCAACACATCATGTAAGTGAATGTCCCACGGTTGCACAATTACCACCTCTTATCCAAGAACAAGTCCAAGCTGCTCAAGGTTACTCCAAACCACTTAATGACCCATATTCAAATTCATATAATCCTGGTTGGAGAAACCATCCTAATTTCTCTTGGAAACCACAACAGACTCAGGCTCAGACCCAAATCCCACCAGTTCAAAATTATCAAAATAGGCCCCAGTACCAGAACTATGCCTATAATAAGGGACAACCTAGTCAGTCTTCTCAACCACTGCATTATAATCAGCCCTCATACCCACCTCCTCATCAACAGACCAATCTAGCCGATGATAAATTCAATCAACTTCAACAATTAATTCTAAGCCAACAACAATCAATTGCCAGGCTAGAAGCTCAAATAGGATAATTAGCTGAGTCTAGCATGAGGAGAGAACCAGGTCAATTACTAAGCCAACCAATTGCAAATCCTAAAAATAATCCATCCAATGTCTATCAACCACCTGGATTTACTCATCCATCTAACATTCCACCTAAGAATCCCCAATTAGAAAATGCCTAAAGCAATATCTGAACTTAGAAGTGGTAGGATTCTTAAGGACCCATACCAAGACCAGGTGATAGAGGCCTATACTGATGTTAGCCAAGATGAAAAATTTGAAGAAGAGGTTAGTACTGAAACTAATCATATAGAAGAACCTGAGCTTAGAACTGGTACTGGATAAAGATAGATAAAGAAAAGAAGAGAACAGATGAATTTACCTGAGACCATATAAACCCAAAGCCCCATTCCCTTCGGCCTTAGAAGCAGGCTCTTCTCGTAAAAAGCAAGAAGCACGCAACAAGGAGCTAATGGAACTATTTAAACAAGTTCATATTAATTTACCCCTCCTCGATGCAATTCAGCATGTCCCAGCCTATGCTAAATTTCTTAAAGAACTCTGCACCCAAAAGCGTGAGCCACGAACCACCAAAAGAGTTATGCTATCTGAGGATGTAAGTGCGGTCCTGTTAAATCCAATACCTCAAAAGATGAAAGATCCTGGTGCACCCTTAATTTCATGTGTTATAGGAGGTATAACCTTTAACCGAGCATTACTAGACTTAGGAGCTAGTGTGAACCTACTTCCAACCTCGGTTTATGAAAAATTTGGGATTGGAGAATTAAAACCCACATCAGTTATTTTGCAATTAGCTGATAGATCTATAAAAACACCGCGTGGTTTGATTGAGGATGTTCTAGTTAGAGTAGACAAATGTTATTTTTCTAGTAGACTTTCTCATACTTGACATGGAACCATCCCAAGAGCTGAACCAAAATCCCATAATTTTAGGACGTCCATTCTTAGCAACTGCCAATGCCAATATCAACTGTAAGATGGGAGCTATGGACATTTCTTTTGGGAATCAAAAAGTAAGAATTAATATTTTTAATACCCTAAAGTACACCCAAGAGGAGGAAGACTGCTTTGTAATCAATCAGGTAGATGAAATAGTTGAATCTAATTCCTCCTTAGATTTACTGCAAGATGATGAACCCACTGAAGAAACTCAAACCCAGGAAGTAAATGCCCTGCTTAATTCACCTCAACCATCACATTCATTACCTTGGTCAGTGAAAGTTGAGCCCTTACCCTGAGCGAAAAATTGAACCATTACGTCCTTCAATTCAGGCCCCACCACAACTTGAACTAAAACCTTTACCTGAATCACTTAAGTATGTATTTTTAGGATCAAAGAAAACCCTACCGATAATAATTGCTTCCAACTTAACTACTGAACAGGAAAACCAATTGGTAAATATTCTGAAAACATATAAGGAGGCCATAGGTTGGACCATCGCTGATTTAAAAGGAATTAGTCCATCAATATGCATGCACCATATTTATACAGAAGATAATGCCAAACCAACTCGAGAGATGCAAAGACGGCTTAACCCTAACATGCAAGAAGTAGTCAAGAAAGAGGTAATTAAATGGTTAGATGCTGGAATTATTTATCCTATCTCTGACAGCCACTGGGTGAGTCCCACACAAGTTGTTCCAAAGAAATCTGGACTCACGGTTGTCCGCACTGAACATGAAAACTTAGTACCAACACGACTTTCCACTGGATGGCGTGTCTGCATAGATTATAGAAAACTCAATACAACCATCCGAAAAGATCACTTTTCCTTACCCTTTATCGATCAAATCCTAGAAAGACTAGCAGGCCAACAATACTTTTGCTTTTTAGATGGATACTCAGGATACAATCAGGTAGCAATCTATCCAGGAGATCAGGAAAAGACCACCTTTACATGTCCCTATGGAACCTTTGCTTTCCGTAGAATGCCATTCGGATTATGTAATGCACCTGCGACTTTTCAAAGGTGCATGATGTCAATATTTTCAGACATGATAGGAGATTTCTTAGAAATATTCATGGATGACTTTTCAAGTCTTTGGAGAATCTTTTGAGAGTTGCCTCAACAATTTGAAGAAAATATTAAAATGATGTATTGAGGCTAATCTAGTGTTAAGCTGGGAAAAGAGCCACTTCATGGTTCAAGAGGGGATCGTTTTAGGACATATAGTATCTAAGAAAGGGATTGAGGTAGATAAAGCTAAAGTTGAACTAATTTCTAAACTTCCTCCTCCCACTTCTGTCAAACAAATTCGATCTTTTCTTGGCCATGTAGGATTCTATCGTCGCTTCATCAAAGAGTTCTCTAAAATTTCTCGTCCTTTGTGTAATCTGCTCGCTAAGGATGTTTCTTTTAACTTTGATGAAAATTATCTTAAAGCTTATGAAATCTTAAGAGAAGCTATGACCAAAGCTCCAATCATACAACCTCCTAACTGGTCACTACCTTTTGAAATTATGTGCGACGCCTCAGACTTTGCCATAGGAGCTGTCCTGGGCCAAAGGGTAAACAAATGTCCTGTAGTGATCTATTATGCCTAGTAGAACTCTGAATGAAGCACAAATGAATTATACCACCACTGAAAAAGAGTTGCTAGCCATTGTGTTTGCCCTAGAAAAGTTTAGATCATATCTATTAGGATCAAAAATCATAATTTACTTGGATCATTCAGCCTTGAGATACCTGCTCTCAAAGAAAGATGCTAAACCATGATTAATTAGATGGATCTTACTGCTACAAGAATTTGATATTGAAATTCGAGATAAGAAGGGATCTAAAAATATTATAGCAGACCATCTGTCTAGGATCCTAGTTAAAGATAGTGAACCTATATCAATCAGAGAATCTTTTCCAGATGAAATAAGATGGGATCTAAAAATATTGTAGCAAACCATCTGTCTAGGATCCTAGTTAAAGATAGTGGACCTGTATCAATCAGAGAATCTTTTTTAGATGAACAATTGTTAACAGTTTCACATACAAAGGCTCCTTGGTTTGCAGATATTGTCAATTACTTAGTCATAGGATAAATTCCTGATGGCTGGTCTAAGAATGAGAAGGATCGATTTTTTGCTCAAATCAAATATTATTTTTGGGAAGATCCTGAGCTTTTTAGAATTTGTGCTGATCAAATCATTCGTAGATGTGTTCCTGAATCTGAACAATGGAGTATCTTACAATTTTATCATACCCTTGCTTGTGGAGGATATTTTTCTGGATGAAAAACTGCGGCCAAAGTATTGCAGAGTGGTTTTTATTGGCCAACATTATTTAAGGATGCCCATACTTTTAGTCAGGAGTGTTTTAAGTGTCAAGCCTTAGGGAATATTTCAAAGAAAGACATGATGCCTTTAAACCCCATCTTAGTAGTAGAAATTTTTGATGTATGGGGAATTGATTTTATGGGACCTTTTCCACCTTCCAATGGATTTGAATACATTTTGGTAGCTGTCGATTATGTTTCTAAATGGATTGAAGCAATAGCAACATGAACCAATGATCATAAAGTAGTCTTAAAATTTATTCAGAAGAATATCTTTTCTAGGTTCGGATTTCCACGTGCTATCATTGCTATCATTAGTGACGGAGGTACCCATTTTACAAATCACCAATTTCGAACTTTATTACGAAAATATGGGGTGACACATAAGATAGCTACACCATACCATCCGCAAACAAGTGGCCAGGTAGAAGTCTCTAATAGGAAATTAAGAATATCTTACAAAAGACTATTAGGCCTGATCGAAAAGATTGGTCAGATCGATTAGATGATGCATTATGGGCCTATAGGACAGCTTATAAAACCCCTATTGGAATGTCTCCCTATAGATTAATCTATGGAAAAGCATGTCACCTTTCGGTAGAACTTGAACATAAAGCATATTGGGCAATAAAATAATTAAATTTTAATTTAAACCAAGCTGGTTCCAATCGGATGTTACAATTGAGTGAATTAGAAGAATTAAGGCAAGAAGCTTATGAAAATTCAAAAATCTATAAGGAGAAAATGAAAGCCTTCCATGATAAACATATTTCAAGGAAAACCTTTGAACCAAATCAACAAGTCTGGTTATTTAACTCAAGGCTTCGATTATTTCCTTGAAAAATTAAAATCCAGATGGGATGGACCTTACATAGTTAATCATGTATTCCCACATGGTGCAATCAAACTCTATGATCCCAGGACTAAAAATTTTTTTAAGGTAAATGGCCAAAGGCTTAAACCATATATCGAAGGGATATCATTAAATCAAAACATTGACCAAGTACAATTAATAGAATCATAATAAATTAAACTGCATTTTATTTGGCTGAAGATAATAAATTTAGCACTTATTGGGAGGCAACCCAATACTTCTTGAATCTAATTTATTCTTTTTAGTTTCTTCTAAGCTAAGTTGGAGAAGGACCAAAAAGCTGGAGAAGGATCATAAGCTTCAAGACCCATGCTAAATAAATAAACATAATTTACATCCTTTTATTTGTTTTACCTCTCCATCGACGATAATGTCAATTCAGTTAGGAGGTAAAAAAATAAAAATAAAAATAAAGATAAAAATAAATAATAAAATAATAAAATAATAAAAAAAATAAAAAAATTAAAAATATATATAATATAAAAAAATAAAATAATAAATAAAAATAATAGTAAATAAAATATATATAATAATAATAATCAAATTTTAAAACTATTTTGAAATTTTTTGGATAAACCATATTTCAGGAAAGAGAATCTTAAACAAAATAAACTAGGAAAAGTAATAAAGTTAGAAAGTATTAACTAATAATGGTAGTGAGTTAAGAAGCAGATTACTTGATCAGACCATTAGCAGCCTACTTAGGTCATTTAAAGGCTAACAGCACTTCTAATTGCACATGCACACTAATGAAGCACAGTAGGTATTGATTATAAGGCTAAATTGAGGATTCAATTATTACTAAAAATTGATGGTTTATATATATATACCTCAATTAAAGAAACTTGAATTTAAGAAAAAAGCTACCTACTTAAATAAAAAAAAAATACAAAACACAGAGTATATATGGATTGCCCTAAACTAGAACTCTGCACCTTAAATCAAGTGTAGAAGTTCACATCAAACGGTGAAGGAAAGGCCAGGATGCTCAGCACAATTTTCAAAAAAAAAAAAAAAAGCAGTGTGAAAGCTACCTTAATTCATGCACTTAACTTGGGAGTATATAGAAAACTAACCAAAATAGGTGATAAAAAGAAGATTCGTTTGTCCTTTGAATCAACACCCAAATGCTAAGTTAGTATTCACGAAACAAAGTGCTGAAAATCTTTAGATGAACTCTAAGAAAGTTTCTGATTAATCTGCCATGAAATTTACTTCTGAAACTCAATACTTAGTTAGTGATACTATCTAAACTTTTGATCTTAAACCCTAGATTTATTCTTGTGAAGGAGGATCTCAACGAAATATGGTAATTGATCTAAATTAAATTCTTTCTTTACTCGAGGACGAGCAAAGCTTAAGTTGGGGGGTGTGATAAGTATCATAAATTTATTAATAAAAATATTAATTTATTAATTAATTTATATTAATTTTTAAAAATTAATGATCAATTTATATTTAATTTTTGAGAAATTCATATTTTTATTAATTAAAAAAATTAAATAAAAATAATAAAAATTAAAACATAAAATTTTATGATCAATGGAAAGAGTTTATTTTTTTGATCATAATGAAATAAGTTTGAAGCAAAATAGAGCTAAATCGAAGAAGATATAAATTTCTAAAAAAATAAAATAAATAAATAAATAAATAAATAAAGAAAATGGCTCAGCTGGCTCTGCAAGCCAAGCCACCAAGCAAAGTCAAGCCATCAAGCTGATACAGCCATTGAAGCCATCAGTCGGTCAATGATATAGGCGTGGACTGCCAGCTCAATAGAAACCAACGAATCACGGCACGACACGTGGCGGACCTAGACCCTTAAAGGATCCATAGAAATTTATCGTGGCTCACAGGGCAATCTGGTCTTTTCACTCAGCAATAGAAGTGTTGATTGGCTATGGTGTGCGGTGCGGCCAGTCCATACGATCCATAGGAACAGTAATTGCGCCATCGGATGGTTGTGGTAGCTTGCAGTTAAGATCGAATGGTTGTGGTTATTTTTTGATTTCATTTAGCTTCAGACTTTATGCGGATTGCCATCCAATGGCAGCACTCGATTTAGGTGATGATCCGATGGTCTAGTACACTCTCGATGGTGATCAAGACTCTCGATGCATGATTTGCGACCAGATTTCCTACATCAATGTGCGATCGGACGGCCAAAATTTAATCCGACCTGATCTGGATCGATACACATCCGATTTTGATGATTTTTGGACCGTTGGATTTTTATTGAATGACTAGATTTCACCAGACTTACTAGATTCATATCAGAGCTATTTTAATCTAAATTTTACTCAAATTTCTTCATATTTTGATGATTACAAAGGCTATTAGTCCCACATTGCCTCCAGAAAAAATATCCAACCATCCTAGCTCTATAAAAAGGACCCCAGGCCTCTAGAAATCAATAGATCGGGTGAAAGGGAAGCCAAGATATCGGGTGGAAGTCAAGCTCTGGGTTGAAGGTTACTTCAAAGCTATAGTGCTGAGAAGAAGGGCCAATCTTCTATGCCATCTCCACACCTACGTTGATCTACGATCTTCTTCTAATTTTTTTTTCTCTTTCTTTTTTTTTTAATTTCTTGTATTTAAATTTTAAATTTTCTTTTCTTTAATTTTTTATATTTAAATTCTATATCTAAGTTTCAATTTTAATAAAGGAGGCTTTATTGCTCTTTCCAATTCTAGCTCTTTAAATTAATTATTCTTTATTGCTCTTTAATTTTATTGCAAGTAGTTGCTAAGATCTAAATAGTAGATCTTAGTACCAAATTTATTTTTGTATAATTTAAATTCTACTTTTATTTATAAATCTAGTTTCTAACTTTAATTTTTAAAAACTCTTTTTTTTAAAAAAAGTAATAAAAAAATAAAAGAATCAAAGATTTTAGAAATAAATCATTTTCTCTCTATGGATTCGACCTGACTTACTACTCTCTTCATAATTTTTAATTAATTTAAAAAATAAAAAGTTGGATTTAAACTGATAAATATGGTGTCTTAATGATAACATCATATTTCTATCATACCTCAGTTCAAAGAATCAGACAAACTACTACAACATCAAGCCAGTCATCAATGAGAAGGAAGACTTTCTTATGAATGCTCGAGGTGGTCATGCTCAATGCCCTCGTTCTCTAATGAGTACCTATACTCTCACTCCGATGTCTCCACATCGTAGACTCAAGACTCATCTACTCAATGAAAGCGGTCGTACATCAATCTTCCAAATCAATCACCATCCTCATAATGATCCCACGGTCGATAGCATTTTATGAGTTAATTATGAAAATTCATGTCTTAAATTTTTAACTCTTTGAAAATATGAATTGTCATTACCATTAACTCAAAGGATGTATCACATACACTTTAAATACACACTATGATAGAAAATAATTTTTTTATTAATTTATAGTCAAAATTATAAAATTGCCCTTGGAAGTGTATTACAAGTATTAGCCAATCTGGCTTCTAGGGCACATATCTAACAATCTTCCACTTGACCAAAAGTCAATTGGCAACAAATCTAAGTCCCATCTTCTCAAAGTGGGCTTTGATTTTCTACTAGCCTAAAGGCTTCGTCAGTGGATCTGCCGCATTATCTGTGGAGATGACTCTCTTGACCTCGACATAACCCTTCTCGAGGTAATCGTGGATGACGTGGAATCGCCGCTCAATGTGCTTGAATTTTTGATAAGACCTCAGCTCCTAAACTAGGGCTATGGCATCATTGTTGTCACAGTAAAGAGGGACGACATCTGATGGCATCACTCTGAGTTCCACGATGAACTTCTTATACTAGAATGCCTGCTTTGCAGCTTTTGATAAGTGATGTACTCTGCTTTTATGGTGGAATCTGCTATCATAGTCTGCTTGAAACTCTTCCAACGAACAGTATCACCATTACATACAAATAGATTACCAGATGTTGACTTTCGATCATCTATATCAGACATAAAATCTAAGTCTATATAACCCTAGACCTGAAGTTCTTCATTACAAAAAACCAAGGACATATCCTTAATCCTTCTCAAGTACTTAAGGATACATTTCATAGAAGTTCGATGCTTTTTACCTAGACTTGACCGATATCTGCTCGTGACACTCACAGCATCAGTGATATCAGATCGTGTACATAGCATGGCGTACATGAGGCTCCTTATTGTCGAAGCATAAGGGATTTTGCTCATGCATTCAATCTCCTTAAATGTGTTGGAATGCATCTTCTTAGAGAGATGAATGCCCTGTCTGAAGGGCATCAATCTCCTCTTAGAGTTTTCCATGCTAAACCTCTTTAGTACCTCCTCTATGTACATCTTTGGTGAGAGATCCAACATCTTATTCGGTCTATCTCTATAGACCTTAATTTCTGGAATAAAGGATGCTTCTCCTAGGTCTTTCATAGAGAACTCTTTTGATAACCATATTTTAACCATGGTCAATATGAAAATATCATTTTCAATAAGAAGGATGTCATCCATATATAGTACGAGGAAGACAACAGCGCTCCCACTGACCTTTTTGAAAACACACGATTCAAATGATTTGATCACATCATTAAAATAAGCATTCCAGCTCCGAGATGCTTGCTTAGGTCTATAGATGGACCTTTGTAGCTTGCAGACCTTATGATCAGTATCATTGGATGTGAAACCTAGTGGCTATTCCATGTAGATATCTTCCTCAAGATATCCACTTAAGAAGGCTATTTTCACGTCCATCTACCATATTTCATAATCAAAATGCAATATGCGGATGGATTTTAGCATGGCTACTGGAGAGAAGGTATCCTGATAGTTAATGCCTTCGCGCTGACTATACCATTTCACCACTAACCTAGCCTTGAATGTCTCCACATTTTCATTTGCACCTATAATTCTCTTATAGATCCATTTACACCTAATAGGTACTATACCTTCAGGTGAACTTACCTAGGTCCAGACTTGGTTCAAGCATATTGAGTCAATCTCTGACTTCATTATCTCTAACCATTTCTCAGAGTTGATATCTAATATCGCCTCATCATAGGTTTTGGGATCATCACCATGAACCCCATTTTTTGTGAGGAACATTTTCTGTATGTCCTCTGAAATAATACCTAAGTATCTTTCAGGAGGACAAGAAATCCTTTATGATCTATGAGGTGGAGGAGGTAGTGATTGAACTGGCTTAGTCTGATTGGGTTTCATAGGGTCCTTAGCTCATTGCTCTTGGAAGATTTTCTCCTCGAGCCTAATCTGCCTTTCGATGCCACCATCTTGAATAAACTATTTTTCAAGAAAGATGGCATGTTGACTCACCATCACATTATGGTCTTCCAGAATGTAGAAATAATATCCTAATGACTGTTTACGATATCCTATGAACCGAGCTTTAAAGAACCTATACTCTAACTTGTCCGCTTGTTGTCTCTTGACATGAGCTGGACAATTCCAAATTTTGAGATGACTCAGACTTGGTTTCTTACCATGCCATATCTCATACGATGTGGTAGGAATGGTTTTAGAGGGAACCCTACTCAAAAAATATATAGCGATCATTAGATTATGTCTCCAAAGAAACTCTTAGAGGTCCGTGAAGCTCATCAGAGATCGGACCATACCTAATAAGGTCTAATTTCTCTATTCTGAAATTTCGTTAAGTTGAGGTATTCCAGGTGGAGTCTATTGAGAGACTATTCTATTTTGCTTAAGATAGTCTAGGAATTTCTGACTAAGGTATTCACCTCCTCGATCTGATCGAAGAACATTAATGAGTTTTTTGATTTACTTTTCTACTTCATGTATGAATTCTTTAAACTTTTCAAAAGCTTCAAATTTATGTCGCATCAAATACACATACACATACTGAGATAAATCATCGATAAAGATGATGAAGTAGACATAGTTGCCTCTAGTCGGTACATCAAATGGGCCACACACATCAGTATGTACTAGGGCAAGAATTTCTGTGGCCCTTTCCCCATGTTCTATAAAAGGGACCTTGATCATTTTGCCATGAAGGCATGATTCACAAATCGGATACGACTTAGAAGTCAACGGACTCAATAGTCCAAATTTCTCCAATTTGTTAACTCTGTCTTTCACTATATGACCTAGCCTAAGGTGCCATAGATACCTATCATCTAGACTATCCCTAGGTCATTTTGATCCTGTGGCATTCACGTTTTGCTCGATATTGAAAATAGAAACATCAATATATAACTGATAGAGATCATTTATAAGAAAACTACTTGCAATTTGATTTCTGTCATAAAGAATATTACAATGGTCCTTAAGAAAACTAATTACATAGTGTTGGGGGTAAACCTCATTCCCATCGAAGTTCGATTTGGTGCTCGATCGGTGTAACTCGTGGTTGCAGAAGAGCTTCAATCATAAATTTCTTCCAAACTCCTCCAACAGTCGAACACCTTTCGGACTCCTTCTGGTCGAACTTTCCACAGTCGTCCAGGAAGGTCTCTACACAAACCCGGCCCCACACGATATGAATCAACTCACCCACAGACCGCTTAAGAGGAGTCTGAGCTTCCTTAGTATTGATGTAACTCAAAGCTTTGTCGCCAACTAATGCCTACTCCTCCAAACTTCAACTATTAAATCTCAATGGACTGGCACATCACAACAACAGACACTACCCTCCATAACAAACTCCATGTGGCTCCGAGCACCTCACTACCGGATGGTTATGACTATCACTATCAGTTTGTTATAGGCTCCATCTATAAAAGGGATCCTCCAGATATATTTTGGGAGGCTCTCTTTTTCTTCTCGATACTCTACAACTTTCTCTACTGAGCACTTCATTTCTGTTGGCCGAAAGAGCTGACTTGTTCGTCGGAGGGTCTTATCGGAGCCAATCCCCCAGGCTCTAGACGAGACTTGTTTTGTAGGTCATCAGTCGTGATCTCATCTTCTCCAACTCCAGCGCTCCTCCAACGATGACCAGATTTTGCATCAACAGGATTGGCGCTATAGGAAGGGTACCTTTATCTTTTGAGATTTTCTTGTTCTTAAAAGAGTGCTCAGTAGAGAGCTCTCTTCTTCTCTTCCAAAGTTCTCCTTCCCAGGAAGGATGCCCCTTAGGAAGGCTTCAACCCAACGGTCAACAGCCTCCATGGCCAGATCCCATCCAGATCGGCCTGCCCCTGCTTCTTCTTTTGTAACTCAAGCTCCACTTACAACAATGGTAGATGTGGAGTAGTTCAACCTGCTAGTGTAGCAGATTCGTGTCCTCATGAAAGCAGTGCAGGCCATGCGGTAGTAGCAGCCTCCAGCATCGATTCAGTCAGAATAGGCTTCTTTAGAACTCTATGATCCAATCTGGGGGCAGTCGACTTGGGCTAGTCGATCGGTAACCTTCGAAAAGAGGAAGCAAAGGGCTGAGAGCCCTTGCTCTGATCATGACTCTACCCCTAGGGGGATTTTTCCTTCATTCAACCAAAAGACCTTAGAGATCTATGATCGAGAGGATCAAGATCAAAAACTATAAGAGATGAACTGATAGATCAAAGAACTCTGCTGTGCTCCTCCCTTCCATGGTAATGACATTTGTACCGACCCTCCTTTTTCTTATCGCATCATGCAGGAACCTATCCCATCGAACTTTAAGCTTCCTCAATTCGAGAGTTATGATAAGACCTCCAATCCGATCGACCACCTGGAGAACTTTCGAATGATGATGCTGCTCCATGGCGCACTAGATGCCATTCTCTGTCGGGCCTTCCCATCCACCTTGAAGGAAGTCGCTAGGAACTAATACTCAGCTCTCAAGCCGAATACCATCTTCTTTTTTGATGAAATCAGCCATCAGTTTGTGGCTCATTTTGTTAGTAGCCACCATCCCAGGCGAGGCTCGAAATCCCTCATCTACATCAAGCAGCAAGAGGGAGAATCCATCAGGGCTTATGTCAACTGTTTTAATGCAGCTACTCTAAAAGTCTAGAATCTAGACCAGTCTATTGCTATGGCCACACTAAAAGGTGGCCTTCAGAAGAACAATTTACTATTCTTCCTGGAGAAGAAGTACCCTAGAGATTTTGCTGAATGCTAGCTTGGGCTGAGCAGTATGCTCGAGCGAAAGAGGCCTTCAAGGCCAAGGATAATGAAGCAGCTGGAGAGTGACAAATTGGTGAGCCAAGTAGGTCCACTGAGGAAGAAAAGTCGAGTGAAGCTCGACCGCACTTCCAAACTCCCCATGAGCATAAGTGAGCTCGAACTCCTCCTCAGGCTCAAAAGCAAGGAAGCTTTGATAGAAGGGCATGGCGAGGCTCCCCCCTCCGAAGGTTCCATAACTATGCCCCCCTCAATGCTCCAAAAATACAAGTATTGATGGAGATCAAGGAGCAACTACCTAGACTGGAGTGGATGTGCTCTCACTCCAACAAGCGCAATCCTCACAAGTACTGCCTCTATCATCGTGACCATGATCATGATACAGAAGAGTGTATCTAGCTCCAAGATGAGATTGAAGAGCTCATCAGATAAGGCAGGCTCAGTCAATTCCTGCGACGTCTGCCTAAGGGGTGGGAAGAATGATCGAGTGCACTACCGCAACTAGAACAGCCAAGAAGGGAGGAGCAGGAGTCAGATTGACCACCCCTCGGCATCATCAATACTATCTCTGGGGGACTTTGGCAAGGGGAGGCTAGTGGATCAGCAGAGCCTAGAAAGAGGTGGAGAACTATGGGGCCCATTGCATTCACCAATGAAGATGCTCAAGGAGTTCAATTCCCGCATAATAATGTGGTTGTAATCTCTTTAAACATTGCCGACTATGATATGCACTACATTCTGGTAAATAATGGAAGCTCTGCTAATGTTTTATTTTATGATGCTTTCTCAAAAATATCTTTACCTAATAATCATTTCGAACCTATGAACTCTTGTTGGTATGCTTCACTGGCGACGCCATGCCAATTGAGGGCGTAATAACTCTGACTGTGGCTGCAAGGTAATGCCCAAGGCTGGCCAGAGCGCAGGTCAATTTTCTAGTCATAAAAGCTCCATCTACTTACAATGCTATTCTTGGTCGATCTGATTTGAATGCACTCTGAGCTATGGTATCAACCTATTACTTAAAGGTGAAGTTCCTAACGAGCTGCGAAATTGGAGAGACTAGGAGAGACTAGGCCTTGGCAAGGTACTTTACTCCATTGCCTTACAAAAAAACACCCAGTCCAACCTTTGCCCTATTGATGGGCTGGATATCCATGATGACCTTATGGAGGAGCGGGGCGAGCCTATGGAAGACCTTGTAGCCATGTCCTTGGATGATGAGACATAGAGCACACTATGTAGATCGGCTCCAACTTGGGGGGTGAGGTTCGAGAATAATTCATCACCTTCCTTTGGAAGAATGTGGATGTCTTCGCCTGGGTCCCATAGGATTTGTTGGGGATTGATGCCGAAGTTATGAAATATCAACTGACTGTTTATCCTAAGTGTCGGCCAGTAAAAGAGAAGATGCACAGCCACACTCCGAAAAGATAGAAAGCAATTACGGAAGAAGTCGACAAGCTCCTCAAGACTGGATTCATTCAGAAAGTTAACTACCTAAGCTGGGACTCAAATGTGGTGCTCGTCAAAAAGGCAAATGGCAAGTGGAGGATGTGTATAGACTTAAAAAAGCTGAACAAAGCCTGCCCAAAAGACAACTACACCCTACCTAGGATTGATCAACTGGTGGATGCAACCTCGGCCTACGAGCTCCTCACCTTTATGGATGCCTTTTTCTGCTACAACCAAATTTGGATGGTACTAGAGGATGAGGAGAAAACTACTTTTATTACTGACCATGGTCTTTACTATTACAGGGTTATGCCTTTTGGAATAAAAAATGCAGCGATAATGTACCAGCTCCTGATCAATAAAATCTTCGAGAAGTAGATCAACCGCAATATGGAGGTGTATGTGGACGATATGCTCATCAAAAATCGAGCTTCAATGAACCACATCGCCAACCTCGAAGAGACCTTTAGTGCACTTAAGAAGTATAAGAAGAAGCTAAACCCGATCAAGTGCACCTTCGGAGTGATCTTAAAAATGTTTTTGAGATTTATGGTATCGAGGTGCGAGATTGAAGCAAATCTAAAGAAAATTCGAGCTGTTTAGAAAATGACTGCTCCAAAAATAATTAAAAAAGTTCAACATCTGACTGAAAAAGTGGCATCCCTAAACTGCTTTATCTCAAGATTGATCAAGCGATGCATGCCCTTCTTTCAAGCTCTCAAGCAGCCAAAGAACTTCTATTGGATGATGGAATACCAATAGACATTTGAGGAGCTTAAAAACTACCTCAGCTCATCCCCATTGCTGGCAAAGCCTGAGCTTGGAAAAGAATTATTCTTATACCTAGCAGTCTCCCCAGTAGCCCTGGCAATAGTCCTGGTCAAAGAGGAAATGAAAGTGCAGTGGCCAGTCTACTACATAAGCCGGATCCTAAGAGATGTAGAGATCAGATACTCTAAATTAGAAAAATTGACTTACGCTCTTCTAATTACTGCCAGAAGACTCCGACCTTACTTTCAGGGGTACTCTATAATGCTTCTCATGGATCAGCCAAGTAAGGCAGTCCTTCATCGAAGGGATGCCTCCGGAAGAATTGCAAAATGGACGATCGAGTTTATAAAATTTAACATCAATTATCGACCTCAGCCATCAATCAAAGCCCAAATATTAGTAGATTTTGTAGTGGAATGCACCATCCCAGATGAAGCTGAGCTTGAACAGGATGAAACTAGTGTTCTATGGTTATAGCCGAGCTCCTCTGAACAGAGGACCGACCTCTCTGAAGGTTTTTAGGCTATATATGTGGATGGCTCATCCAATGCTTTTGGAGCGGGTGCAGGGTTGATCTTGGTTAGTCCAGAAGCCATCATCATTGAATATGCACTGTGCTTTGAATTTTCAGCAACTAATAATGGGGCCAAATATGAAGCTTTGACCACTGGATTAAAAATAGCAAAAAAGTTAGAAGTAGATCGACTCCAAGTTTATAGTGATTTCCAACTGGTGGTCGGATAGGTTAGTGGCAGTTATGAAGCTCGGAAGGAAAACATGATAAAATACCTTAAGAAAGTGAAAAATTTGACTCCGATCTTCAACAATTTTAGTATTCAATAGATTTCGAGGGTAGAGAATATAAGAGCCAATCTTCTCTCTAAATTGGCCACTTCAGCCCCAGTTGAGCTGCCCAAAAAAGTATTTTTTGAAATTCTAAAGTGCCCAAGCTCGAAGGAGTCGTAGCCTATTATGCAAGTTGAGTGCAAACCGAGGTGGATTGACCTACTAGTTGCCTAACTCAAGGATGGAGCTCTCCCTCATAATCCGAAAGAAGCTCGAAAGCTCAAAAATTAGGCTTCCCAGTATATTCTGTATGAAGTCAAGCTATATAAAAGGTCGTATTTTCTACTACTCTTGAGATGTAACCAACCTTCAGAGGCCAACTTCGCATTATGGAAAGTGCATGAGAAAATTTGCAGAAGTCATGTTGGAGCTAGATCCTTATCATAAAGACTACTTTGGTAGGGGTATTATTGGCCGATATTGTACCATGATTCTATAGAGTATGATAAGAAATGTGACCACTATCAAAAAAATACAAACATACAAAGACAATCGACCTCCAAGCTTACTCCACTAATTGCACCATGGTCATTCATGCAATGGGGAATAGATATACTTTGTCCCTTTCCAATGGCATCTGGACGATGAAAGTTCCTCCTAGTTGCAATTGACTACTTCACCAAATGGATCGAGGCCGAACCATTAGCAAAAATTGCTGAAGCCAAGGTGCAGGACTTCATCTGGAAGTTAATCATCTACCAATTCGGTCTGCCCTGAACTCTCATAACTAATAATGGGTAGCAGTTTGTCGAGGCAAGATTTGCCAAATTCTATGAAGATCTGAACATCTTCCATCATTTTACATCAGTCGCCTAGCCACAAGCAAATGGAGAAGTTGAAGTGACAAACAGAACCCTACTATAAGGTATCAAAGCAAGACTTGAATGAGCGAAGGAGACTTGGGTAGATGAACTCCATCATGTGCTCTAGGCATACCGAATTATCCAAAGATTGCTAACTAGGGAGAGCCCATTTGCCTTAGCTTTTGGAATGGAAGCGGTCATCCCAATAGAACTCAAACTTTCGTCAGCATGAGTCATGACATTCAATAAGCAGTAAAACTCACCAAACCGTTGGGCTAATCTCGACTTGTTAGATGAAAAATGAAAGAAATCCAAAGTTTGGATGGCAGTCTACAAGCAAAAAATAGCTCGCTACTACAATTCAAAAATCAAAGGCAAGATATTCAAAGTGAGGGACTTGGTACTTTGATGAGCAGCTATTCTCACAAGCCTTAGGAATCAAAGAAAAGCTCGCCTTCAAAGTTGGAAAGGTCCGTATGAAGTCAGAGGAGGTCATCCTGACCCAAAACTTATTACTTGAAGAAAGCTCGAAGGAACAACTCTCCCGCGACCATTGAAATTGGAGAAAATTTGAGAATGTACTACCAGTAACTTTTCTTCAATAAAACTTTTCTATTTTAACATCACTACTTCTTGGTGCAAAATCGTGTAATGACTAATAACTCTCTGAAGCAACCAAAAGTAGCTCATTAGGAACAGAAGGAGAATCTCATCCTAATGCGAGCAAAGTTGAAGGCCTCATTGAACTAAGATGAGATAAGGGGAGAGTCCCTACCAATGACCCTAATGTGGCCCTACAGTCCATTAGGAATAGGAGGAGAACCTCATCCTAACATTGAGCTAAAGCAAAGACCTCGATTACTTAAGTCGAGTTGCGGGGAGAGGCCCTCTCAATGGTCCTTTTCTATGCCCCTATAGTCTTGTTAGGAATAGGAGGAGAACCTCATCCTAACACTGAGCTAAAATGAAGACCTCGATTAAACTTAAGCTAGGATGAGGAAGAGGCTCCTTTCAACTGATCCTAATGTGCCCTATAGCCCTATTAGGAACAAGAGGAGAACCTCGTCCTAACGTGAGCAAAATCGAAGACCTCATTAAATTAAGACGGGATGAGAAGAGAGGCCCTATCAACGATCTTTTGTGCCCTATAGCCCTATTAGGAATAGGAGGAGAACCTCATCCTAACGTGAGCAAAGTCAAAGGCCTTGTTAAATTAAGATGGGATGAGGAGAGAGGCTATATCAAAGGTCCTAATGTGCGCCTACAGCCCGTTAGGAATAGAAGGAGAACCTCGTTATAACATGAGCAAAGTCGAGGGCCTCGTTAAACTAAGATGAGATGGGGAAGAGGCCCTACTGACAACCCTAACGCACCCCTACAAGCCATGTTAGGAATAGAAGAAAAGCCTCATCCTAACATGAGCAAAAGTCAGAACCTCGTTAACCAAAGATGAGGGAAAGAAAGAAGCTCAATGGAGAATCTTTACTCGTGCCTTTTCATGACAACCTAACTATGTCAAATATGAAAGATGAAATCTTATCCTGATTTGCAGAAGAGGTCCTAGTTCAGCATCCACAACAAGCATTTCATGAGAAGGCAACATAGAAAAAAATAGGATAAAGAAGGTAAGGCCACAAATAAGCCTCAAATTCATGCGAAATAAAAATAATGAGAAATGTATTATTTCATTGCAAGAATAAGTTTATTATAAGAAAAACATAGGCTGACAAGGTTGATCACACTGAAAGAAAGAAAAAAGGAGGAGAAGAGAACCAATGCTCTAAGGTGAACCAAACTCCTCGGACTTCGAGCTACCGATCCCGACCATCACCAAGGCCTGCTTTAGCCTAAGGATCTCCTCCTCAAGCTCCTTCTTCTTGTAAAGAACCTTTACGTACATTCTGTTGGTGAGTTGAAACTTACCCTCAAGCTCTCATCGTTGTCTCCTCAAAACTTCAAACTCGGCCAATGCATCCTTGACAGCCTGATGTTCATAGATGAGATAAAGCTTCAACCGTTGAACCTCAGCCTTCTCTACCCCAACCATCTCTAAAAGCTCACCAACGGTCCTCTTCAACGAGACAATATTCTTTGACTCACCACTCACACTGGCTCTCGACTATTGGGCAGTCGCTTTTGAAGATGAGCTGCCTCATCTTTGGCAGCCTTAAGCTCTCTTTCAAGCCTGGACATCTTCCCTGCCTAGGTCACTCGGTAGCTATTATGCTAGTCATTAGTATCTTGCAGTTGCTTTCAAAGTTGAAAATTTTTTTTTGACCAATCCCAATCGTATCGGACCTTATCGGTGGACCATAATGAGCTCCCTTCTAGGAGATGGATTTTTTTCCCGACATTCTTCAGGTTAGCTTCAAGAGAGCTGATCTTCACCATCAATGCTCAGGACTTGTCACTGGCACTTCTCTTGAGTTTGGCGATCTCCTTCTCAAAGCTACCCTTCTGGATAATGAAGCTCACCGCATCCTTCATGAGCAAACCACGAAGGCAAGTGACCTCTTTGGTCGCCTCAGAAGCATTCTTTTGCGAGGCTCGATGGTCGTCCTCTGTCTTCTTCAACTTCTTCTTCAGAAGATGAACTTCCTTCCTCAAGCTCTTTATTAAAGGCTTCATCAAAAAGCCCTAAGGTAGTGGATCAGCATTGATGGGAGACTACATTCGAGGTATGAAAAGTGCTCAAAGGTATAGAAAAATTCATTTTTATTTAATCAAAACTTTTGAATATAAGGCAAGAAGGGGAGAAAAGGAAAAATATACAACTGCTTCAGGATTTCAACCTCGAGAGGAGTGACAGAGGATGGAGCCAGATCGCTCTCGACTACCTCGGGTTCTCAAACTAGCTCAGATGCCTCTATGGCAGGTTTAGATGGGCCAGAAGCGAGCTCATCATAGGAAGGATTGATTGAGGCATTGGATGGTCCTACATCTATGTCGTCTTCCTCCTCCTCCAGAAAGCAGAGGTCGAGCTCAGAGAACCTTCGGGCCATCCTGCTCTCATAGAGCTCAAAACCCTTGATAAATGCCTCCTGGCCAAACTCGACATTCAAGTTCCTCATCTCGGGAGAGCTCTTGAACTCTTCAATGGCTCAGGTCATCGCCTCCGAGATCAACTTCACCATTTGGGTCTCTAGTTCGACGATCCTATTCTCGACTTCCTTCCTTCTTTCCTCCTCCAAGGCTAGTACGGCCTTTAGTCTGATCGAGATGAACTCCTCTTTGCGAAGCGCACCTTAAAGACTTTCGATGTCCGCCACCTTCTCCTCAGTAAGGTGCTCGACCTCATCGACCTTCTCTTGAAGATGGCGGATCTTGACTCAAAGGTCCTCCTGGGCCTTCTGTGCCTCCACCTCCTAATGATGCACCCTCTTGATGTAGGCGAGCATCTGGTGACCTGACTGCAATAAATAATTGGTGTTAAAAAAAAAGAAAAAAAAAGAAGAAAAGAGCATAAGAGAAGAGAAAGAGTCGAGCAATGGAGCAATCACCTTAAGCATGATTTTGAGAGAATCCCAGATGAGCTGCCATAGGTCTAGGTCGGCCATCTAGTCCACCACCTTAGGCATGACAAACCTGTCACTAAGATCCCAGATGATCTCCGGGTTGTCGAAGGGATCCTTCCCTCATTTGTCACCGTCGCCATCCGATCCGCCTAGGCGAGCCTTGCAGGACGTCTTGGCAATGGCTTTCTTTTTTTTTTCTTCCTTCCCTATCTCTTCCTTGGCAGGGAGCTCCAAAGCCCGATCCCTGCTAGAGGGACCTAAGGGCATGGAAGGCACTGAGCCTATGCCAGCGGTGCCAACCTTGGTAGTTAGGGCAGTCTCGATGCCGGCGATGACCTCAGACGTAGCGGCAGTGGGGGTGGGGACTTTGGAGCTGGAACCATTAACCTTCACCCTCTTTGAGCCATCGCTTGGTGCCTTTCCTTTCCTCTTCTTTATGTAGAGCCCTTTGGTAAGCATCTCGATAGCTTGTGTGTCCATTTCTATAATAGAAAAAAATGCACGGTCAGTAGCAATACACGTGTGCGAAACCGTGTGGATTCAAAAATCAAAAAATGTACCAGTAGGATCATGGGGACTTAGATTTAGGTTGAACAAGGTCTATTCCTTTAGAAGGTTGAAAAGAGGAGGAGCTCGGTATGCCTTAAGTTTATCGGCGGAATCAAGGTTGGCTCCATCTAAGCTAGGAGCTTGACGAACTGACTCTCTAATATAACCCCATAGGGGAAGACCTAATGGCAGGGTCAGGTAATGTACAAAAAAAAACTTTTTCTTTCAGTTGTGAATGAAAGAAGGGGCACTTTTCAATAACCCCTTCTTATCGACCTAGAAAAAAAAGTACCACCAATCCTTCACAGAAGGATGGCACTTGAAGGTATAGAAATTCCTAAAATGCAAGATGGTCGGCTGAACTTGGACCAATCAACAGAGGAAGAGAAAATCTATGATGAATCGGAAGGAGTTCTGTATGATAGATGCGAAGGAGAGGTTTAAAAATTGGAAGAGGGTGACTAAAAAAGAGGGCAGTGGGAGCCTAAGCTTGGCACACAAAGTTTCTAAGTACAAATAAAACTGGCCGATCGGAGGGGAGCTGACTCGATCGTCAGAGCCAGGGAGTTCAAGATCATATTCCAAAGGGATTCCATATTGGATTTGAATCAGAGAAAGGTCACTATGGTAAGAATAGATGGGATGGTATTTGGAGCGAAGGACGAGTGAGACATGCTCTTAGGTTCTACCTCGGTTGGGGGTGCAGGATTAAGGAAGGTCGATCTAGGTGAGCCCCAAGAACTAATGGAGTAGAAGGTTTTGGAAGACATTCATATCGAAATTAGATCCCAAGAAATCCCCCCCAGAAAAAAAGAAAGAAACAATATAGGACAAAGGTCGCCACCAAAAAATCAGGGAAGCAAGAAGCTAGAAATGAAAAGCATGAATAACCTAAGAGAAGGGTTAGGAAACTGACCTAAGCTGTCTGGGAAGAATGAAAGGACGATGGATGCGATGAGGACCAATCGAAAGGGTGTCCAAAGCTCAGAAAGGTGGGGGAGAAGGTTAAGACCCTTGGAAAGAAGACGGACGGGGGCTAACGAAAGGAGAAGACTCGAGCAGGAATGACTTCCAAGCAAAGGGATAAGACCTTAAATAGTCAGAAGTAACCCGAGGCAGTTATGATCGTGGATCAACTTTGGTCGGTTAGCATGTGCTGCATGTCCCACTCATCATGACAAAAGGACAGCCACAGGTGGAGTCTTTATAGTGTCGTACCTGGGGTAGAGTTTCGATGGGAGAAATGAAGGGCCGTCTTTTCAAGCTCATTTTAGATTTGAAAAGTTTTGGTGCCTACATAGTAATCGCAAAAATGTCTCATCCCGACAAGGTGAAAACCCGAGAACGAACTTCGATGGTTGTCTTTCTACTTCCTTCCTTCAAATTTTGAATTTGAAAGTGAGGAGACTATTTTTAGGGGTAAACCTCGCTCCCGCCGAAGTTCGGTTTGGTGCTCGATCAGGTGTAACTCATGGTCGCAGGAGATCTTCAATTGCAAATTCCTTTCGAAATCCTTTCAGACTCTTCCAGCAGTCGAACTCCTTCTAGACTCTTCCAGCAGTCGAACTCCTTCTAGACTCCTCTTGGCCAAACTTCCCGTAGTCACCCAGGAAGGTCTCCACATAAACTCGATCCCACACGACATGAATCAACTTACCCACTGACCACTTAAAAGAAGTCCGAGCTTCCTTGGTATTGATGTAACTTAAAGATTCATTACCAACTGACCCCTACTCCAAACTTTAACTATTAAATCTTAATGGACTGGCACATCATGACAATAGGCACTACCCTCCATAACAAACTCCACATGACTCCGAGTGGCTCACTATCGGATGGTTATGGCTATCACTATCAGTTTGTTACAGACTCCGCCTATAAAAGGAACCCTCCATATACATTTTGGGGGGCTTTCTTCTTGTTCTCGATACTCTGCAACTTTCTCTACTGAGCACTTCATTCTTGTTGGCCGAAAGAGCTGACTTGTTTATCAGAGGGTCTTGCCATAGCCACTCCCAAGCTTTGGATGAGACTTGTTTTGCAGGTCCGCAACGGTGACCTCATCTTCTCCGACTCCAGTGCTTCTCCGACGATGATCAAATTTTGCACAAACACATAGCCTTCCTATGCTAAACATGAAATAGAAATCAAATTTTGACTTGTTACAGGTACATAAAAATAGTCTCTAAGAACTAAATCCAATTCTAATGGTAATCGTAGAGGATAGGTTTCCATGGCCACTATAGTAACTCTTGCTCCATTCCCGATGCGTAGGATCATCTCACCATCCCTCAACCTCCTGCTATCCTTAAGATCCTACATAGAAGTGAATAAATGAGCACTAGAACTAGAGTCAAGCACCCAATTGGATGCAGAAAAAATCGTAAGGTTAGATTCTATAACGAGCATACCTCTAGAAGGACCTGCCTCTTTCTTGTTCTTCAGGCTGGCCAGGTACAAGGGGCAGTTCCGCTTTCAATAACCGTCTGTGTTGTAATGAAAATATTTTTCTTTATCAGCGGCCTTGTTCTTCAGCTCTGCCTTCTTCTTCTTTCCACCATCCACCTTCTACTTCTTCATGGACTTCTTCTTCTTTTCAAAAGACTTTCTCTTGGAAGAAGTCCACTCCACAGCAAGTACTGAGCCTTTAGAACTTTTCATAGAAAGCTCAGCAGTAACCAACATATTCATAAGTTCTACTAAAGTATTCTGTAGTTTATGCATATGGTAGTTCATGATGAACTGTCCATACACATCAGTCAAGGATTGTAGAATTATATCAATCTACAAATTCTTGTCCAACTTGACACCGAGCTTCTCAAGCTCTTCTAAGTCCTTGATCATCATCAGATAATGATCTTGGACTGACTGCCCATTACGCATTTCAGCCTTAAAAAATCTTTTAGTGACTTGATATTTGGCTGCACGACTTTGTTCACCAAACAACTCTTGCAGGTGAGCCAATATTTGGTGGCTAATCTTAATGTCTTAATGTTGGTGGTAGAGCTTATCAGACATCAAGCCCAACATGTAATACCTGACTTTGTTATCATCATCCATCCACTTCTCTAGAGATGCTCTCTGATCAGTGGATGGATGGGCTAGTAAAGTGGGAAGGTCCTATTCCAACACATGAGTCAACTTCTTGGAATCCAAAATAATTTTAAAATTTTGGAGCCAATCCTTGAAGTTGGGTCTGGTCAGTCTATGCGTGTCTAGAATATGGGCTAGTGGATTGGACGTAATATTTTGCTATAGAGAGTCAAAGTTTCTAGTTAGATTTTATAATTGGACTTAATCAATTTATTTAGAAATTTTATTTTTTTAAATAAATTAGGCTCCTACTATTTTCTCAGATCCCTACACTCTTAGGTAGAGATACAAAAATCTTCACAATCAATTGATTTCTAGTGGGTGGTACAGTCCCACCGACTGGCTCACCACCTCACCTAATAGTTATTGGTGATGGATCAACCGATGAGTGGACAATACTTATCCAATGATTCTCTAATCATGGTGCACCTAATCCTGGTCTATAATTCATGAATCTTATCATGTCTGGAATATTGATCCACTCCTTAGTTAAGTCAGATCCACCATTTGCACGAATTGGATTTCTAATTAGGTTCCCCATCGTATCCAAAATATTGTGCCCAACCCATCCTCCAACCCATAGCATCCAATGCCTAATAGACATGGTTGCATCTTTCTGGTGTAACTGAACCACTGTAACCAGCCAAGAATAATCAATCCTGAGAAGGGCCCGCACATGTACAATGGTGAAAGACTAATTGACTTAATCTTTTCTTAAGAAGATTCAATTTAGATCTTTTAGATTTGACTCAATCATAACAGTTATGATAAGTCTAGTAGCATTGGTAAGCTCGAACTATTAGCCACCTCAAATCATAACTGAGTTGACACAAATGGCCAGGTAAGTGAGACCGATAGAAGGAATATGCCATTAACTCAAAAAGAATGCATTCAAGTCAAGTAGCTTCCAATTAAACATCAATCGATCGTATCTGCCAAACTTACCTTAGACACCAAATTATCGAACCAAAACTAATCGGATCAGTTTACAATCCAGGCTCGAACCACGAAGTCAAATTAGATCTTAATTGGATCGATCACATGTGGCTGTGAGTCGACCTTAACCCAAACTTACAACTATTGGGCTAGTCAATTCTAAGCACTCTTAATCCTACCTAACCAACACTTGATTTGATTTGATCAACCACTAGACCTAATTGAGCTACCAAAGTCCAAACCCAATTTTATGAAAATATTTTAGATCTAAAAATTTTCAATTTCAGATCTAATTAGTTTCATAATCTTAATTATTAATTAAGTATGGATTCATAAATAAAAAATATATATCAAAATTCTAGGGTTTCAGGATCTAGGATTTTGCAGAAAATAAGTTTTGATTTTTGATTAAGGACGAACACACTGCATCCCTACATGCCATAATAACACTTTATTGAATGGAAGGAGAGGGCCTTTAAACCGTACTTTATTCTTATGATCGGATGGCCAAGGAGAATGCCTTAATCAGAAATATAATTAAAACTACCAAACTAGTTAGATCTAGATCATATATCACATATATAATTAATAATCTAACTAATACATACTTTGTATACATCTCATGTATCATCACTAAATTAAACATACATATTTTTTAGATCTAAAATATCATATATAATATCTAAAAAATAGATTTAAATTGATCATATCAAAATAAAACTATTCTAGATAATTTGTAGAATAATTCTACAACTTATCTAAACATGCATCTTTTCATATCATATATGAATAAATTAAAAATTAAAAACTTTATTTTTTATTTTTAAATCTGATTATAATAATTATAATATTAAAAAAATAAAAATTAAATTAATCTAAAATTATATTTAATTAAATTAACAATATGATTATGCTAGACACAGAACTATTCTATTCCCAGTCTAGTCATACATCTCATACATATTAAATCTAAATAATTTAATTTTAATTTTTTAATTTTAGATCTAATCACATCTGATGTGATATCTAAATTTTTTTTAATATTAGATAAAAATAAAAATAAAAATAGATCTAAAATAGATCTGAAGAATTGCAATAGTAGCTCTAATACCAGTTGAAGGAAAAACTTATTTTTCCGGCACATGATCGTTCAGATCTGATTGGATCTAAAGGAATATTTTAAAATTTTTTTCTTAAACTTTAATTAGATCTAAGACTTCTCTAATCTAATCATAAAAATCTAATATTAAAAGTTAAAAATAAAATTAAATCAGATTTAATTTCAAGTACCTGATTTGGTAATCTAATTATCCTGCAATGATCCTATTGATTTTTGAGGTTCTGGATGGAGCCATGCATGAGCCTAGCCTTTATCGGTATCCACTTAGGTAGGATCTGAACATCTTCTTCTCATGATTTTCTTCTCCAAAAATTAGATCTGGATCTGATTTGAAAAGCCTTCAAAATGACTTCTGAGGGCAGCCTGTTCGTCTCACGAACACCATCGCGTAGATGCTGAATCTTGTGCCAAAAACCATGGACCTTCAACTTAGATTTATGCCTAACCTTTTAGGCATGTAGAAGAGAGAAAGAGATAGGATAGAAGGGGTGTGGATATCAGAGGGAAGGCTCCTTTGGGTGTGGAAAAAATAAATTACATTGAGTTAATTTCGTGAGAAGAGTTCTTATACTAGACATAGCACCATATAGAGTTCCTTTTTGACCAAAAACCTTATTAACTTGATCATTGGGACTACTAAACCTGATCTCCACAAAAAACCCCAGACCTCACATAGTTTTGATGCCAAAAATCCATCTAGAAGGTGGTAGCATGAAAGGATAAGGAAGAGTCCATGTGCATCTAGGACTCTTCCCTCAAGAGTTTGATCCAAATCAAACTCTATCAAAACCCAGTCTAGATAACTCAAAAAATCATGAAATTTTGCACACTCAAAGTATAACTCATGCCCTATCAAATATCTAAAAATTAGAGCAAAATAATTTTTTAAAAAATTTTAAAATTCTTTGATCATGTGACCCTTAATTCTCTTAATTTGGTCAACTATTGACCCAAGTCCAATTGCACTACGAACGAATATAATTTTCATAATTAATCTAACCTGAACTTATTTCAGTTAGATGAAAATAAATTCATTCAAGATACAAAAATGAGTTAAATTAAATTTGACTCGATTGCGATGCATCAAAAAGATTACGGAAGGAGAAAGTCAGGCTTAATTATGTGCTAGCATGATTACCTTGAACCTGATTAGATCTAATCCAAATCAATTGAACTAGGTTAGCTCAATTGATGACATCGAAATCCAAACCCTTATTTGTGTGATCCAGTTAGGTTCAATTTCGTATGGTAATAAGACATGTCATGATCTCTATCATCATCATCAAAATATCTTTCGATGGATCAGAACTTTTTTGATTCATACAATTAGAATGATCGATCATCAAAATTATTCTAATTGCTTCCAAAATCCACCAGTGATACCTAATAGTATATGGTGGCAATCCATCAAAACTAAAAGTGAACCTCTCGGTGCAGCTACCTATGTGATTGGGTTCTTCTATCTTGAGCCTCGATAGGATTAGGGTTAAGGTGAACTCATCAAACCCAATATCCATCATATGAATTAATCATTCGATTCGAGTCTTGTGTTAAATCTTTTATAGAAACTCTTTCTATCATCTTCACTCTGCCATGGCCATGGACTTATGGAGTCGATTCTCATGATCATCATAGGGCTACTCCTCATCTATCGAGGTAGATAGATTCCTTATTGGTGGAATCCAATTCCTACAATGAACGTACTATAGCCAACATACATCTCAAGATTTTGAATGGCTAGAAGATCGAGTTATCATATAGTCAAACTATAACACCCTCAAGGTGAATTACCAATGTACCTCAGATCAAAGAACCAAACACACTACTGCAACATTGAGCCAGTCATCGATAAGAAGGTAGACTTCTTTATGAATGCTCAAGGTGGTCATGCTCAGTGCCCTCGTTCTCTAATGAGTACATGTACTCTCACTTTGGTGTCTCTACGTCATAGACTCAAGACTCATCTACTCAAAGAAAGAGATCATACACCAACCTTCTAGATCAACCATCATCCTCGTGATGGTCCCATGGTTGGAAGTAGTTTATGAGTTAATTATGAAAATTCATGTCTTAAATATGAATTATCATTATCATTAACTCAATGGATGTATCACATACACTTTAAATACACACTGTGATAGAAAATAATTTTTTTTATTAATTTATAATCAAAATTATAAAATTGCCTTTAGAAGTGCATTACAAGTGTTAGCCAATTTGGCTTCTAGGGTATATATCTAACATATTTATTTTACGACAATTCTAATTTGAGGAATTAGTTAACCCGATATCCCAATAAAAGGGACTCTAGCTTGAAGTGATTTCGATCTAAGAAATTTGCTAAATTAAGGTCCTAATTAAAGGGATTTTAACTTGAAGTGATTATGATCTAAGGAATTCATTGAATCGAGGTCCTGATCAAAGAAATTATAACTTGAAATGATTCCAATCTAAGAAACTAACTGAACTGAGGTTTTGATCAAAGAAATTTTTACTTCAAGTAGTTTTGATATAAAGAATTTGTTGATCTATGTGTTAAATATGTGAGCCCTAGAAGCCAGAATTGGCTGACATTTGTAATACACTTCTAAGGGCAAAATTATAATTTTGACTATAAATAATAAAATGGATTATTTTCTATCACATAAGTGTATTTAGTGTCTGTGATATATCCCTTGAGTTAATGGTAATGATAATTCATATTTTCAAGAGCTGAAAATTTTAGACATGAATTTTTATTTATTAACTCATAAAATGCTCCTGACCGTAGGATCATCTTGAGGATGGTGATTGATCCAGAAGGTTAGTATACAATCGCTTCTTTGAAGTAGATGAGTCTTAAGTCTATAGTGTAGAGACACCAGAGTGAGATTATATATACTCGTTAGAGAACGAGGGCGCTGAGCTTGACCACCTCGAGTAGTCATAAGAAAGTCTACCTTCTCATCGATGACTAACTCGGTGCTGCGGTGGTGTGTCTGATTCTTTGATTTGAGGTGCATCGACAGTTCACCTTGAGGGTGTTATAGTCTGAATACACCATGACTCGATCTCCTAGCCATTTGGAATTTCGAGGTGTATGTTGGCTATAGTATGTTCATTGTAGGAATTGGATTGCACCAAAATAGAATCTATCTACCTCGGTGGATTAGGAGCAACCCTATGATGATCATGAGAATCAAGTCCATAAGCCCATGGCCATAGCAAAGAGTGAAATAATAGAAAGAGTTTCTATTATGGTTTTCACATCGGACTTGAATCAAATGATTAAATCATATGATAGAAATTAGGGTTTGACGAGTTCACCTTAACCCTAATCTGATCGGGGCTTAAGATAGAAGAACTTAATCACACAAGTAGCTACACTGAGAGGTTCATTTTCAGTTTTGATGGGTTGCCACCATATGCTGCTAGGTATCACTGGTGGATTTTGGGAGCAATTAGAATGATTTAGATGATCGATCATTCTAAGTTGTTTGAATCAGAAGAGTTCTGATCCATCGAAGGGAGTTTCGATGATGCTGATGATGGAGATCACTACATATCTCATTACTATACAGAACTAAACCTAACTGAATCATACAAACAAGGGTTTGGAACTGGATATCATCAATTAGACTAACCCGGTTGAATCGATTTGAATATGATTCAATTAGGTTCAAGGAAATCATGGTAGCACACGATTGAGCCTAACATTCTCCTTTTTTCTATCATAAAAGTTATCTTGACTGAGTCAAATAAGTTTGTGCTCACTCAAGTACCTTTACCTGGTCTGATTCGAGCTTGTCCAAGTCAGAAAAGGATTGTCTTAATTTATAAGATAAATTTGAGACAACACCTGCCATTTTTTGTCACCTGCTAATTCTTATACTTTGACACGGTCAAACATTGACCTTTGACTCTTGAACATCTACCCATGTGTCATGCACTTATTGGAGAGCAGATAGGAGCTTGTACCCTCTTTGGAAATTAGAAAGAAGGGGGTGCATGCCTAGGGTGGCGTGCGCCCATGGATAGGGATGCTGGAGTCCCATATGGATGGGACTCCAGGTTGCTTCTTGGATTCAAACTAGGTGACCCTCATCTGTAGACTTTGACCAGTCTTAGGCACCACCTTAGGATGAATCTATGGGTCTCTCATTTGATTGGATCAGATGATATCATTCCATCAATCAGATTTAGATCTAATTGCACGAAGCAACGTGATTGGCTGGGGTGATGCAGCACTGCATGGCACAGCAGAGTCTATAAAAAGACCCTATTTGCGCCCACTTTTAAGATCTCCTCCTCCAAGCCACACCCTAAGACTGCCCCTCTTCCTTCTCCATGCCACCATTGAGCTCTCTCCCTCCTCTCCATGCCCAAGAAAGTTGGGCCTTTAGATTAGTGCGAGTCAGGCAAGGAAAGGCTGACGAAAAAGGAAGAAGGCAGCACTGCTGCAGAGATGATGGGTGATCTTCAGAAAAAGTTTTGAAGATTCTCCAAATCATATCTAGATATGATTTTTGAAGAAAAAAAAGAGAAGAAGAAGATCTCTAGATCTAGCCTGAGTGGATACCAGTAGAGGCCAGGCGCTTGCGTGGCTAGATCCAAAATCTCAGGGCTTCGGTAGGATCATCAACGGGTAATCAGATTACCTAGAATCAAGGTAAAATTAATTCAAAATTAATTTAGTTTTATTTTCTTATGTATTAGATCATAAAATTAGATCTAAAAAGTGTCAGATCTGATTAGGATCTAAGAGAGGATTTTTGAAATATGTCTTTCGATCCAATCAGATCTGAACGAACTTGACCCCTGGAAATCAGGATTCTCCTTCAACTGGTATCAGAGCCAGGTTCGTATAAAATTTATTTAGATATAATTTAGTTTGATTAATTAATAATTTTAGATATCACATGTGATGTGATTAGATCTAAAATTAGAAAAATAAAAAATTAAAATTAATTAATCTAGATCTAATATGTATGAGATACATAACTAGACTAGGTATAGAATTGTTCTATATGTAGTCTAATATAATCATATTTTTATTTAATTAAATATAATTTTTAATTCTATTTATTTTTTATTTTTTAATATTATAAATATTATAATCCGATTTAAAAATAAAAAATAAATTAAATTTAATTTATTCATATGAGATATGATAATTGCATGTTTAGATAAGTTGTAGAACAGTTTTGCAAATAGGTGTAGATTAAATTTTATTTGATAAGATCAAATTTAAATTAAATTTTTAGATGATTATGAGATAATTTAGATCTGAAAAACATGCATGCATGATATATGTGATATATACAAAACATGTTTTAATTAGATCTATTTTTTTATATGAGATATATGCATAGATCTAATTAGTTTTTGTAGATTAATTATATTTTTGATTAAGGCATTCCCCTTGGCCGTTCGGTCATAAGAATAAAGCAGGGATTAAAGACCCTCTCCTTCTACTCGATGGGATGTTCTTAGATGTGTAGGCATGCTGCGTGTTCATCCTTAATCAAAAATTGAAAACTTACTTTCTGCAAAACCCTAGATCCTGAAACCTTAGGATCTTATTTATATGTTTTATTTTTGAACCCTAAATTTAATTAAGAATTAAGATTATGAAACATATTAGGTCAAAAATCAAGAATTTTTAGATCTAAGACATGTTCATAAAATTGGGTTCGGGCTTGGATAGCTCAATTAGGTCTAGTGGTTGATCAAATCAAATCAAGAGTTGGTTAGATGGGATCAACAATGCTTAAATTGACCAGCCTAATCGGATTAAGTCTGGGTCAAGATTAAGTCAAGTGGGTGATCGATCAAGCTAAGACCTAATTAGGCTCAGTGGTTAGAGTCTGAATTGTAGGCTAATCCGATTGGTTCTGGCTCAATAATTTGGTGTCTAAGGTAAGTTTGGCAGATACAATCGACTGGTTTTTAATTGGGAGCTACTCGACTTGAATGCACTCTTGTCGAGTTAATGGCATATCCCTTCCACCGGTCTCACTTACTTGGCCATGCTTGTTGACTCAGTTCTGATCTAAGGTGGTCAATAATCCGAGCTAACCCATGCCACTAGGCTAGTCATAATAGTTACGACTATGTCAAGTCTAGTTTAATGAGACCTAAATCAAATCTTCATAAGAAAAGATTAAGTCTAAGGTCTTCCACCATTGTAGATGTGCGGGCCCTTCTTGAGGTTGATTATTCTCAGCTGGTTACAATGGCTTAGTTGCACCAAAAAGATGCAACCACGTCTATTAGGCATTGGATGCTATAGGCTGGAGGATGGATTGGGCTCAATATTCTAGATACAATAAGAGACTCAATTAAGAATCCAGTCTGTACAAATGGTGGGTCTTACTTAACTAAGGAGTGGATCAATATTCCAAACACGGTGAGATTCATGAATTAGAGACCATGTTTGGGTGCACCATGATTAGAGAATCCTTGAACAAGAGTTGTTCACCCATTGGCTAACCCATCACCAATAATTGTTAGGTGAGGTAATGAGTAAGTTGGTGGGACCGCACCACCCACTAGAAATTAGTAATCATGAAGATTTTCACATCTCTACAGAGGGAGTGTAGGAATCTGAAAAAATAGTGGGAGCTAATTTGTTTAAAAAATAAAATTTCTAAATAAATTGGTCAAGCCTTAATTACAATATCTAACTAGAAACTTTGACTCTCTACAGAAAAATGTCTGCATCCAATCCACTAGCATGAATCCTGGACACCCATAGACTGATCGAACCAAATTATAAGGATTGGCTCCAAAACTTCAAAATCATTTTGGATTTCAAGAAGTCAACTGATGTATTGGACTAGGACCCTCCCACCTTACCAGCTCGTCCATCCGCTGAACAGAGAGCATCTCAAGATAAGTGGACTGATGAAGATAATAAGGCCAGATACTACATGTTGGGCTTGATGTCTGATGAGCTTCAGTGCCAACATGAAGATATCAGAACTTCTCGCCAAATATTGGCTCACCTATAGGAGATGTTTGGTGAACAGAGTCACGCAGCCAAGTATCAAGTCACCAAATGACTGTTCAAGGCTAAGATGCGGGTTAGGCAGTCAGTCCAAGATCATTATCTGATGATGATCAAGGACTTAGAAGAGCTTGAGAAGCTCAGAGTGAGGTTGGACTTGAATCTATAGAATGACATAATTCTGCAATCCTTGACTGATGCATTTGGGCAATTCATTATGAACTACCATATGCATAAACTTCAAAAATCTTTGGCCGAACTTATGAATATGCTAGTTACTGCTGTGTTTTCCATGAAAGATTCTAAAGGCTCAGTGCTTGCTATGGAATGGACTTCTTCCAAGAGAAAAGAAAAAGAAGAAGAAGTCTGCAAAAAAGCAGAAGGTGGAAGGAGGAATGAAGAAAAAGGTAGAGCTGAAGAAGAAGACTGCTGACAAAGAAAAGTATTTCTATTGCAACAATGACGGCCACTGGAAGTGGAATTGCCCTACTTACCTGGCCACCCTAAAGAAGAAGGAGGCAGGTCCTTCTGGAGGTATGCTCGTTATTGAGTCTAACCTTATGATTTATTCTGCATCCAGTTGGGTGCTTGACTCTGATTCTAGTGCTCACTTGTGCACTTCTATGTAGGATCTTGAGGATAGCAGGAGGCTGAGGGATGGTGAGATGATCCTACGCGTCAGAAATGGAGCAAGGATTGCTGCCATGGTTATGGGAACATACCCTCTTCGACTACCATCTGATTTAGACTTAGTATTAAAAGACTATTATTTTGTGCCTGCAGCAAGCGGAAATTTGATTTCTATTTCTTGCCTTGCATTAGAAGGCTATGTAATTAGTTTTCTTAAGGATCATTATAACATTCTTTATGAAAGAAATAAAATTGCAAATAATTTTCTTATTAATGGTCTTTATCAGTTACATGTTCATGTATCTATTTTTAACTTCAAGCAAAATGTGAATGCCATAAAATCAAAACATCCTAGGGATAGTCCTAATGATAGGTATCTATGGCACCTATGATTAGGTCATATAGCAGGAGATAGGATTAACAAATTGGAGAAAACTGGGCTATTGAGTTTGTTGACTTTCGAGTCATATCCAATTTGTGAATCCTATCTTTATGGCAAAATGACTAAGCTCCCTTTTGTAGGATATGGGGAAAGGGCCATGGATCTTCTTGCCCTAGTACATACTGATGTGTGCGGCCCATTTAATGTGCCAGCAAGAGGCAACTTTATCTACTTCATAACATTTACCAATTATTTATGAACGTATGAGTATGTGTATCTTATGAGACACAAATCTGAAGCGTTTGAAAAGTTCAAAGAATTCAGGCATGAAGTAGAAAAGCAAATTGGAAAACCTATTAAAGTTCTTCTATCAGATCAAGGAGGTGAATACCTTGGTCAGAAATTCCTGGACTATCTCAAAGAAAATGGTATAGTCTCTCAATGGACTCCATCAGGAACATCTCAACTCAATAAGGTTTCAGAATGGAGGAACAAGACCCTATTAGATATGGTTCGATCCATGATGAGCTTCATAGACCTTCCTAAATTTTTTTGGGGATACTGTTTGTTAACTGCAATATACTTACTGAATAGGGTTTCTTCTAAAATCGTTCCTACCACACCGTATGGAATATGGCATGGTAAGAAATCAAGTCTGAGTCATCTCAGAATTTGGTGTTGTCCGGCTCATATCAAAAGATAATAAGCGGACAAGTTAGACGTTAGGTCCTTTAGAGCTCGATTCATAGGATATCCTAAAGAGTCATTAGGATATTATTTCTATATTTCAGAAAATCACAATGTGATCGTGAGTCGACAGGCCATCTTTCTTGAAAAATAGTTTATTCAAGATAGCGGCATTGGAAAGCAGAACAAGCTCGATGAGAAAGTCTCACAAGAGCAACGAGCTAAGGACCAAATGGAAACAAATCAGGTTAAGCCAATCCATACACTACCTCCTCCACATCGTAGATTGGAAAGAGTTTTCTATCCCCCTAAATGGTACTTAGGTACTATTTTAGAGGATGTAGAAAAAATGTTCCTCATAGGTAATGGGATTCATGGTGATGATCCCAAAACCTATAATGAGACGATATCAGATATCGACTTTGAGAAATGGTTAGGGACAATGAAGTCAGAAATTGACTCGATGTGCTCAAACCAAATCTGGACCTTGGTAGATCCACCAGAAGGTATAGTATCTATTGGGTGTAAATGGATCTTCAAGAGAAAGATTGAGTTAGATATGAGCACCCCAGAAGCCAAAATTGGCTGACACTTGCAATACACTTCTAAGGGCAAAATTATAATTTTGACTATAAATAATAAAATAGGTTATTTTCTATCATATAAGTGTATTTAGTGTCTGTGATACATTTCTTGAGTTAATGGTAATGATAATTCATATTTTCAAGAGTTGAAAATTTAAGACATGAATTTTTATTTATTAACTCATAAAATGCTCCTGACCGTAGGATCATCATGAGGATAGTTATTGATCCAAAAGGTTAGTGTACAATTGCTTCTTTGTAGTAGATGAGTCTTAAGTCTACGGTGTAGAGACACCAGAGCGAGAGTACAAGTACTCGTTAGAGAATGAGGGTGCTGAGCCCGACCATCTCGAGTAGTCATAAGGAAGTCTACCTTCTCGTCGATGACTGACTTAATGCTATAGTGGTGTGTCTGGTTCTTTGACCTGAGGTGCATCGGTAGTTCATCTTGAGGGTGTTATAGTTTGACTACATCATGACTCGGTCTCCTAGCCATTCAGAATCCTGAGGTGTATGTTGGCTATAGCATGTTCATTGTAGGAATTGGATTGCACCAAGATGGAATCTATCTACCTTCGGTGGATGAGGAGCAGCCCTATGATGATCATGAGAATCAAGTCCATAAGCCCATGGCCATGGCAGAATGTGAAATAATAGAAAGAGTTTCTATTAAAGTTTTCACATCGGACTTGAATCGAATGATTAAATCATATGATAGAAATTAGGGTTTGACGAGTTCACCTTAACCCTAATCTGATCGGGGCTCAAGATAGAAGAACTTAATCACACAAGTAGCTGCACCGAAGAGGTTCATTTTTAGTTTTGATGGGTTGCCACCATATGCTGCTAGGTGTCACTGGATGGATTTTGGAGAGCAATTAGAATGATTTAGATGATCGATCATTCTAAGTTGTCTGAATCAGAAGAGTTCTGATTCAACGAAAGGAGTTTCGATGATGTCGATGATGGAGATCATAACATATCCCATTATCATACAAAACTAAACCTAACTAGGTCACACAAATAAGGGTTTGGATCTAGATATCATCAATTGGACTAACCCAGTTCAATTGATTTGAATAAGATTTAATTAGGTTCAAGAAAATCATGCTAGCACACGATTGAGCCTAACGTTCTCCTTTTTCTATCTTAAAAATTATCTCGATTAAGCTAAATAAGTTTGTGCTCACTCAGGTAACTTTACCTAGTCTAGCTAGAGCTTGTCTAAGTCAGAAAAGGGTTGTCTTAATTTATGAGATAAATTTGAGACAACACCTGCCATTTTTCGTCACCTGCTAATTCTTGTACTTTGACTTGGTTAAACGTTGACCTTTGATCCTTGGACATCTGCTCATGTGTCATGCACTTATTGGGGAGCAGATAGGGGCTTGTCCCCTCTTTGGAAATTGGAAAGAAATGGGTGGATGCCTAGGATGGCGTGCGCCCATGGATAGGGATGCTGAAGTCCTATACGGATGGGACTCAAGGTTGCTTCTTGGTTTCTACTTAGGTGGCCCTCGGGTATCTACTTTGACCAGTCTTAGGTGCCATCTAAGAATGAACCTATGGGTCTCTCATCTGATTGGATCAGGTGATGTCATCCCACCAATTAGATTTAGATCTGATTGAATGAAGCAACGCAATTGACCGGGGTGATGCAACACTGCATGGCACAGCAGAGTCTATAAAAAGACCCTATCTGCGCCCACTTTTGAGAACTCCTCTTCCAAGCCACGCCCCAAGGCTGCCCCTCTCCCTTCTCTATGCCACCATCTGGCCCTCTCTCTCCTCTCCATGCCCAAGGAAGATGGGCCTTCAGATTAGTGCGAATTGGGCAAGAAAAGGCTTACGAAAAAGGAAGAAGGCAGCACTGCTGCAGAGACAACGGGTGATCTTCAGAAGATGTTTTGAAGATCCTCCAAATCAGATCCAAATCTATTTTTTGAAAAAAAGAAAGAAAAGAAGAAGATCTTCAGATCCAGCTAGAGTGGATACCGATAGAGGCCAGGCACTTGCGTGGCTTGATCCAGAACCTCAGAGCTTCCGCAGGATCATCAACGGGTAATCAGATTACCCAAGATCAAAGTAAAAATTAATTTAGAATTAATTTAGTTTGATTTCCTTAATTATCAGATCATAAATTAGATCTAAAAAGTATCAAATCTGATCTAGACATGAGAGGAGAATTTTTGAAATATGCCTCTCGATCCAATCAGATCTGAACGAACCTGATCCGAGAAATCTAAATTTTCCTTCAACTGGTATCAGATCCAGGTTTTTATAAATTTATTTAGATCTGATTTAATCTAATTAATTAGTGATTTTAGATATTACATGAGATGTGATTAGATCTAAAATCAAAAAATAAAAAAAAATTTAAAATAAATTAATTTAGATCTAATAAGTATGAGATACATAACTAGACTAGAAATAGAATTATTCTATGTGTAGTCTAGTTTGATCACAATTTTGTTTGATTAAAAGTGATTTTTAGATCTATTTATTTTTTATTTTTTAATATTATAAATATTATAATCAGATCTAAAAATAAAAAATAAAATAAAATTAATTATTCATATGAGATATGATAGTTGCATGTTTAGACTAGTTGTAGAATAGTTCTGCAAATAGGTCTAGATTAAATTTTATTTGATATGATCGAATTTAAATTTAATTTTTTAGATGATTATGAGATAATTTAGATCTAAAAAATATGCATGCATGATATATGTGATATATACAAAATATGTTTTAATTAGATCTATTTTTTATATGAGATATATGCTTAGATCTAATTTGTTTTTGTAGATTAGTTATATTTCTGATTAAGACATTCCCCTTGGCCATCTGGTCATAAGAATAAAGTAGGCCTTAAAGACCCTCTCCTCCCATTCGATGACGTATTCTTATGATATGTAGGGGTGCTGCGCGTTCATCCTTAATCAGAAATTTAAAACTTACTTTCTCCAAAACCCTAAATCCTGAAACCCTAGGATCTTTTTACATGTTTTGTTTATGAACCCTAACTTAATTGAGAATTAAGTTTATCAAATATCAATTAGGTCTAAAATTGAGAATTTCAGATCTAAGACATATTCATAAATCTGGGTTCGGGCTTGGGTAGCTCAATTAGGTCTAGCGGTTGATCAAACCGAATCAAGAGTTGGTTAGATGGGATCAACAATGCTTAAATTGACCAGCCTAATAGGATTAAGTCTGGGTCAAGATCGAGTCATGAGTGATCGATCAAGCTAAGACCTAATTAGGCTCAGTGGTTAGAGTCTGGATTGTAGGCTAACCCGATTGGTTCTATCTCAACAATTTGGTGTCTAAGGTAAGTTTGGCAGATACGACCGACTGATTTTTAATTGGAAGCTACTCGACTTCGAATGCATTCTTATTCGAGTTAATGGCATATCCCTTCCACCGATCTCACTTACCTGGCCATGTTTGTTGACTCAGTTCTGATCTGAGGTGGTCAATAATCCGAGCTAACCCATGCCACTAGGTTAGTCATAATGGTTATGACTATGTCAAGTCTAGTTTAATGAGACCTAAATCAAATCTTCCTAAGAAAAGATTAAGTCTAAGGTCTTCCACCATTGTAGATGTGTGGCCCTTTCCTGGGGTTGATTGTTCTCGACTGGTTACAGTGGCTCAGTTGCACCAAAAAGATGCAACCATGTCTATTAGGCATTGGATGCTACGGGCTGGAGGATGGAATTGGGCTCAATATTTTGGATACGGTGAGAGACCTCAATTAGAAATCCAATCTATGCAAATGGTGGGTCTGACTTAACTAAGGAGTGGATCAATATTTCGGACATGGATGAGATTCATGAATTAGAGACCAAGTTTGGGTGCACCATGATTAGAGAATCATTGAACAAGAGTTGTTCACTCATTGGCTAACCCATCACCAATAACTGTTAGGTGAGGTGATGAGTAAGTTGGTGGGACCGCACCACCCACTAGAAATCAGTAATCATGGAGATTTTCATATCTCTATAGAGGAAGTGTAGGGATCCAAGAAAATACTGGGAGCTAATTTATTTTAAAAATAAAATCCTTAAATAAATTGGTTAAGTCTTAATTACAATATCTAACTAGAAACTTTGACTCTCTATAGGAAAATGTCTGCATCCAACCCACTAGCACGAATCCTGGACACCCATAGACTGACCGAACCAAATTACAAGGATTGGCTCTGAAACTTCAAAATTATTTTGGGTTCCAAGAAGTTAACTCATGTATTGGACCAGAACCCTCCCACCTTACCAGCTCATCCATCTGCTGAACAGAGAGCATCTCTGGATAAGTGAACTGACGAAGATAATAAGGCTAGATACTACATGTTGGGCTCGATGTCTGATGAGCTTCATCACCAATATGAAGATATCAAAACTGCTCGCCAAATGTTGGCTCACCTATAAGAGATGTTTGGTGAACAGAGTCGCACAGCCAAGTATCAAGTCACTAAATGACAATTCAAGGCTAAGATGCGTGATGGGCAGTCAGTCCAAGATCATTGTCTGATGATGATCAAGGACTTGGAAGAGCTTGAGAAGCTCAGAGTGAGGTTGGACTTGGATTTGTAGAATGATATAATTCTGCAATCCTTGACTGATGCATTTGGACAGTTCATCATGAACTACCATATGCATAAACTTTAAAACTCCTTGGCCAAACTTATGAACATACTGGTTACCACTGAGCTTTCCATGAAAGGTTCTAAAGGCTCAGTACTTGCTATGGAATGGACTTCTTTCAAGAGAAAGTCTTTTGGAAAGAAGAAGAAATCTGTGGAAAAGCAAAAGGTGGAAGGAGGAAGAAGAAAAAGGCAGAGCCGAAGAAGAAGGCCGCTGACAATGAAAAGTGTTTCCATTGCAACAATGACCACCACTGGAAGCAGAACTACCCTACTTACCTGGCCATCCTAAAGAAAAAGGAGGCAAGTTCTTCTGAAGGTATGCGCGTTATTGAGTCTAACTTTACGATTTCTTCTACATCCAGTTGGGTGCTTGACTCTGGTTCTAGTGCTCACTTATGCACTTCTATAAAGGATCTTGAGGATAGCAGGAGACTGAGGGATGGTGAGATGATCCTATGCATAAAAAATGGAGCAAGGGTTGCTACCGTGGCCGTGGGAACATATTCTCTTCGGCTACCATCTGGTTTAGACTTAGTATTAAAAGACTATTATTATGTGCCTACAGCAAGCAAGAATTTGATTTCTATTTCTTGCCTTGCATTAGAAGGCTATGTATTTAGTTTTCTTAAGGACCATTGTAATATTCTTTATGAAAGAAATAAAATTATAAATGGTTTTCTTATTAACGATCTTTATCAGTTACATGTTGATGTATCTATTCTTAATTTTGAGCAAAATGTGAATGCCATAAAATCAAAATGAGCTAGGGATAGTCCAAACGATAGGTATCTATGGCACCTAAGATTAGGTCATATAGCAGAAGATAGGATTAACAAATTGAAGAAAATTAGACTGTTGAGTCCATTGACTTCCGAGTCATATCCAATTTGTGAATCATATCTTCATGGCAAAATGACCAAGCTTTCTTTTGTAGGACATGGGGAAAGGGCCACGGATCTTCTTGCCCTAGTACATATAGATGTGTGCGGCCCATTCGATGTGCCGGCTAGAGGCAACTTAGTCTACTTCATAACCTTTATCGATGATTTATCTAGGTATGGATATGTGTATCTTATGAGACACAAGTCTGAAGCATTTGAAAAGTTCAAAGAATTCAGACATGAAGTAGAAAAATAAATTAAAAAACCCATTAAGGTTCTTCGATCAAATTGAGGAGGTGAATACCTTAGTCGGGAATTTCTAGACTATCCAAAGAAAATGGCATAGTCTCTCAATGGACTCCACTAGGAACACCTCAACTCAATAGGGTTTCAGAATAGAGGAATCGGACCCTATTAGATATGGTCCAATCCATGATGAGCTTCATAGACCTTCCTGATTTTTTTTTAGGATACTATTTGTTGACTGTAATTTACCTACTGAATAGGGTTCCTTCTAAAATTGTTCCTACCACACCATATGAGATATGGCATGGTAAGAAACCAAGTCTGAGTCATCTCAGAATTTGAGGTTGTCCGACTCATGTCAAAAGACAACAAGCGGACAAGTTAGACTTTAGGTCCTTTAGAGCTCGATTCATAGGATATCCTAAAGAGTCATTAGGATATTATTTCTACATTCCAGAAGATCACAATGTGATTGTGAGTCGACATGCCATCTTTTTTGAAAAATAGTTTATTCAAGATAGCGGCATTGGAAAGCAGATCAAGCTCGATGAGAAAGTCTCACAAGAGCAACGAGCTAAGGACCAAATGGAACCAAATCAGGTTAAGCCAATCCATACACTACCTCCTCCACCTCGTAGATCGGAAAGGGTTTTCCATCCTTCTGAAAGGTACTTAGGTACTATTTCAGAAGATGTAGAGAAAATGTTCCTCATAGGTAATGGGGTTCATGGTGATGATCCCAAAACCTATAATGAGATGATATCAGATATTGACTCCAAGAAATGGTTAGAGGCAATGAAGTCAGAAATTGACTCGATGCACTCAAACCAAGTCTGGACCTTGGTAGATCTACTAGAAGGTATAGTACCTATTGGGTGTAAATGGATCTTCAAGATAAAGATTGGTACAGATGGAAATGTGGAGACATTCAAGGCTACATTAGTGGCAAAAGGTTATAGTCAATGCAAAGGCATTGACTATCAGGATACCTTTTTGCTAGTAGCTATGCTAAAATTCATTCGCACATTGCTTGCTGTTGCAGCCTATTTCGATTATGAAATATGCCAATTGGACGTGAAAATGGCATTCTTAAATGGATATCTTGAGAAAGATATCTATATGGAGCAGTCGCTAGGTTTCACATCCAATGATGATGATCACAAGGTATGCAAGCTACAAAGATCCATATATAGACTTAAGCAAGCATCTCAGAGCTGGAACACTCATTTTAATGATGCGATCAAAATGTTTGGTTTCATCAAAAATGAGGAGGAGCCATGTGTCTTTAAAAAGGTTAGTGGGAACACTATTGTCTTCCTCGTATTGTACGTGGATGACATATCCTTATTAGGAATGATATTTGCATGTTGACCACTGTTAAAATATGGTTATCTAAAGAATTCTCCATGAAAGATCTAGGAGAAGCATCCTTTATTCTAGGAATTAATGTCTATAGAGATAGACCAAATAGGATGCTAGGACTTTCATAGAAGATGCACATAGAGGAAGTACTAAAGAGGTTTGGTATGGAAAACTCTAAGAGAAGTTTAGTACCCTTCAAGCATGGCATTCATCTTTCCAAGAAGATGTGCTCTAGCACACATGAGGAAATAGAATGCATGAGCAAGATCCCTTATGCTTCAACAATAGGGAGCCTCATGTATGCCATGTTATGTACATGATCTGATATAGCCCATGCCATGAGTGTCACGAGCAGATATCAGTCGAATCCAGGTGAAGAATACTGGACTTCTGTGAAATGTATCCTTAAGTACTTTAGAAGAACTAAGAATATGTTACTGATCTATGGTAATGGAGAACTCCAAGTCAAGGGGTATACAGACTCGGACTTTATGTTTGATGTAGATGATCGAAGGTCGACATCTGGGAGTCTGTTTGTGTGCAATGGTGGAGCTATCAGTTGAAAAAGTTTTAAATAGATAGTGATAGCAGATTCCACCATGGAAGCAGAATATATCACTGCATCAAAAGCTGCGAAGAAAGCATTCTGGTACAAGAAGTTTGCTGCAAAGTTCGAAGTGATGCCATCAGATGCCATTCCTCTGTACTACGATAATAATGGCGCCATAGCCCTTGCTAAGGAGCCAAGGTCTCACCAAAAATTCAAGCATATCGAGCGACGATACCACCTCATCCACGATTACCTCGAGAAGGATTATGTCAAGGTCAAGAGAGTCGACTCCACAGATAATACGACGGATCCGCTTGCAAAGCCGTTGGGCCAACAGAAGATTGAAGCGCACCTTGAGAAGATGGGACTTAGATTTGTAGCCAATTGGCTTTAGGTCAAGTGGGAGTTTGTTAGATATGAGTACCCTAGAAGCCAGAATTGGCTGGCACTTGTAATACACTTCTAAGGATAAAATTATAATTTTGACTATAAATAATAAAATATGTTATTTTCTATCACATAAGTGTATTTAGTGTCTGTGATACATCCCTTAAGTTAATGGTAATGATAATTCATATTTCCAAGAGTTGAAAATTTAAGACATGAATTTTCATTTATTAACTCATAAAATGCTCCTGACCGTAGGATCATCATGAGGATGGTGATTGATCCAGAAGATTAGTATACAATTGCTTCTTTATAGTAGATGAGTCTTAAGTCTATGATGTAGAGACACCAGAGCGAGAGTATAGGTACTTGTTAGAGAACGAGGGTACTGAGCATGACCACCTCGAGTAGTCATAAGAAAGTCTACCTTCTCGTTGATGACTAACTCGATGCTACAGTGGTGTGTCAGATTCTTTGACCTGAGGTGCATCGACAATTTACCTTGATGGTGTTATAGTTTGACTACACCATTACTCGGTCTCCTAGCCATTTGGAACCATGAGGTGTATGTTGGCTATAGCATGTTCCATGATGGAATCTATCTACCTCGGTGGATGAGGAGCAGCCCTATGATGATCATGAAAATCAAGTCCATAAGCCTATGGCCATGGTAGCGAATGTGAAATAATAGAAAAAGTTTCTATTAAGATTTTCACATCGGACTTGAATCGAATAATTAAATCATATGATGGAAATTAGGTTTTGACGAGTTCACCTTAACCCTAATCTGATTGGGGCTCAAGATAGAAAAACTTAATCACACAAGTAGCTACACCGAGAGGTTCATTTTCAGTCTTAATGGGTTGCCACCATATGCTGCTAGGTGTCACTGGTGGATTTTTGGAATAATTAGAATGATTTAGATCATCGATCATTCTAAGTTGTCTGAATCAGAACAGTTCTGATCCATCAAAAGGAGTTTCGATGATGTCGATGATGGAGATCATGACATATCCCATTATCATATAAAACTAAACCTAACTGGGTCAAATAAATAAGGGTTTAGATCTGGATATCATCAATTGGACTAACCCAGTTCAATTGATTTGAATAAGATTCAATTAGGTTCAAGAAAATCATGCTAGCACACGATTGAGCCTAACGTTCTCCTTTTTCTATCTTAAAAGTTATCTCGACTGAGCCAAATGAGTTTGTGCTCACTCAAGTTCCTTTACCTAGTCTGACTGAAGCTTGTCCAAGTCAAAAAATGGTTGTCTTAATTTATAAGATAAATTTGAGACAACACCTGCCATTTTTCGTCATCTGCTAATTCTTGTACTTTGACTTGGTTAAACGTTGACCTTTGACCCTTGGACATCTGCCTATGTATTATACATTTATTGGAGAGTAGATAGGGGCTTGTCCCCTATCTCAAAATTGGAAAGAAAGGGATGCATGCCTTCCTAGGCGTGCGCCCATGGATAGGGATGCTGGAGTCCTATACGGATGGGACTCCAGGTTGCTTCTTGGTTTCTACTTAGGTGGCCCTTGGGTATCTACTTTGATCAGTCTTAGGCACCATCTAAGAATGAATATATGGATCTCTCATCTGATTGGATTAGGTGATGTCATCCCATCAATCAGATTTAGATCTGATTGAATGAAGCAACATGATTGGTCGGGGTGATGCAGCACTGCATGGCGTAGTAGAGTCTATAAAAGACCCTATCTATGCCCACTTTTGAGAACTCCTCTTCCAAGCCATGTCCTAAGGCTGCCCCTCTCCCTTCTCCATTCCACCATCTGGCCCTCTCTCTCCTCTCCACATCCAAGGAAGTTGGGCCTTCAGATTAGTGCGAGTCAGGCAAGAAAAGGCTGATGAAAAAGGAATAAGGCAGCACTACTATAGAGACGATGGATAATCTTCAGAAGGTATTTTGAAGATCCTCCAAATCAGATCTAGATCTAATTTTTAGAGAAAAGAAAGAGAAGGAGAAGATCTCCAAATCTAGTCCAAGTGGATACTGGTAGAGGCTAGGCGCTTGCATGGCTTGATCCAGAACCTCAGAGCTTCCGCAGGATCATCAATGGGTAATCAAATTACCCAAGATCAAGATAAAAATTAATTCAAAATTTATTTAGTTTAATTTTATTAATTATTAGATTATAAATTAGATCTAAAAAAGTATTAGATCTGATTTGGATTTGAGAGAAAATTTTTGAAATATGCCTCTCGATTCAGTTAGATCTGAACGAACCTGATCCAAAAAATCAGGATTTTTCTTCAGATTGGTGCTGATGGGAATGTGGAGACATTCAAGGCTGGATTAGTGGCAAAAGATTATAGTCAATGTGAAGGCATTGACTATCAGGATATCTTTTTACCAGTAGCTATGCTAAAATCCATCCGCACATTGCTTGCTCTTGCAGCCTATTTTGATTATGAAATATGGCAAATGGATGTGAAAATGGCATTCTTAAATAGATATCTTAAGAAAGATATCTATATGAAATAGCCGCTAGGTTTCACATCCAATGATGATAATCGCAAGGTATGCAAGCTACAAAGATCCATATATGGACTTAAGCAAGCATCTTGGAGCAGGAACACTCATTTTAATGATGTGATCAAAATGTTTGGTTTCATCAAAAATGAGGAGCAATGTATCTTCAAAAAGGTCAGTGGGAGTGCTGTTGTCTTCCTCGTATCATACGTGGATGACATCCTCCTTATCAGGAATGATATTCTCATATTGACCATAGTTAAAATGTGATTTTTTAAAGAATTCTTCATGAAAGACCTAGGAGAAGCATCCTTTTTTCTAGGAATTAAGGTCTATAGAGATAGACTGAATAGGATGCTAGGACTTTCACAGAAGATATACATAGAGGAAGTACTAAAGAGGTTTAGTATGGAAAACTCTAAGAGGGGTTTAGTACCCTTCAGGCATGGCATTCATCTTTCCAAGAAGATGTGCCCTAGCACACCTGAGGAAATAGAACGCATGAGCAAGATCCCTTATGCTTCAGCAATAGGGAGCCTCATGTATGTCATGTTATGTACACGACCTGATATAGCCCATGTCGTGAGTATCAAGAGCAGATATCAGTCGAATCCAAGTGAAGAACACTGGACTTCTGTGAAATGTATCCTTAAGTACTTGAGAAGAACTAAGGATGTATTGTTGGTCTTTGGTAATGGAGAACTCCAAGTCCAAGGGTATACAGACTCAAACTTTATGTCCGATGTAGATGATCGAAAGTCGACATCTGGGAGTCTATTTGTGTAATGGTTGAGCTGTCGGTTGGAAAAGTTTCAAGCAAATAGTGATAGCGGATTCCACCATAGAAATAGAATATATCGCTACGTCAGAAACTGCAAAAAAGGCATTCTGATATAAGAAGTTTGCCATGGAGGTCGGAGTGATGCCATCAAATGCCATTCCTCTGTACTGCAACAACAATAGTGCCATAGCCCTTGCTAAGGAGCCGAGGTCTCACCAGAAATCCAAGTACATCGAGGGGCGATACCACCTCATCCACGATTACCTCGAGAAAGATTACATCGAGGTCAAGAGAGTCGACTCCATAGATAATGCAGTGGACCCGCTTACAAAGCTGTTGGGCCAATAGAAGATCGAAGCTACCTTGAGAAGATGGGACTTAGATTTGTAGCCAATTGGCATTAGGTCAAGTGGGAGTTTGTTAGATATGTGTGCCCTAGAAGCCAGAATTGGCTGACACTTGTAATGCACTTTTAAGGGCAAAGTTATAATTTTGACTATAAATAATAAAATAGATTATTTTCTATCACATAAGTATATTTAGTGTTTGTGATACAACCCATAAGTTAATGATAATGATAATTCATATTTTCAAGAGTTGAAAATTTAAGACATGAATTTTCATTTATTAACTCATAAAATGCTCCTAACCGTAGGATCATCATGAGGATGGTGATTGATCTAGAAGGTTAGTATACAATCACTTCTTTATAGTAGATGAATCTTAAGTCTACGGTGTAGAGACACTGGAGTGAGAGTATAGGTACTCATTAGAGAATGAGGGCACTGAGCGTGACCACCTCGAGTAGTCATAAGAAAGTCTACATTTTTATCGATGATTGACTCGATGCTGCAGTGGTGTGTCAGTTCTTTGATCTGAGGTGCATCGACAGTTCATCTTGAGGGTGTTATAGTTTGACTACACCATGACTCGATCTCCTAGCCATTCGAAACCTTGAGGTGTATGTTGTCTATAGCATGTTCATTGTAGAAATTGGATTGCACCAAGATGGAATCTATCTACCTCGGTGGATGAGGAGCAGCCCTATGATGATCATGAGAATCAAGTCCATAAGCCCATGGCCATGGCAGAGAGTTAAATAATTGAAAGAGTTTCTATTAAGGTTTTCACATCGGACTTGAATCAAATGATTAAATCATATGATAGAAATTAGGATTTGACAAGTTCACCTTAACCCTAATCTGATCGAGGCTTAAGATAGAAGAACTTAATCACACAAGTAGCTGCATCGAGAGGTTCATTTTCAGTTTTGATGGATTGCCACCATATGCTGCTCGATGTCACTTGTGGATTTTTGAAGCAATTAGAATGATTTAGATGATCAATCATTCTAAGTTGTCAAAATTAGAAGAGTTCTGATCCATCGAAAGGAGTTTCGATGATGTTGATGATGGAGATCATTACATATCCCATTACCATACAGAATTGAACCTAACTGGATCACACAAATAAGAGTTTGGATTTGGATATCATCAATTGGACTGACCCAGTTGAATCAATTTAAATATGATTCAATTAGGTTCAAGAAAATCGTGCAAGCACACGATTGAGCCTAACATTCTCCTTTTTTCCTATCATAAAAGTTGTCTCGACTGAGCCAAATGAGTTTGTGCTCACTCAAGTATCTTTACTTGATTTGATTGGAGCTTGTCCAAGTTAGAAAAGGATTGTCTTAATTTATAAGATAAATTTGAGACAACACCTACCATTTTCCATCACCTACTAATTCTTATATTTTGACTTGATCAAATATTGACCTTTGACTCTTGAACATCTGCCCATGTGTCATGCACTTATTGGAGAGAAGATAGGGGCTTATCCCCTCTCTAGAAATTAGAAAGAAGGGGGCACACGCCTAGGATGGCATGCGCCCATGGATAGGGATGCTGGAGTCCCATACGGATGGGACTCAAGGTTGCTTCTTGGATTTAAACTAGGTGACCCTCACCTATAGACTTTGACAAGTCTTAGGCACCACCTTAGGATGAATCTGTGGGTCTCTTATGTGATTGGATTAGATGATGTCATCCCACCAATCAGATTTAGATCTGATTGCATGAAGCAACATGATTGGCCAGGGTGATGGAGCACTTGAAGGCACAGCAGAGTCTATAAAAAGACCCTATCTGCACCCACTTTTAAGATCTCCTCCTCCAAGCCATGCCCCAAGGCTGCCCCTCTCTCTTCTCCATGCCACCATCTAGCCCTCTCCCTCCTCTCCATGCCCAAGGAAGTTGGGCCTTTAGATTAGTGCGAGTCAAGCAAGGAAAGGCTGACGAAAAAGGAAGAAGGCAGCACTGCTGCAGAGATGATGAGTGATCTTCAGAAGAAGTTTTGAAGATTCTCTAAATGAGATCTAGATCTAATTTTTGGAGAAAAGAAAGAGAAGGAGAAGATCTTCAGATCCAGCCTGAGTGGATATTGGTAGAGACTAGGTGCTTGCGTAGCTAGATCCAAAACCTTAGGGCTTCAGTAGGATCACTAACGGATAATCAGATTACCCAGAATCAAGGTAAAATTAATTCAAAATTAATTTAATTTAATTTTTTTATTTATCAGATCATAAAATTAGATCTGAAAAGTGTCAAATTTGATTAGGATCTAAGAGATGATTTTTGAAATATACCTCTCGATCCAATCAAATCTGAACGAACCTGACCTTGGGAAATCAGGATTCCCCTTCACTATGGTCCCGACCAAAGGGACTTTAACTTGAAGCGGTTCAGAGATGAATTCTTTTGGTCATGCAATTGCTCATTGACGAGTTTGAAAAATAAACTTTGAAATTTATTCATTTGTATTATCGATAATACATGCAGAGGTTGGCCGAATTCCAAGGCCTTTAGAGTAGAGTTCCATTTAGCTGCTTCAAACGGTAGGTTCTCGGACATATCATCTCATCAACTTGGTAGGGGTCTTTCTAATTTGGCATAAGTTTTTCTTGCGCTATAGGCTTCAAGACTTCAGCTTACCGGAGGACAAGATTGCCAGCTCAAAACTCTTTAGCTCTAACATGGGCATTGTAGTACTTTGCCACATTTTGGCAATAGGCTGCCATTCTTTTTACAGCACGCTCCCTACTTTCCTCGATTAGGTCGAGGTTGGCCTTAAGCCAAATTGGGTTGGAATCTTCATCATATTCCTTGACTCTAAGAGAGGGATGCCCAAACTCCACAAGTATGACTGCCTTGGTTCCAAATGCTAGATTAAAGGGCATTTCTCCATTAGAGATTCTTTGGGTGGTTTGATGGGACCAAAGGATGTGATAGAGCTCCTATGTCCATGACCCCCTAGTTCAATCTAGTCTGGCTTTAAGACCTTGTAGGAGGGTTCTATTAGTGACCTCAACTTCTTCGTTTCATTGTGGATGGCCTATTGAAGTAAAATGCTGCTATATTCCATGATCTTCACAAAATTTATAAGGTTGGGCTTCACTAAATTATTTACCATTGTCAGAGATCAATACATTGGAGAGGCTATATCAGTAGATAATTGACTTGCAGATGAAGTCATAAACCTTTGTTTTGGTGATCTGAGCTAAAGGTTCGGCTTCTACCCACTTCGTGAAAGAATCGATGGCCATTAGAAGAAACTTTCATTGGCCTGAGGCTCAAGAAAATGGACCTAAGATATCCAGTCTCCATTGGGTGAATGGCCAAGATGCTTCAATTAGGGTCAAAAGTGCTATCGATTGACGTTGGATTTTGTCATTCCGTTAGCATTGGTCACACTTTTTGATGAAATTTTGTGCATCTTGTTGCATTATTGGCCAATAAGAGTCCTATCGGAGGATTTTATAGGATAGGGACCTACCACCCAAATGGCTTTCATAGATTCCTTCATGGACTTCCTGTAGGGCATAATTAGCTTCTGATGGGCACAGACATCATCGGAGGGGAAGAGAGAAGGATTGCTTGTACAATTCATTATCTAGCAACACGTATCTCACAACCTTGTATTTGATCTTGGGGGCTTCCTTTCGATCTGGTGGCAGCTCACCCGATCTTAAATACTTCAGAAGAGGATCCAACCAGCTGGGCTCCTCATCAACTAACTGGATGGTGGCAGGTTCCTCCAGACTTGAGGCTCTTAATACTTCAAAATAAGTTTCCTTCTTTAGGTCAGCAGGCAGAGACAATGCTAGCTTTAACAAGACATTGGCTCTAGAGTTTTGAGCCCTAGGAACCTATTGAATATCAAAGTATTGGAAGGATGAGATTTGGTCTTTTACCTTTTGTAGGTGTTTTTTCATATTTTCCTTCTGAGCCTCATATTTGTTCTTAATTTATCCAACTACTAATTAGAAATCACTGAAAACCTTTAGGTACTGGGCCCTGGCTTTTCTGGCAATTTTTAATCCTGTAATTAGAGATTTACATTCCACCTTATTATTTGTAGTTGGGAATTCAAAGCATAGGGTATATGCAACCACTTCTCCTTTAGGTCTGGAAAAGATAAGTCTAGCCCTTGACTCTGACAAATTCGAGGAACCATCAACATGTAGGGTCCATATTTCTTCTGAGTTTGGCCCCATGTTTTCATTATTCTTTGGATTTATGGGGTCTCCCTTGCTCTTCTCAACTTCTTCCTCTCCCGACTTCTTGTTTTTTGGAATGGTGCACTTGAGGATGAAGTTGGCCAAAATTTGGGCTTTAATGGAAGATCTCGACCTCTATTGTATGTCTAGTTCTAAGAGTTCTAATGCCCACTTTTCGATCCATCCTAAAGTATCTAGTTGATGCAGTAATGCTTTTACTGGCTGATCTGTAAGCAGCACCACCATGTGGGCTTGGAAGTAGGGTCGGAGCTTCCTCATAGTAATGAGCAGTGTAAAAACCAACTTTTTCAACTTGGTATATTTGGTTTCCGCATCATGAAGGACTTTGCTGGTATAATAGATTAGTCTTTGCAGCCATCCTTTTTCTCGAATGAGAACTGCACTGATGGCCACTAGGGAGACAGCAAGATAAAGGAATAGCTCTTTGCCTAGTTAAGGTTTAGTGAGCAGAGGTGGAGAGCTAAGATATTTCTTTAATTCTTGGAAGGCTTCCTAGCATTCTGGGGTCCATTGAAAATTCTTTGGTTGCTTAAGGGTCTGGAAAAAGGGGAGATACCTCTCAACCGACCTAGAGATAAAATGATTAAGAAAGACTATTTTGTCGGTTAAGCACTGTACCTCTTTGACCATTTTTGGAGATGCCATTTCTAGGTCTGTCCTAATCTTCTCGGGATTCCCCTCGATGCCCCTACGAGAGACCATGAAGCCGAGGAACTTGCCAGCATGAAGGAAATCACGTAGGGTTTAAGCATGCATTTTTGAAATATTTTTGAATAAAATAGTAGTGGAAGAAAATATTAATCTAAAATTAATACTATGCATGCATTGATCATATCAAATAAACCTCACTCAAGATTAAACATGCTAATATGTGATAGAAAAATAAAATGCAATCAATTAGCAAATCAAATCTGCTGATTGATACGAGTTTAGAACTCGATACCTTTGCGCGGGTAGCTGATCTCTATGATTTGAATCCATCAAAAGAAGCTATGGTGTTATGCTATAGCTGCACACTCATTCGGCCTCTATGGATGATCCACACGGAGCTTCTGGTCCTGACCAGCTCCACCGGAGTGCTAGCTCCTCGTCGGAGCCTTCAACGACTGATCACGATCGATCTGATCGATCATATACTCTATGATTTATCAAATATTTTAAAAAATTAGAACATAAATATTAGAGGATGATGAAGAGGTGTTTCAAATTTTGTGGTGATTCAATGCTTATAGCACTCGATCTCTTCACCCGAACCCAGATTCCCAAAAATAGGGTTTCACTTGGCCTAAAAATCCTGATACACTAAAAATTCTATCACGCCCTCTTTGTGTGGAGTTTTTCTATGAAACAAGTTTTTATGGAAAGATAACTTTTAGATCTATAAACCCTATTTAGATCATATCTAAAAATTAAGTATCCTTAGAGGTAGAAATTAGAAGAGAAGAGAGGCATGAGTGAAAAGTAAAGTGCTATAGGACACTGCTCACCTTCACTCCAAAATTTTTTTTGCCAAAAAATAATGGCCAATCACTCTAATATTTTTACCAAGCAATGCTAACCCCTTTTGCTGCATGCACAAAAATTTTTATCATTTATTGACATGAATACCATTGGAAAAGCATATGGAAAAAAGATAAGAGTCGAGTGGTTGGGAGGTTTTAACCACTCACTTGATTTCAAAAATCAAATGAGCCTCTTATCTTTATCCAACGCCTCCTCCCATGTGTTTAACATGTAGAAGAATTCTCCTTCTATGTGCACATATTTTTATTTCTCCAAAAATATTTGACAAACAAAAGGGAGGGCATGGGAAGCAGATAAGGTTGGATTGGTTCCAACCTCCAATAAACTGAGTTGAATTCAAAACTCAACTTACATTGAACCGGTCCAACCCTTAGACCAAGACAGAAGTAGATAAGAGAGGGGGTGCAGAAATCTTTTTGGTGAGACAAAAGTTACATACAAAAATTTTGGGGCATGGAACAAGAGTGGAAAAGACAAAAATGCTGGGTGCATGGGAGAGTTTGAATTCAAACTTTATTTGACTTGGTGCTAATTGGTTTCAACCAAACTAACTAATCTAGACCCAATTAGATCAAGTTAAACCCAACCAAATTAAGCTTAGCCTAATCTAATAAAATTCTAATTAAATTAAAATTTAATTAGATCCAGGTCCTGATCAAATCAGGGTCAAAACTCCCATAGCAATTAGGTCATCTCATGACATGATCGGGTCAAATCTAATTGAATCAAATTCAATCGAACTTGATTAAATTCTCATCACTGAATCAAATTAAGCTAATCAGCAATTGAATTGCTAATTAATCCTTCAAAAATATTTGCGTCCAAATTGGATGGGTTACCGGACTATAGAGTCCTATTAACATAAAACTCCTGAAGAGTTTCAATCTAGTGGAACTCTTTAACCAAGTATCCCAAATGAATGAAACTCATGATCTTAGAGTCCCAAACTAGTGGGACTCATGATCAGAGAATCTTAGATGAGTAGGACTTAGAGTTTTAGTCCAGTGGAACTCTTGACCATAGTATTCTAGGTCATCAAGACTCATGATCAACCATCAGATCAGGTAGGAACTTCTTATATGTGTGACCCCATAAGCTCGAATCCTAAGCTGGTAGCATAAGAATCAATTTCCTATACCAATCGATGTGACCATATAGTGATGGTACCCGACATCCGGATAGGTCAAAAAGTCGCAATGCAACAATGACGAACCTATGGAATATGGTTACTGTATAATTCATCCCCTTGATCATGATGCTCAAAAGGATGATCTAGGATTTACTTTCAATCCTAAAATTTATCCATATTGTATTTCAAAATTTAGCATCCATCATATAGACTACCCCGATCGAGGATTTGCTAAATTAAAATATAGTGCTGCACTTGCTCCAACACTTCGAGGGATCAATCCCATCTTGACTCAGACACCGACAAGCCAAGTATTTGACTGCACCCAGTAGCCTTCCAATGAATTAAAAATTTAGGTAGTATGGTACCTAAGTATAGTGAGTTGCTTGCAAGTCACCGTGGTGGTCTCAAGTCCAAGGGACACTTATACCCATATTTTTTGGGACTAATCTTGATAGAAGAAAAGCTTCATAGTTGATCACATTCAATGCAGATGTATCCATACATCTCACTTGCATGCCATGCTAGTGTCTCAACACCATTGGTTACGAGGACAACCAACCTATATGGCATACAATAATCTATACTCGATAAATATTATCATCCCAAATAACAACGTATCTTTTGATCGTGAACAATTTAAGGACTAAATGACAAATCCTTCTTTGTTAAATCTAGATAGTTCTAAGGACTTCATCACAATATAGGAGTTCATTAGAAGAGAATAGAATTTATGATGAATAATGCCAAAATAACTTTTATTATTTGATAATTCATATATAAGTACAATAAGTAGCACAATCGTCAATAGGCTGATGATTGGCTTTGGGATATATTTTCAATAATCTTCCACTTGGACTAAAGCCAATCGGTGCAGAATATGATACCTATCTTCGACTTGAAGTTGTTGAACTCCTTCACCACAACAACTTTAGTGAATAAGTCAGCTAGGTTCTCCTTTCTGTCAATCTTTTGAAGGTCAGCATCACCTCGATCCATAATTTCTCAGACAAGATGGAAGCAGTGCAGAATATGCTTCGTCCGTTGGTGTGCCCTTGGTTTCTTTGCCTGAGCAATATCTCCAGAGCTATCACAATAGAGCAAAACTGGACCATCAAGAGAGGGTTCTACTCTAAGCTTGGTGATGAATTTTCTCAGCCATACCACTTCTTAGGCAGCATCTGATGCAGCGACATACTCTATCTCACAAACTGAAGCGACCATAGTGTGCTGCTTGAAACTCTTCCTGTAGATGGCCCCACCATTAAGGGTGAATATATATCTCGATACACTCTTGCTATCATCATGATCAAATTGAAAACTGGAGTCTATGAACCCCATCAGTTTCAAATCCAATTCATATATATAATCCACTAGTCCTTAGTATTTCTTATGTACATTAGGATGGTTTTAATAACCATCCAGTGGTTCTTTCCTAGATCAAATTGGTATCTACTCACTACCCCTAGTGAGTATGCCACATCTGGTCGTGTACATGTCATGGCATACATGATAGAATCCACCATCGAAGCATATGGTATTCTACTCATATGCTCTCTTTCTAGAGGTCTTGTCAGACAATCCCTTGTTGAAAGAGAAATTTTATGGCCTATCGGTAGATAGCCTTTCTTGAAATTCTTCATGCTGAACCATTTCAGCACAGTATCAACGTATGTTGACTGGAACAATCCAAGCAATCTTTTAGATCTATCTCTATAGATCTTCATTCTTATGATGTAGGAAGCTTCTCGCAGATCTTTCATGAAGAACTATGATGACAGCCAGATCTTTATTCCTTGCAATGCAGGAACATCATTTTCGATTAAGAGAATGTCATCTACATAAAATACTAGAAATACTATTGCTGAACCATTAGCCCACTTGTATATGCAGGGCACCTCTTCGTTCTTAATCAAGCCATATATTTTGATTGTTCTATCAAATCGTATGTTCCAGCTTCGAGATGACTGCTTATGTCCATAAATGGATTTTTGAAGCTTACACACCTTAGACTCATCTATGGATGTGAATCCTTCAAGTTGTATCATATACACCTCTTCATCCAGCTCTCCATTTAGAAAATCCATTTTCACATCTATCTGCTAGATTTCATAATCTAGATGGGCAGCGATAGCAAGCATAATCTGAATGGACTTGAGTATTGCCACAGAAGAGAACATCACATCATAGTCAATACCATAACGTTGACGATATCTCTTGGCAATCAGACAAGCTTTATAGGTCTCCATCTTTCCATCTGCACCCCTTTTCTTTTTGAAGATCCACTTACACCCTATGGATTTTATCCCTTCAGGTGGGTCAACCAATGTCCATACATCATTGACCTTCATGGATTTCATTTTGAATTTCATAGCCTCAAGCCATTTCTCAGAGTCGGATCTCTGCATTGCATCCATATAGGTGATTGGGTCCTAATCGTACTCATCAAGTTCAATAGGATCCCCGTCCCAGACTAGAAAACCATAGTATCTATTCGATTGACGTGGTACTCTACCAGATCATCTTAAGGATGCATCTACAATGGGTTCTGGCTCTGATCTAATCAGATCTAGCTTAGGTTCAACAACTTGTATCTGTTCTTCCATCATCATACTTCATCAAGTTCGACCTTAGAGGCATTAGTTCCTTCGCCAAGAAACTCCTTTTCTAAAAAGACTACCTGAAGGCTGATAAATACTTTTTGATCATCAGCAAGGTAGAAGTAGTACCCTTTGGTTTCCTTTAGGTAACCTATAAAATTACACTTATCAGACCTAGGTCCAAGCTTATCCGTCATTAAATATTTGATATAAGCCGGACACCCCCAAATCCTAAGGTGTGAAAGCATTGGCTTACGCCCTATCCATATCTCATATGGTGTTTTATTAACAGATTTACTCGAAACCCTATTTAGAATGTAACAAGCTGACTCGAGCGCATATCCCCATAGGGAGATCGGCAAACCAGCAAATCCCATCATGGATCAAACTATGTCCAACAGCATCTGATTTCTCCTTTCGGACACACCATTATGTTGTAGTGTTCCAAGAGGGGTCCATTGGGAAAGAATCCCATTCTCCCCAAGATATGTTAGAAACTCATTGGAAAGGTACTCACCCCCTCAGTCAGACCGAAGAGTTTTAATATTCTTTTCAGTTTGCTTTTTTACCTCATTTCTAAATAGTTTGAACATTTCAAATGACTCCGACTTATGCTTCATTAAATAGACGAACCCATACCTCGATAGATCATCTGTGAAGGTTATGAAGTAAAAATATCCACCTCTGACACTTAAGCTCATGGATCCACATACATCCAAATGTACTAGACTAAGGAGTTCAGTGGCTCATTTATCTTTTTTAGTAAAAGATGACTTGGTCATCTTACCAAAAAGATAGGACACATAGGTTAGAAGTGATTCACAATCACTAACCTTAAGAATTTCTTCTTGAGTTAACCTGTTAATTCTATTCTTGTTAACATAACCTAGCCTATAGTACCAAAGGTACACATCAGATACATCACTAATTCTAGGATATTTATCGGAGGATTGAACCATGTTAACAGACATAGAAAGTAAATAAATTTTGTTAATCAATTATCCAATCAAAATATCATTATAATTTTTTTTATTGATATTTCAAAATCATTCATGTCCAAAAGGCCTACAGAAATGACATTCAATAAGAAAGTTGGACAATAATGACATTCATTAAGAATAACTTTATTTGAATTGATTATAAGATTCATGATTCCTAAAGTTAGAATTGAAACTTGTCTTCCACCTCCAACGTTCAGGAACCTCTCGTCTTGATCAAATCTCTTACTGATCTACAATCTTGCATAGAATTACAAATATGATAAGGGCTTCCAGTATCTAATACCCAGGCAGTAGAATCAAATAAGAAAAAATTGCAAGGTGTTATCATATAATTACCTTGCCGAGCAACCACTTGCTTCTTCCTCGATCTGTTCGAGTCTAGGGAGGCAATGTACAGAGGATAGTTCCTCTTCCAGTGCCCCTGCTTCTTGTAGAAGAAGCACTCTGCCTGGCTTTGATTGGGCTTGCACTTCTTAGTCCGACCCTATGCAGTCATCCTCATGTTTGGCTGCACCTTCTTGTTCTTCTTCTTCTTGTTCTTCTTCCATTTCTTAAAGGATCGACGAACAGAAGAAGATCCTCCCACTACATTCACCATCTCCTTATGGAGTTGGTGATCCTTCTCAAAGTTTTGTAGCAACCTCAATAATCCATGATAGTTGACTGTAGGCTTTGTCATTCTAAAATGAGTTAGAAATATGAGGAAGGACTTGGGCAAGGAACTAAGGATCGCATCCTTACCGAGCTACTCATGCAGGGGCAAGCCCAGCTTTCTAAGGCGCTCAATCATCTCGATCATATACAATATATAATCGGTGACTAAGGTCCCATCCCTTATTTGAGTATTGAAAATAGTACAACTTATATTATGCCTTTCAACGTCATCAGGCATGCCAAAGGAGTCATTCAACATTTGAAGCATCTCCTATGGCTGGGCATTTTCAAACTTGCGACTGAACTCATCATTCATTACTGCCAACATTATACATCGAATAGTGGTGCGATCATTGAGCCACTTTTGATAAGTGTCTCGGACCACTCTCATAGTGTTCGAGGCTGACTCCTCAGGTGCAGGATCCATTATGACATAAAGGATCTGCTCAGGCTCCAAGATGATTTTTGACTTATGATACCAGCTATTGTAGTTGGATCCTATTAATTTGTCATTATCTAACAATGACCGAAGCGACAGGTTAGTGGCCATTTCTGCATAATAAGGAAAATCAAATCTAATTAGTATATGAATCAATTATCCTAAAGACTTGGACTTTAGTCTAAATGTTCTCTCACTATTTTATACGAATTGGTAGCCTCTACCTCCAATTCGAGAAATTACTTTAATTCCTTAGTGGGTACTAGAATGTACATAGACTATACACGAGTCCAACTTTGGTTGGTCAATCTATGTGCACCTATGGGTACGTTCAAAATTAATTATTTCTCTAAATAATTTTTAAAAATATCAATTTTGCCTCGAAGACCTAATTAGTAGGCTTTGGCCTCCACTAAAAAAGTCTGATTTGGTCCAACTACTAACATGACTATATTTGGTCTTATCTAACCAATAAATGATCAGGCCTGACTTTGGTCGGCCAATCTAACCACCATTAGAATGACTTAACCAAATCATCATTTTATGAATGATAATTTTATTAGTCAATAAGCACCAGACCTTTGGGCCTTCAGTGATTATCAAATTAATGAACCTATTATCACTCAACTTAATGGGAGGCTATGATTTAGTTATCTATATAACTATTTTATTTTTAAGGATCTAATAATTTTAGATGATTTAGTTAACTTATTTAAGAAAAGTGAGCCAATTTTGATTCTCCCTCTGACTTCATTAAGTCAGATAAAAAAGAATCTAATCTAAGCTGGCATTAAGAGCACCTAAATCAGTTAGACTGATTTACCTAATTGACATGGGTGAGCTCGAATCGCCAAGTGATCTAATCAAAACCTAACTCACCAGGAAGGCCAGGTAAGTTAGGTTAGTGGAAGGGATATGCCATTAACTCGTGAAAGACTGAATCAGTACGAGTAGCTCCCAATTAAAAACCACTGGTCAAACTGCCAAACCTACCTTAGACACCATCCAGTTTATTAGTTTTAATTTGACCATCCTAGTAATTTTGGTTTCGACTGTGTAGCCTTGAATCAAGTCCATTTGGTCCTCATTAAAGGCATGGACTTGACCAACTACAACTATTGTAATTGAGTCTATAGAATTCTTGATCTAATTTAAATTAACATTTAATTAGATTTGATCAATTACTCTAATTTAGTCTACTCTTTAACTAACCTTAGGTCTAACCCAATTTATGGACCTAATTCAACTAACCTAATAACCCACATTTTATGATTAATGACTTAGAGCCTTAATTCATAATTTTAGACACTAAATCATTATACTTAATATTTAATTATATTTATGCGCTATGGGTTAGGGTTTAGTAACTGGATCTCTGCACCTAGGTCAAGTGTGGAAATTCATGTAAAACGATAAAGGGAAGGTTAGGATGCTCAGCATAGCAAAAAAAAAAAAGCCAGTGTGAAAGCTACCTTAATTCATGAGTATAAAATTGAGAATATATAGAAAATTAACCAAAATAGGTGATAAGAGAGGATACTTTTATCCTTTAATTTAATACTGAAATACTAAAGTTAGTCATCACGAACACAAGTGCTATAGATCTTTGATGTATTCTAAGAAAGTTTTTAATTATATAAACTGAAAAATTTGCTTCTGAAGCTCAATGCTTAATTAGCAGTATTTTCTAAATTTTTTGACCTTTACTCCTAGATTTTATCTTTGTGTTGGATAATCCTATTAAAACATGATATTAAATAAAACATTGCTAAGGGACTAGCAATGACTAAGTTGGGGGGTGTGATAAGTGGTAAAAATATACTAATAAAAATATTAAATTATAAAATAACTTAATTTATTTCTTTAAAAAATGATATTTTTATTAATTTTATATAGGAAAGAAGGCCACCAATATAAAGATCTTATTTTTTTGATTCAGATGAAATAAATTTCAGACAGAACGGACTTCAAATGAGCCCAAAATTGAATTTCAAAAAAAAAAAAAGAAGAGCCGGTCCGACTCAAATCAGTTCAGAAAAATTGGCTCAGCAAACTACCTAGTTCGATCGCACTAGCAAACTGACCCACTGATGTAGCGCTGACGTTAGGATGACGTCGGCAATTTTTGCGGCGCATAGTGGACCAACTTAAGGGCATTTTGAGAATTTTACATGAAGAAGAGCGCTCTGATTGGCTGAAGAATGCAGCGGTCCATGCAACACCAAGCTCGTGCATGATCTATAGAGGGCAATTTGGGAATTTTTTGATCCGACGGGCACTTTTTAATGAGATTTGATCGGATGGTCGAAAAGCATGCGCTAACGAACGGCATCCGCAGCTCCCGGTCGAGATCCAAGGACTGAGATTCATCCCGATGTTAAACTAAAAATCAAAAGTCTTCTTTGTGCATGATCGAATGGTCTAGAATCAATCCAACAATTGATCCGATGGCTGGCATGAATTTTGACTTGATCTAGGATATTTTAAAGAATTTTTAAGTGATTTTTGGATAGTTTGATCAACATCCAATGGTCAAAATCTTCCAAAATCCTAATTTGAGTTGTTTTGAGAGTTTTAAACCTAATTTCTAAAGGATTTTGGGAAAAAATTGATTTCTTAGCCTATAAAAATAGAGGACCTGCGGTTGCTGTATAAAAAGAGAGAGGGAGAGTCAGAGAAATAAAAAAAAAATGGGTGAGTGAGAGAAATAGAAAAAGAAAAACAAGAGAAAGAGAGGAGAGAGGTAAAAAGAGAAGAGAGATTTTTAAGAGAAAGAATAAGAGTTTTAATTTTTTTCTTCCGACAATCAGAACAGTGATCAAGGAGCTTCTTCTTCTTCTTCACCAAGTTGTCCACACCAAGAGCGACGGACAATCAATTTCAGCAATCAAATAGTCTAATTTCTTTATGCTTTTTATTTTATTTACTATTTTTGAACTTGTTATCATGAACTAATTTTTTTACTAAGGCTAAGATGTAGCCACTCTTTTGATGCAATATTCAGTATGATTTATTTTTAATTTTTAATTTTATTCATGAAGAGTATATAAATCTGATCCTAATGCTTTTAGATTACTGGCAATCTTCTAATTGATCTGATGAACATAGATGTTACGGATCAAGTACATCTACGTTATTGCTTCTTGATTATATATCTTGTATTATGAATCAAATTAGAATTCATATACATGCAGAAATTTTAGTGCGCTTTGGACGCAGCGTATTTTAATTAGAGGGTTTCACAAAATCTAATGCATTAATATTTATTTAAATTACACCTGGACCAAAAGATAATTAATAAATATTGATAGTTTTGCTACACCTAGACCAAAGGGTAGTTAATAAATTAGGAGACTCCACCGTCACATGAAATAAAATTAATCTAATAACCTAAATATTGTATTGACTAAGTTGGTGAACCGATTGCCTTAGTAAAATATTGCTCTTAAATTTAAAATCCTAATAATTACACTCTCTATATTTCCTTAAATTTTTTAATTATTTCTTTATTTTATTCTTTAATTTCTTATTCTCATAAATCGATCTTCTAAATAAAGCATAGGAAAGAGCTTTTTAGTACTTATTTTTCAATCCTCTAGGGATGATACTCTACTAATTTACTTTATTATCTGATCGACTGGTGCACTTGCCATAGCTATAGATTACCATGCATCAATTTATTCATAGTCTTCTAATGGTCCTTTCAATTTCTAGATCTAAAGGTAGTAAGTTATTATATCCAGTACATGTCATGCACTGAATAATTTTTTTTTAACAAAAAGTAATAAAAATTAAAAATAAACTTCTAAAGTAAAGTTAGGATCAAAATTTTAATATTATTTTAGACACAATCTCCGACAACGGCACCAAAAACTTGATGCATGCTAATCTGTAGCTATGGCAAGTGCACCAATCGATCAAGAAATAAAGTGAATGAGTAGAGTATCGTCCCTAGAGGATTGAAAAATAAATACTGAAAAGCTCTTTCCTATGCTTTATTTAGAAAATCGATTTATGAGAATAAAAAATTAAAGAACAAAATAATGAAATAATTAAAAATTTTAAGAAAATAGAGAGAGTGTAATTATTAGGGTTTTAAATTTAAGAGCAATATTTTACTAAGGCAATCGATTCACCAACTCAGTCAATACAATATTCAGGTTATTAGATTAATTTTATTTCATGTGATGATGGAGTCTCCTAATTTATTCACTACCTTTTGGTCCAGACGTAGCAAAACTATCAATATCTATAAATTATCCTTTGGACCAGGTGTAATTTAAATAAATATTAATGCATTAAATTTTGTGAAACCCTCTAATTAAAATACGCTGTGTCCAAAGCACACTAAAATTCCTGCATGAATATGAATTCTAATTTGATTCATAATATAAGGTATATAATCAAGAAGCAATAACATAGATGTACTTGGTCCATAAGATCTATGTTCATCAGATCAATTAGAAAATGGCTAGTAATCTAAAAGTATTAAGATCATATTTATATACTCCTCATGAATAAAATTAAAAATTAAAAATAAATCATACTGAATATTACATCAAAAGAGTGGCTACACCCTAGCCTTAGTTAAAGAAAATTTAGTTCATGATAACAAGTTCAAAAATAATAAATAAAATAAAAATCATAAAAAAATTAGACTGTTTGATTGCTGAAATTGATTGTCCGTTGCTCTTGGTGTGGAGAACTTGGTGAAGAAGAAGAAGCTCCTTGATCACTATTCTGATTGTCGGAAGAAAAAAATTAAAACTCTTTTCCTTTCTCTCAAAAATCTCTCTTCTCTTTCTACCTCTCTCCTCTCTTTCTCTTCTTTTTCTTTTTTTATTTCTCTCACTCACCCTTTTTTTTTATTTCTCTGACTCTCCCTCTCTCTTTTTTTACGGCAATAGCAGGTCCTCTATTTTTATAGGCTATGAAATCGATTTTTCCTCAAAATCATTTAGAAATTAGGTTTAAAACTCTCAAAATAGCTCAAATTAAAATTTTGGAAGATTTTGACTGTTGGATGTTGATCAAACGATTCAAAAATCACTTAAAAACTCTTTAAAATATCCCAGATCAAGTCAGAATTTATGCCAGCCATCAGATCAATCATTGGAATGAATCTGGATCGTCCAATCTTGCACAAAGAAGGCTTCTAATCTTTAGTTTAACGTTGGGATGAATCTCAGCTGTTGGATCTTGATCGGGAGCTACGGATGCCGTTCGTCAGCGCATGCTTTTCGACCGTCCGATCAAATCTCAGTGAATGGCGCCTATCGGATCAAAAAAATTACCAAATTGCCTTCTGTAGACCATGCACGAGTTCGGTGCTGCGTGGACCGCCACATTCTTTAGCCAATCGAAGCATGCTTCTTCATGTGAAATTCCCAAAATGCCCTTAAGTCGGTCCATCGTGCACTGCAAAAATTGCCGACATCATCTTGACGTCAGCGCTGCATCAGCGGGTTGGTCTGTTGGTGTGGTCGAACCAGGCGATCTGCTGAACCAATTTTTTGAACCAATTTAAGCCAGACTGGCTCTTTTTTTTTTTTTGAAATTCAATTTCGGACTCGTTTGAAGTTCATTTTGCCTGAAATTTATTTAATCTGAACCAAAAAAATAAGATCTTCATATTGGTGGCCTTCGTTCCTATATCAGATTAATAAAAATATTAATTTCTAAATAAATAGATTAATTTATTTTATAATTTAATACATTCCTTAGTATTTTTTTATCACTTATCATTCGGCATTTCAAAAATATTTTTTAAATTTTTAAAAAGTTTTTTATAACTTAGCATTTTTCACCAATTGAGTCAACTCACTTTAAAATTAAATCGGCTCAATTCACAAATAACACTAGTTGTAGGATTTAATTTGAAACTATGTACAGTACATAATACTAAATCATGAATCAAAATTTATCTAATTATGTATTCATGATCATAAATTAGATTAAAGTCTAATATAATCAGATCATAAAAATATTAGATCAAATCTAAGATTTTATGACTAATAATATAGATCAGCAACGTACCAAGATAACCTTTTCACTATAGGGGGTAAACTCTATAGCAAGATAACCAGCAGTCCATAGATCTTAATTTTAATTTTTAGATCTAATTAATTAGATTATTAGATTAATATTTAAATTAAATCTAAATTATCAATCTAAAATATGCAAGCATATCATGTTTAGCGAACCTGCTCTGATACGATTTGAAGGAAATCGCGTAGGGTTTAAGCATGCATTTTCAAAACTTTTTTAAATAAAATAATAGTAGAAGCAAATACTAATCTAAAATTAATACTATACATGCATTGATCATATTAAATAAATCCCACTCAAGATCTAAACATGCTAATATGTGACAGAAAAATAAAATGCATTCGATTAGCAAATCGAATCTGCCGATCGATATGAGTTTAGAAATTGATACCTTTTCACAGATAGCTGATCTCCATGATCTGAATTCATCAAAAGAAGCTATGGTGTTATGCTATAACTGCACACTCGTTCGACCTCTATGGATAGTCCACATAGAGCTTCTAGTCCTGACCAGCTCCATTGGAGTGCTAGCTCCTTGTTGGGGTCTTCGATGGCTGATCACAATCTATCCAATTGATCATATACTTTCTGATTTTTTAGATACTCTAAAAAATTCAAACATAAATATTAGAGGATAATGAAGAGGTTTTTCAAATTTGGTGGTGATCCGATGTTCACAGCACTCGATCTCTCCACCCAAATCCAAATTCCCAAAACTAGAGTTTCACTCGGCCCAAAAACCCTGACAAACTAAAAATACTATCACGCCCTCTCTGTGTGGAGTTCTTCTATGAAATAGTTTTTATGAAAAGATGAATTTTAGATCTATAAATTCTGTTTAGATCATATCCAAAAATTAGGTATCCTTAGAGGTCAAAATCAGAAGAGAATAGAGGTATGAGGGAAAAGTAAAGTGCTGTAGGACCCTACTCACCTGCACTGTAAGATTTTTTTTTATCCAAAACTAATGCCTAATCACTTTGATATTCTTACCATGTAATTCTAACCCCTTATATTGCATGCACAAAAATTCTCATAATTTATTGACGTGAATACCATGCAAAAAGCACATGAAAAAAAGATAATAGTTAAGTGGTTGGGAGGTTTTAACCACTCACTTGATTTCAAAAATCAAATGAGCCTCTTATCTTTATCCAACACCTCCTCCCATGTGTTTAACATGTAGAAGGACTCTCCTTCTATGTGTGCACATTTTTATTTCTCCAAAAATATTTGACAAACAAAAGGGAGGGCATGGGAAGTACATAAGGTTGGATTGGTTCCAACCTCCAACAAACTAAGTTGAATTCAAAACTCAACTTACTTTGAATCGGTCCAACCCTTGGACCAGGTCAAAAATAGATAAGAGAAGGGGTGCAAAAACCTTCTGGGTGAGACAAAAGTTACGTACAAAAATTTTGGGGCATGGAACAAGAGTGAAAAAGTGAAAAATGGTGGGCATATAGGAGAGTTTGAATTCAAACATTATTTGACTTGATCCTAATTGGTTTCAATCAAACCAATTAATCTAGACCCAATTAGACCAAATTAAACCAAACCAAAGTAGGCTTAGCCTAATCCAATAAAATTCTAATCAAATTAGATATTAATTAGGTCTAGATCTTGATCAAATCAGAGTCAAAACTTCCATAGCGATTAGATCATCTCATGACCTGATCGGGTCAAATCCAATTGAATTAAATTCAATCTGACTTGATCGAATTCTCATCATTTAATCAAATTAAGCTAATCAATAATTAAATTACTAATTAATCCTCTAAAAATATTTGAGTCTAAATTGAATGGGTTATCGGACAATAGAGTCCCATCAACATGAAACTCTCGAAGAGTCCCAATCCTGTGGGACTCTTGAATCCAGTATCCCAAATGAATGAAACTCATGATCTTAGAGTCTCAAACTAGTGGAACTCTTAATCAGAGAGTCTTAGATGAGTAGTACTCAGAGTCTCAATCCAGTGGGACTCTTGATCATAGAGTTTTAGTCTAGTGGGACTCTTGACCATAGTGTCCTAGGTCATCAAGACTCATGATCAGCCATCAGATTAGGTAGGACTTCTTATGTATGTGACCCCATAGGTTCAAATCCTAAGCTGGTAGCATAAGAATCAATTTTTCGTATTGTAATGATACCCAACATCCGGATAGGTCGAAAAGTCACAATGTAATAATGACGAACCTATGGAATATGGTTATTGTATAATTCATCTCCTTGATCACGATGCTCAAAAGGATGATCTAGGATTTACTATCAATCCTAAAATTCATCCACATTATATTTTAAAATTTAGTGTCCATCATATGGACTACCCCGACCGAGAATTTGCTAAATTGAAATACAGCGATGCACTTGCTCCAACACTTGAAGGGATCAATCCCATCTTGACTCACACACCGACAAGCCAAGTACTTGATTGCACCCAGTAGCCTTCTATCACTGAATTACAAATTCATGTAGTCCATTACCTAAGTATAGTGAGTTGCTTGTAAGTCACCATGGTCGTCTCAGATCTAAGGGATACTTATACCCATATTCTTCGGGGCTAATCTTGACAGAAGAAAAGCTCCGAAGTTGGTTATGTTCAGTATAGATATACCCATATATCTCACTTATATGCCATGCCAGTGTCTCAACACTCCTTGGTTATGAGGACAATCAATCGATATGGCACACAACGACCTATACTCGATAAACATTGTCATCCTAAATAACAACGTATCTTTTGGTCATGAACAATTTAAGAACTAAATGATAAATCCTCCTTTGTCAAATCTTGATAGTCCTAAGAACTTCATCACAACATAGGAGTTCATTAGAAGATAATAAAATTTATGATAAAAAATGTCAAAATAACTTTTATTATTTGATATTTCATATATAAGTACAATAAGTAGTACAACCGTCAATAGGCTGATGATTGACTTTGGGATATATTTTCAATAAGTAGCATAATCCAGGACTGTCCTAATCTTCTCGGGATTTGCCACGATGCCCCTACGGGAGACCATGAAGCCAAGGAATTTGTCGGCAGTGATTCTGAAAGCAACTTCATTAGGTTTAGCTTCATCTTGTACTGATGAAGGGTATCAAAGGTTTCCTGAAGGTCCACTATGTGGTCTGAAATTACCTAACTTTTGATAAACATATCATCAACATAGGCCTCCATATTCCAACAGATCTAGTCTTTGAACACGTGGCTTCTGTATTTTTTAATCCGAAGGGCATTATCCTATAACAAATGAGCCCATGGTCAGTAATAAAGGCTATTTTTCTCTCATCTTCAGGAGCCATATGGATTTGATTATAGCCAGAGAAAGCATTCATGAAGCTGAGGAGCTCATGTCCCGAAGTGGCATCAACCAATTAATCGATCCAAGATAGCGGCTAGTTGTCTTTTAAGCACGCCTTGTTCAGTTCAGTGAAGTCGATGCACATGCACCACTTTTCATTGGCTTTCTTCACCAAGATGATGTTCGCCAGTCAATCAGGGTACATCGTCTCTCTAATGTAGCCAGCTTTGATCAACTTGTCCAACTCCTCATAATGGCCTTCTGGCATTTTGGAGTGAAATCTCGCTTCTTTTGCTTAATTAGATGACAGGACGGATCCACCCTCAGGTAGTGGGCCATCACTTCTGAATCGATCCCAGGCATGTCTGCAACCAGGCAAAAAGATTTACATTTGCCTATAAAAGTGTAGTTAGTTGGCTTTTCGTTACCTAATCATGGTTGGAATCGATCTTCATGATTTGATGAGGACGTTTTTTCCCTCAATGGAATCTCCAAGAGTTCATCAGATGGCTGAACATAGCCTTCCATCAAATCATTCCAAGCATCTAGCCCTATTTGGAGTTCAGGCTGGATCTTGACCTTATCTTTCGATTGGAGTTTAGCTGCGAAACACTATCGTGCCACCATTTGATTGCCTTGAATTTTCCTTACACTATTGGTTGTCAGGAGTTTGACCATAAGATGGTAATTGGACACCATGGCCTTCAGTGTCTAGAGGCTAGGTCGCTCGAGGGTTGCCTTATAAGCTGAAGGCAGTTTCACGACAAGGAAGTCCACCAGAATCATCACTCACTAAGGCAGAGTATCTACGATGATGGGCAACATGATGATGCCCTCTAGAATTACTACGCTTCTAGAGAATCCTTAGATCAGTATATCAAATCTACTTAATCAATCAAAAAAAAATTCTATATGGGAAAAGAAGAAAACGTACAAAATGTCAACTAAGCTTCCATTATCAAAGAATGCATGGTGTACATTATAATCAGCAATGTTTGATGAGACAACCATTGCATCATTATGTGGTTGCTCTACATCCTCCACATCTTGCTTAGTGAAGGTTATTGCTTCTCCAAGTCCATCCTCAAGCCTCAATTTCTTGGCCGCCACTGGTTCAGATGACCCCCCAGTGATCATATGGATTTTGCCTTGGAGGGGTTGCTCTTCCACTATTGTTGGCTCCTCTTCCTCTCGAGCTGGTGCTAGCATTGAAAGCTAAAGTTGGCGAGGTGGTTGTTGAGCTCTTGGAGGGGGTCGACATGGAGGAGTTCTTCCTCGAACAAAATGGTTGAGCCTCCCCTCTCGAATGATCATTTCAATTGCATCGCAAAGGATACGGCAATCTTCAGTATCATGATTGTGGTCATGATGGTAGAAGCAATACCTTATTGGGTCATGATGCTCTAGCTTTGTTCACATCTTAGGAGGCTAGGAAAGCTCGGAATGGATCTCCATCAAAACTTCCCTCCGAGTTGCATTCAAAGGCATATAATTATGATACCGCCTCAAGGAAGAACGTTGTCGATCTCTTCTTTATAGACTTAGAGAGCGGCGATTTTTGGATTGGCCTCCACCCCTCTATTATTTTTGGGGTGGAGATTGGGAGAGCTGGTGAGAAGTCTCTTTTCTCCTCGGTGAGCATTCTTTATTCGCTCTAACTGCTACATCATTGATTGGGATATCTTTGGTGAAAGCCTCTTCTAAATGGAAGTACTTTCTTGCCCGATATAACATTCCAGCATAATCTTGAGAAAAAAAATTTATTAGTGACCATTTTAGGTTGTTCTTTAGTAACAGTAACCCGCCCATCAGGATGGTCATTAAGAATCGATTGATCTAGGTCACAGACTTCAAGGGTTGCTGCATTAAAATAGCTTACATAGTTATGGATCGATTTCCCCTCTCATTGGTGGATTGTGTTGAGGTAGTCGGACTATTTTTGCTGCTTGTGGCTACTAACAAAATATGCAGCCAAAGCCTAGCTTGACTCTTCAAAAGAGTGGATGGAGGCTGGTTTTAGATTGGAGTACCACTATCGGGCTGCCCTTTAAGAGTTGCAGGGAATGTTCGAGAGAAGATAGCATTAGATGCTCCTTAGAAGAGTAGTGCTACTTTGAAGATTTCCACATGATCGATGGGGTCAGTGGTCCCATCGTAAGTTTCAAACTAAGGCAACTTGAAATTTGGTAGAAGCGGCTCCCTCAAGATCCTCTCGTTGAAGGGAGGCTCACCATTGAATCCATCATAAGGCCTGGAGGAGGAAGCTTTATTGATGGCCTCAATTTGCTTATCAAGCTCTTGAAGCTTCTTCTCCAGAATCTGATCCTAGATAGTACACACCTCTGATTGTTGAGGCGAGTGACGACTGGGGGTAGAGTCGAGCCTGGATTGCGGTCTAAGGAACTATGGAAGAGTTTGCTTCCTCCTCAAACTTTGAGGGAGTGTCCGAGGAGGGTTGGCCTATGGTTGTAGATGGGAGGCTGATAGTTGAGGTGGCACCATGGTAGGGGGTGCAGTTAGAACCACCAAATGAAATATAGGTTGCACCATAGAGAGAGGTGTAGGGATAGCCTGACTCGACTGTGATGACTTCGGAGGAGGCATAAAAGCATTTTGGACTATCTGAACGATAGCCGTCAAAGTATTAACCTATAGGAGGAGCAGGTTGAACTGATCCATCATCACGGGGTCTGATTAAGGTGGTGGAGAAACTTCAACCACAGAGGGCTGGGCGAGATCACCACCTCTGAGCTCTACCTGATGGGGGGTGGCAGCATCAATGAGGCGCGATGATGCCTTTTTGAATGGCATGTTTGAATGTTGGCCCTTCCTCTATTTGTTGTTGCTTAAAATTGGGTGCTTTGGGAGTGGAGCGGTTGGCTACATGTAGAAATCCTGGAGTGATCTGCAAAATAAAGTTTGAGCTAGAGGATTGAATTTTGATGAGGACCCTCTGACGCTCAAGTTAGTAGAGAACCAAAAAGCAACAATGGGTTCTCTTAGAGGAATTACTCACTTACCTAGATCCTTGAGGCTTATGGTATTTGCAGAAGGAGCGCATCCTGGACGTTACACTATTGCGCTAATTCTAGGCTATTAATTTTGCTATTTCGGGATCAAGGCTACTCTTCTCGAACAGGAAAACCATCACTGACATGATCAAAGTGCCCTAATAATTTCCCAAAGTTTAGTTGGAGCGAAGAACAGCTTGATCATGGATAGAGTACAGCTGGACTTTCATTTACCTTCAAAAAGAGCTGTTAAGGGCGTCTAAGAGTCAAGTGTCCGAGGTAGTCTAGAAAAGCAAGCACGCTATTATAAGATTAGCTCAATGATGCACTTCGGCTTGCTCTCTAGGTCAGAGAAGGTGTGGGTGGTCTTGGTACCTCAGAATACTAAGGTCTTCATACTAATCCGAGGTAATCCAGGTGTCAACCAGATCAATCCAAGATGTTTATGTAACTATTGTAACAATAATGATTATAAGTTTATATATTGTTTACTTATTTAGTATAAATTAGTATTATAAATTGATAATAGTAATATCTTTTTCAAAGGATAGTTTAGTAAAAATGTTATGTAAATATCATCCATCCTTCCTTCTGTTCTTCCTATACTAAATAGAAAAAAAAAATACTTTAATCCATCCTTCCATGTTTTACCAAATATATGAAAGGATGGATGGATCTTCCATCCATCCTCTTCCTTATCCATCCTTCCTTCTCTATCCATCTTTTCTTCAATCTATCCTTCATACCAAATAGAGGGTTAAAGCTCTAATTTATTAGGCAAAACTGGTCACCATCTATCCATCCTCTTCCTCCAACCATTCTTCATCCTCCATCCATCCTTCCTTCAATCCATCCTTCATACCAAACAGAAGGTTTAAATGTAGCATCCCGGACTAGCAAAATAGTAAATTAAAAGTTTTTTGTTCAAGTATGTGTGGTATAGCAATTTATGTATCACATGCTTGAGTATTTGAGCATATATTATGTAGTAGTGATGAAGCATTAAAAATTTAATTTATGGATTTAAAAGAAGAATGATTGGAAAAAGGGATATAGAATAATAACACTGGAGTTGAATTTTGGTGATTTTCGAGCATTAAAGTTTTGAGTGCAAATTATGACTATCTATCATTTCGAGTTGTGAAAATTTTCTAACTCGGGAATCTAGTACTTGTATAGGAAGCTATATAAAATATGTATTTTCTTAGAATTAAAATTAATGGTAATTGATCCTTAGGTATTAGTGAGTTACAAAGTAATTTTTAATGGATTTTGAGATCTTTTAAGATATTCATTCTGAGGAAAGAAAATTTTAAAAGTTTCGAGTTTCGAAAAATTTGAACTAGAACCCACGTTTTGGTATTTGATTCTTAAGAATTTTGATTTTTTGATATTTTTATTGAATCCAAATGGGGGGCTATTTCCTTATTTACATTTATGTTTTGAAATTAATAAAAAGTAAAATAAATGAAGACATTAACTTTGAAGAGTGTTGAGCAATCAGTGTGGTCAGAGGTAAAATTTTGAAGAGCAGGAGTGTCCAAGCTGATCCAAATTAAAATTGAGTTGATCCGAGTCTCAGGCAAAAGAAATGAGTATTCTATTTTTTTGAGAGAGCCAGCTTAATTTGAGTTGCGAGCTGACCCAGCTGACAATCGAACTGGCTCGATTTGGGGCTGAGCTAGCTTGGTCAACGGGAATAGAAGAGCAGTGCTAGCCATGGGGTTTTAAAAAAGAGTTTTCAAATGAATTCTTTTGGAAATAACTTAATAGGTGGCTTCCTTGGGTTGTGCCATGTAATTAGAAGAGAGAGGGAGAGGTGTGTTGGCTTCTTGATGGGCTGACACCTAACAAATTCTATTATTTCTTTTAAAATAAAAGCCACCATTCCTTTTGTTTGCTATCCTGAGTTTCTATATTAAACAGAAGTGCTAGAGGAGAGAAGCGGGATCGGAGGAGGTTCTATTCTCAGTTAGAAATCAAAGAAGATTTAGCTAGGAAGAGATAATTTAGTAGATAGTTGGATTGAAGGAGAAAAGTTGCTAAACTAAGAAGAAGATGCTTGTATTGCTGACAACAGGATTTTAAACTATTGAAGGTAAGAATCCTAAGCCCTAAGTTAGATTTAAATTAATCTTTGAAGTGTTATAAGCAAATAGGAGGTTATGGTAAAGCTAGTTATATGATGTAAACATAAATTAAGGATGAATTGTTGCTGTTTATCTTGATGAAAGTTATTTAAATAGTCTTAGCAAATAATTGAATGTTATCGACTGATTTGGAAAATAGTTGTGTGAATAAAAATATAGTTGAATCACTAAAAATTTCCTAAAATATGTTGAAGGTTAACAACACCTAAGCTAAAGCAAGCAAGATAGGATTAAAATAAGTGATGGAAAGGCTAAAGAGTCAACCTAAAAACAAAGTATATGCTCCTATATTTTTGTATCATGATGGATTGTATTAATCAACGTATATTACTATTATAGGAAGAGAGAAAGTTCCTAAAGAGTACTTTTAGGAAACTTGGTATCAAAGTGGAATAGTAGCTAGTAGCCTATGGAGGTGAGTGGGTTTTCATATCTAGCCTTGGTGCTTTACTTATTATATCTTATTATGAAAACAACTTATTTTAGAAAGTAGTTAACTTTGGTATTTTTTAGTTTATATATGTACTTGTGCAAACATGAAAGTAGGGATTGAAATTATTGGCTTTTACTATTCAGCTTTGGAAAATTTTAGCTTATTTGATTTTTGGAAAAGATTACCCATAGGAGTGATTAACCTACGAAGTGCATCCTTGTATTGCATGAGCATTTGCATTGGCATGAGCTGGCACCTGCACAGTCTACATTTGTGAAATCCAGTGGGGCTTGGTAGTGTATCAGAATGCCCAATGGAGCTTGGCAGATATTTGTCAATGTATCAAAATGCCCAGTGGTGCTCATTTACATCATATGGCATCATGACATACTACTTATCGATTATCTTGGAAGGGGTGCTCTGGGATTTAGTCGATGGATGCTGAGAAGGAAGCATACATTGGCAGCTCATGGTTTGATATTTTGCTTTAATCCGGTGGGGTATATTTCAGCTTTGAGAAGCTCTTTAGTATTTTGCTTAACTTGGAGGGATATATTTCATCTTTGAGAAGCTCTTTGGTATTTTGTTTAACCTGGTGGGGTATATTTCAGCTTTGTGAAGCTCCAAAAAGCAGTTCTTATATATCAATTTTTATTGTGCATATTTCAGCTTTGAGAATTATAAAAAGCAGTTCTTACATTTCAATTGTTATTGTGATGTTGAATTACAAGTTAAATATTTTCATTTTCTACTGTTAGATGGATTATTCACTCACTGAGACTTCTCCAAGTCTCATCTCTCACTCTTTTATTTGAAGTTTTGAGAGTAGTTGATTTTGAAGGTATGTTTTAGCATATGTACCAAGCCCTCTAGAGGAGGAAGTATTTTGGATGATATTAGCTTGTAAAAGAGATGTATTTTGGGTTGTAATGTACAGCTTAGTTAAATCAGAAACTGCTATGTGTATATACTATACTTTGTTCAAGAAAGGCATGTATTAAATAGATGATTAATGACTAGAATGTATGTATGAAATATGGTGTTCTTATTGAAACTCAGAGTTTGTTTATGTAATTTGATAAGTTATGAGTGGAGAAAATGGTAATTAGCAAGTCTAGAGAAATTAATTGAAATGCTTGTGATGAAAATGAATGGATGGTTCAGCTAAATTAAGCAGGTTATTAACTGATATATAGTTTAGTATAGTTATAGTTTAAAATTTTCTTAACTTTTAGATAAGGGTGGGGTGTGGCACCGTTACCCAGATTTACAGGTAGGGTGTTACACTACACCCGTCCTAGTCTTTCGGAGCCAACACCCTGGCTCCTCCCATGGCCCCCCAAGGCTTGGGAGCACCACACCAGATCCTACATGGATGGCACGAACACTATTAGAGGGGGCGCGGCTGGAACAAGTTCAGATGATAGGAGTGCTATTGGAGGGGGTGTGGGGAGTGCGGCTAGAAGTTCATCTATCCTCAGAATCTGTTGTTTGTTAGGACTGGACGAGTTGGAGCTTCAATGCTAAAAATCCTGTTATTCATCCTAAGTCAAAACGTAAAGTTAATGAAATAGTGCTTCTCTTTCTTGCCCAAGCTCATCCTATTAGACTTTAGGAGGCCTCGGGCAAGTTCTGCAATCAGGGGTTGCTGCTAAGAAGATCAGTAGGTTTCCATATAATGAAGGTTGGATGCTAAGGACTTTGATGGTGGTTATTTTATCCCCAACACTTGTTCCCCTACTTCTGAGTTTGAATCTTCGAATGAAGAGAGTACAAAAGTTATAGCAGTCGCAGTCCTTTATCGCCTTCCTACTCACGAGACATGAGAAAATCTTGCCTTTTTCCCCTGGTGCCAAAGTTTTTTAATGGATGAATGACCCAAAGAGTCACCTTCTTTTGAAAACTCGTCTAGCATGGAGCTTTACGAACGGCACAGTTATTGCTCTATCTGGTGTTAGAGATCGGCATGATGGATAGGACACGTGGTAGGTTGGGACCGGCTAAGGTGGATCTATAATCAAAACTATTTTGGACTTCTTCCTATTATTTAAACCTTCTTTCTTTCCTCGACATCTCATCTCCATCAGAGTCCTCCCTTTCCTTCCTTCATTCTTTACTTCCTCTGAACATCCAGCTCTCCCTGTGCTATGATTTTTTGGCCATTGACATCCTTCTCCATCGCTTTCTGTCTTTCCATTTGCCTTCTTGAGTTCTTCGTCTGACTTAGATTTGTTTCTCATCCTTCTTCCTTGGTTTCTTTACTTTTTTGCTTGTCTTTCAAGTTTTCCTTGGATTTCTTAGGTGGGTTTCACTATCCTTTTCTTTCAAGATTTTACTATTCTTCTTTTTTCTTTTTTAAGGATTTTTTGGATTTATGTTGATCCAAATATCTTCGAAAGTGTCTTGGTCCTTTGGTTCTAGGAGCCTGGCTGACCCGAACACCCAAAATCTCGACTCTAGGGTAGAGGCCGAGCTTAGGATAGCACCTCATCTAATTTTTATGCTCAAAACCATTCCTTATTTCCTGCATCCCGATGACCTTTCTCTGATAATGATCCAGTATGGGGTACCTTCAGAGTATGAATTGAAGCTCCCTGGACCGAGCGACCAAGCTTGTGCTCTTTTCTTGGATCACTTTTGTTTGTACATTGAATCCCTTCATGCCAGACTTCATCTTTCGATTCCTCCTTTTATCATAGCTCTTTTCCGATTTCTAGATTTTTTCTTTGCTTCCATGATCGTAAATTCCTTTAGATTTATCATAGGTTTTCTTTTCCTTTATATGTTGACTAAAGTTCGAACATCCATCTCTTTGTTCCATAACTATTATACCTTCAAATACCATCCTACAGTCAAGGACTGGTGGTACCTGTCTTCCTATTTAGCAAGAATGGTTGCTTAAAAGTGTCCCTTCTTCTATTCATCACTAGAAGGAAATGTTTTTCTTTGTCTCGTGCTCATCTCTTAGGTTAGGACTTCCTCCTTGGGGGCAGCTGAGGGATTTTGTTCGTCAAGCTTCTAGTTTGGAGAAGAATGACCTTGGTTCTATCAGCAAGTTTAGGATTTTCCAAGCTCTTCTTCTTTCCGAACATATAAAAGATCAAACTCTGTTCAATCTAGGCCTGAGTCCCTTCAATCCAGCAGGTATATTTCTTAATTTCGTAGGTTACTTTCTTGTCTTTGCTTCTAATGGTAATTCATTTTTTATTGTAGAAATGGATGCTGGTGAACTTCAAAAGCTTTCTCAGGAGCTTTGAGCTCATAAAAGGAAGCGTGCTGTGCCTGGTGAGTCTTCAAAAAAGGCAAGGGTCGATGCTTCGACCTCCATCTTGGCACTACTGACGTCCCTGCAACCATTGCCGCCACCGAAGTTACAATTGCCACTGAGGTTGTAGCACTTCCAACCTCCTCAAGTCTTCTAATCAAGTTTGGAACTTTGGAACCTCCCACCGAGAAGAAAAAAGGAGCGGAGAAGAGAAGAGCGAAGATGGCCTCTAAAAATGTCAAGCGCATGACTCATCCTAGTGGGTCCAATGCTTCTAAAGAGGATTTGGGAGAAAATCCTTTCCACAATAGGGAGATCATCAAGGAATTGATTGATGGATGCACCTTGGCCGTGGTTGTGGATAAAATTATTGATGCCGATCTAGAGCAATGTACCTGGGACTCTTTAGGATCCTTCCTTGAGGTAATCGCTTTGCCTTTCTCCTTTGATTGACCTGTTTATGAACTTCTTCATTTGCATAACTCACTTTATTATTTTTGTAGATGGGCCACCAATTGATCACCAATATAAAGATGATGAACCTTATAAGGTCAAAGGTGGTGAAGATTCAAGAAGATCGTCAGGCTGAAATCAACCGCCTCCTTGAAGAGAAAGCCGAGGTTGACCGTCTCCTTGAAAAGAAAATAGCCAAGATTGGGAGCCTCCAGGAGATGGTACAAAGCGTTGAGCATGCCCTGATGAAAGCAAAGGATGAACTAAACCTGGAGATCAAGAGAAGGGAGAGGGTCGAAGCCAAAGTTTTTGAATTGAAGGAGCGGGTTTTAGGGCAACTTCGAGAGGTAAAGGCTCAGGCAGTGAAAGAGTTCAAGGCTTCTTTGAAGATGAAGGATATAAAAGTTGAGTGTGCTTAGTTGTCCTTCATCAAGAGGTATGAGCTTTGGCAGAAGAATGTGATCGATAGATTTTTTGAGCTCGACCTTAGCTTCTTGGATGAAGGAGCTTTTGATGATGAGGTAGGACCATCTTCCATAGCCGTCGATCTTCCATCGGTCGATCCTTCCTCCACTGCACCTCTTGTCACACCTGCTTCCTCTACTGTCGGAGAACCTGCACCAACTAAAGTCACACTAAACTCCTTTGCTACTCCTCCAGAGGTATGAGACCTCTTATTATTATACCCTTTTGATTTTTCCTTCTTTTCTATACTTAATGTACATTTTGATTAATAAAAATAAATCTTTTCTTTAAATATATTCTTGCATTATGATGATATATATATCTTTGCATACTAAATGCAGTCTTCTATCGAAGTCAATCCTCTATCTTAAGGTATTCTCTTGAAGGCTCATAACAAGCATTTAGAGAAAGAAGTTCACCAAACCAAAAAGAAGTTGAAGAAGGTAAAAGATGAACTTTAGAAGTCAAAGAAAAATTATTCGAAGGCCATAATTGAGATTACTCATCTTCATGAAGCACATAAAAAGGATTCCATGGATTATATTAACAAAAAATATCATCTGAAAGAAGAGCTTAAGGAGATTAAAAGATGCGTTGGTAAAAAGTCCTGGACCTTGACAGCCAAGATTTGCTCTCTTAAGGCCAAACTCCATGAAGCAAAAGAAAAAATCGATCAATTTGAGAGAGGTTCGACCTAGGCTCAAAGTCAAGTAGAATTTAGTTGGGATTGGTCCAAGAAGTTTTCTAATCTTCAAAAGCAATTAGATGATGCTGAAAAGGTATACGATACCTATCGGATCAGTTGGTGTGGGTAGATCAACGATTACGAAAAGAAACTCAAGATGGCAATCTCCGAGATAATGTAGCTTCAAAAGTGGTCGGTGGAGAAAGATCAGGCCAACTCAATAATAAACTTAGATGAAATTGCCACCTTGAAGAGTTCTCTTGGGGATCTCATGATAACTTTTGAGAGTACTGAGAAGGAACTTCGTGAACTCAAAATTCAAATGGTCTACTATGAGGGCTTAGTGAAGGATGCCGAGGCTAAGTCAGTGATTTTGCAGAAGAGGCTTAGAAAAGTGGAGGATGATCTTCGAAGGTCCAACAAATTACTAGGTGAGAGCTTAGCAGGGAGGAGGGACATCGAAGATAAAGTTGAAGATTTCAAATATTCCCTTGTATTAGCTGGGGCTGATAGTTCGAAATCTGAAGGTTCGGGACCTTCTTCTTAGGACTTCGACTAATCTTTCTTCTTCTTCTTCTTTTTTTGGGAATGGTCTTGTGGACCTCCATTGTAATGCATTTTATTTTAATGAAATAATATTTCTTTGATTTCTTCCTCACTATTGTCTCGATCGAATATTGGTAAACCTTTTTTTCGTGTTGCTTTTGATATTTGGGTTGCTTTTTAGAGTGATGTTCTTGGCCTATCAGCGTTATCTATATTCAGGGATCTCGTGACTTAGTTAGAAGCTGATACTTCCGTATCTAGGAACTAAGAGTCTTTATTCCATGCCTATAGTTAACTTCTTATTTAAAGACTTGGGGCTTTGTCAAGACGAGATCCTCTTATTTCTATCACAAATAAATGTTGCCTTTATCGAAACAAGGTCCTTCTCTCTATTCCTGACAAAGTCATTACGGGTACAAAAGGGCCATTGAGAGGGGCTCTCCCCATTACCTCTTGCTTATAAATAGAAGGTCTTCTATCCTCCATAAGGATCTTCTTCCATGTCAGGATGAGGTTCTCCTTCTGTTCCTGACGTGGTTGGCTTTCTTGCTTATTAGGATGAGGTTCTTCTCTTATTTCTAACAAGACTGCTAGGGCATAAAAGGATCACTGAAAGAGCCTCTCCCCTTCATTTCATGTCAAGATGAGGTTCTCCTTCTATTCCTGACATGGCAGACTTTTATCCTTATTAGGACAAGGTTCTTCTCCTATTCCTAATAAGGTTGTCGGGGCACAAAAGGACTGCTAAAAGGGCCTCTCCCCTTCATTGATGAGGTTCTCCTTCTATTCCTGACATGGTGGACTTTTATCCTTGTTAGGATGAGGTTCTCCTTCTATTTGTAATAAGATTGTTGGAGCACAAAAAGGCCACTAAAAGGGCCTCTCCCCTTCATTCTATGTGATGAGGCCCTCCTCCTATTTCTGATATGATAGACTTTTATCCTTATTAGGATGAGGTTTTCCTCCTATTTCTAACAAGATTTTAGGAGCACAAAAGTGAAGAAAAAATCCTAATTTTTCGGACCAGGTTCGTTTAGATCTGATTGGATCAAGAGATATATTTGAAAATTTTTTCTCTTTGATCCTAATCAGATCTGAAATATTTTCAGATCTGATTCTTATTATTTTAATAAATAAAATAAAATAAGATAAATTAAATCAAATTTAATTTACCTGATTTGGGTAATCCTATTACCCTGTGATGATCCTGTTGCAGCGGAAGGTTCTGGATCTAGCCACGCAAGCGCCTGGCCTCTACCGGTATCCACTCAGGTTGGATCTAGAGATCCTCTTCTTCTCTATCACACCTCCAAAAATTAGATCTGGATCTGATCTGGAGGATCTTCAAAACTCCTTTTGAAGATCAGCAGTCGTCCTTTGCAGCAGCGCAGCCTTCTTGCTTTTGATCGCCTTTCTCTTGATCTGAATCGCACCAACAAAAATCCAAAACTCCTTTTGGACGTGGAGAGGAGAGGGAGAAGATGGACTTGGCATGGAGAAGGAGGGGAGAGGCAGCCTTGGGGCGTGGAAATTGTGATTATCACTTTGAGTTGGGCGCAGGGTCTTATTTATAGACTAAGCTGTGATCCAACTCCTCTTCTTCCCAACCAATCACAACCCTTTGTGAAATCAGATCTAAATCTGATTGGTGGGAATAGAGTCCCCTGGATTCCTCCTTAGAGGGCGCCTAAGACCAGTCAAACTTGGATTCTTAGAAGAACTCTAATTGGAATCCAAAAAGGAGATGGAGTCCTTGTCCAACAAGGACTCCTAGGCGCCTCCAACTTGGGCACACGCCAAGGGTGGCGTGCGCCCTCCTCCTTGCCAGGTTCTGGTAGGGGGACAGGCCCCCACCAACTCTCCAATAGGTGCGTGACATGTGGTCAAAAGTCAAAGTGTCAATGGTCAACGTTTGACCAGTCAAAGGTAGACTTTTGACCAAAGTCAAAGAACAAGAAATGGCAGGTGACCAAAAATGGCAGGTAATGTCTTACAAAATAAGACAACCTTTTCTGACTTGGACAACCTCCAGTCAGACCATATGAAGGCCTCTGATTGAGCACAAACTCCTTTGGCTCAGTCAGGACAACTTATTTATGATAGTAAAAGAAGAACGTTAGGTTCAATCGAGTGCTAGCACGATTTTCTTGAACCTAATTGAATCTCATTCAGATCAATTGAACTAGATCAGTTCAATTGATGATCACCAGATTCAAACCCTTGTTTGTGTGACCCAGTTAGGTTCAGTTCTGTATGGTAATGGGATATGTCATGATCTCTATCATCGACATCATCGAAACTCCTTTCGATGGATCAGAACTCTTCTGATTCGAACAGCTAGAATGATCGATCATCTAAATCATTCTAATTGCTCCCAAAATCCACCAGTGACACCTAGCAGTATATGGTGGCAACCCATCAGAGCTGAATGCGAACCTCTTGGTGCAGCTACCTGTGTGATTAAGTTCTTCTATCTTGAGCCCCGATCAGATTAGGGTTAAGGTGAACTCGTCAAACCCTAGTCTCTGTCATATGATGTAATCATTCGATTCGAGTCCAATGTGAAAATCTAAATAGAAACTCTTTCTATTATTTCACTCTGCCATGGCCATGGGCTTCTGGACTTGATTCTCATGATCATCATAGGGCTGCTCCTCTACCACCGAGGTAGATAGATTCCATCTTGATGCAATCCAGTTCCTACAATGAACATGCTATAGCCAACATACACCTCAGGGTTCCATATGGCTAGGAGACCGAGTAATGGTGTAGTCAAACTATAACACCCTCAAGGTGAACTGCCGATGCACCTCAGGTCAAAGAACCAGACACACTACTGCAGCATCGAGTCAGTCATTGACGAGAAGGTAGACTCCCTAATGACTACTCGAGGTGGTCACGCTCAGTGCCCTCGTTCTCTAACGAGTACCTGTACTCTCGCTCCGGTGTCTCCACACCGTAGACTCAAGACTCATCTACTAAAGAGAAGCGATTGTACACCAACCTTTCGGATCAATCACCATCCTCGTGATGATCCTATGGTCGGGAGCATTTTATGAGTTAATAATGATTATTCATGTCTTAAATTTTCAACTCTTGAAAATATGAATTATCATTACCATTAACTCAAAGGATGTATCACAGACACTAAATACACATATGTGATAGAAAATAACCCATTTTATTGATTATAGTCAAAATTATAATTTTGCCCCTAGAAGTGTATTACAAGTGTCAGCCAATTCTGGCTTCTAGGGCACATATATCTAACAATCTCCCACTTGTCCTAAAGCCAATTGGCTACAAGTCTAAGTCCCATCTTCTCAAGGTGGGCTTCGATCTTCTGCTGGCCCAACGGCTTTGTAAGTGGGTCTGCCACATTATCTGTGGAGTTGACTCTCTTGACCTCGACGTAACCCTTCTCGAGGTAATCGCGGATGAGGTGGTATCGCCGCTCAATGTGCTTGGATTTCTGGTGAGACCTCGGCTCCTTAGCAAGGGCTATGGCGCCATTGTTGTCGCAGTATAGAGGAATGGCATCTGATGGCATTACTCCAATTTCTGCAGCAAACTTCTTGTACCAGAATGCTTCCTTCGCAGCCTCTGATGCAGCGATATATTCTGCTTCCATGGTGGAATCTGCTATCACGTTTGCTTGGAACTCTTCCAGCTGACAGCACCACCATTGCACACAAACAGACTCCCAGATGTCGACTTTCGATCATCTATATCGGACATGAAATCCGAGTCTGTGTATCCCTGGACTTGGAGTTCTCCATTACCAAAGACCAACATCATATCCTTAGTTCTTCTCAAGTACTTAAGGATACATTTCACAGAAGTCCAGTGTTCTTCACCTGGATTTGACTGATATCTGCTTGTGACACTCACAGCATGGGCTATATCAGGTCGTGTACATAGCATGGCATACATGAGGCTCCCTATTGCAGAAGCATAAGGGATCTTGCTCATGCGTTCTATTTCCTCAGGTGTGCTGGGGCACATCTTCTTGGAAAGATGAATACCATGTCTGAAGGGTATTAATCCCCTCTTAGAGTTTTCCATACTAAACCTCTTTAGTACTTCCTCTATGTACATCTTCTGTGAAAGTCCTAGCATCCTATTCGGTCTATCCCTATAGACCTTAATTCCTAGAATAAAGGATGCTTCACCTAGGTCTTTCATGGAGAATTCCTTGGACAACCACATTTTGACTGATGTCAACATGGGAATATCATTCCCAATAAGGAGGATGTCATCCACGTACAATACGAGGAAGACAACAGCGCTCCCACTGACCCTTTTTGAAAACACATGGTTCCTCTTCATTTTTGATGAAACCAAACTTTTTGATCACATCATTGAAATGAGTGTTCCAGCTCCGAGATGCTTGCTTAAGTCCATATATGGACCTTTGCAGCTTGCAAACCTTGTGATCAGTATCACTGGATGTGAAACCTAGCGGCTGTTCCATATAGATATCTTCCTCAAGATATCCATTTAAGAATGCCGTTTTCACGTCCATTTGCCATATTTCATAATCGAAATAGGCTGCAACGGCAAGCAATGTGCGGATGGATTTTAGCATAGCCACTGGGGAAAAGGTATCCTGATAGTCAATGCCTTCGCGTTGACTATAACCTTTTGCCACTAGTCTAGCCTTGAATGTCTCCACATTCCCATCTGCACCAATCTTTCTCTTGAAGATCCATTTACACCCAATAGGTACTATACCTTCTGGTGGATCTACCAAGGTCCAGACTTGGTTTGAGTGCATCGAGTCAATTTCTGACTGCATTGCCTCTAGCCATTTCTCGGAGTCGATATCTGATATCGCCTCGTTGTAGGTTTTGGGATCATCACCATGAGCACCATTACCTACGAGGAACATTTTCCTCTACTTCCTCTGAAATAATACCTAAGTATCTTTCAGGGGGATGGGAAAACTCTTTCCGATCTACGAGGTGGAGGAGGTAGTGTTCTTATTGGCTCAACCTGATTTGGTTCCAATTGGTCCTTAGCTCGTTGTACTTGTGAGACTTTCTCATCAAGCTTAATCTGCTTTCCAATGCCGCTATCTTGAATAAACTATTTTTCAAGAAAGATGGCATGTCGACTCACAATCACATTGTGGTCTTCTGGAATGTAGAAATAGTATCCTAATGACTCTTTAGGATATCCTATGAATCGAGCTCTAAAGGACCTAAACTCTAACTTGTCCGCTTGTTGTCTTTTGACATGAGCCGGACAACCCCAAATTCTGAGATGACTCAGACTTGGTTTCTTACCGTGCCATATCTCATACGGTGTGGTAGGAACGGTTTTAGAGGGAACCCTATTCAGTAGATAAATTGAAGTTAACAATGAATGTCCCCAAAGAAAATCAGGGAGGTCTGTGAAGCTCATCATGGATCGAACCATATCCAATAGAGTCCGATTTCTCCATTCTGAAACCCCGTTGAGTTGAGGTGTTCCTGGTGGAGTCCATTGAGAGACTATGCCATTTTCCTTAAGATAGTCTAGGAATTTCCGGCTAAGGTATTCACCTCCTCGATCTGATCGAAGAACCTTAATGGGTTTTTCAGTTTGTTTTTCTACTTCATGTCTGAATTCTTTGAACTTTTCAAAAGCTTCAGACTTGTGTCTCATAAGATACACATACCCATACCTAGACAGATCATCGGTAAAGGTAATGAAGTAGACAAAATTGCCTCTAGCCGGCACATCAAATGGGCCGCACACATCAGTATGTACTAGGGCAAGGAGATCTGTGGCCCTCTCCCCATGTCCAACAAAAGGGAGTTTAGTCATTTTGCCTTGAAGACAAGATTCACAAGTTGGATATGACTCAAAAGTCAATGGACTCAATAGCCCATTTTTCTCCAATTTGTTGATCCTATCTTCTGCTATATGACCTAATCTCAGGTGCCATAGATATCTGTCGTTTGGACTATCCCTAGGTCGTTTGGCATTCACGTTTTGCTCGATAGTTAAGAATAGGTACATCAATATGTAGCTGATAAAGACCATTAATAAGGAAACCATTTGCAATTTTATTTCTTTCATAAAGAATGTTACAATGGTCCTTAAAGAAGGTGATCACATAACCTTCTTGTGCTAAGCATGAAACAGAAATCAAATTCCTGCTAGCTGCAGGCACATAATAACAGTCTTTTCAAAACTAAGTCTAAACCAGATGGTAATCGAAGAGGGTATGTTCCCACGGCTACTGCAGCAACTCTTGCTCCATTACCGATGCGTAGGATCATGTCTCCATCCCTCAGCCTCCTGCTATCCTCAAGACCCTGCATAGAAGTGCACAGATGAGCACTAGAACCAGAGTCAAGCACCCAACTGGATGCAGAAGAAACCGTAAGGTTAGACTCAATAACGAGCATACCTCCAGAAGGACCTTCCTTCTTGTTCTTCAGGGTGGCCAGGTAAGTAGGGCAGTTCCGCTTCCAATGGCCGTCGCTGTTGCAATGGAAACACTTTCCTTTGCCATCGGCCTTTCTTCTTCGGTTCTGCCTTCTTCTTCTTTGATCCTTCCACCTTTTGCTTTTTCACAGACTTCTTTTTCTTTCCATAAGACTTTCTTTTGGAAGAAGTCCGTTCCATAGCAAGAACTGAGCCTTTAGAACCTTTCATAGAAAGCTCAGCGGTAACCAGCATATTCATTAATTCGGCCAAGGAATTTTGAAGTTTATGCATGTGGTAATTCATGATGAATTGCCCATATGCATCAGTCAAGGATTGCAGAATAATATCATTCTGCAGATCCAAGTCCTAACTTCACACCGAGCTTCTCAAGCTCTTCCATGTCCTTGATCATTGTCAGACAGTGATCTTGGACTGACTGCCCATCACGCATCTTAGCCTTAAAAAGTCATTTCGTGACTTGATATTTGGCTGCGCGACTCTGTTCACCAAACATCTCCTGCAGGTGACCCAACATTTGGCGAGCAGTCCCGATATCTTCATGTTGGCGCTGGAGCTCATCAGACATCGAGCCCAACATGTAATATCTGGCCTTATTATCTTCGTCTATCCATTTTTCCAGAGACGCTCTCTGTTCAGTGGATGGACGGGCTGGTAAGGTGGGAGGGTCCTGGTCCAAAACATGGGTTAACTTCTCGAAACCCAAAATAATTTTGTAGTTCCTGAGCCAATCTTTATAATTGGGTCCAGTCAGTCTATGTGTGTCCAGGATACGTGCCAATGGGTTGGACGCAGACATTTTTCCTGTAGAGAGTCAAAGATTCTAGTTAGAAGATTCTAGTTAGATACTGTGAATAATTATGACTTGACCAATTTGTTTAGGGATTTTATTTTTAAACAAATTAGCTCCCACTATTTTCTCGGATCCCTACACTCCCTCTGTAGAGATGCAAAAATCTCCATGATTAATGATTTCTAGTGGGTGGTGCGGTCTCACCAACTGACTCATCACCTCACCTAACAGTTATTGGTGATGGGTTAGCCAATGAGTGAACAACTCTTGTTCAATGATTCTCTAATCATGGTGCACCCAAACTTGGTCTCTAATTCATGAATCTCACCGTATCCGAAATATTGATCCACTCCTTAGTTAAGTCAGACCCACCATTTGCATAGACTGGGTTCCTAATTGAGTCTCTCACCGTATCCAAAATATTGAGCCCAACTCATCCTCCAGCCCATAGCATCCAATGCCTAATAGACATGGTTGCATCTTCCCGGTGCAACTGAGCCACTGTATCCAGCCGAGAACAATCAACCCCGGGAAGGGCCCGCACATCTACAATGGTGGAAGACCTCAGACTTAATCTTTTCTTAGGGAGAATTGATTCAGGTCTCATTAAACTAGACTTGGCTTAGTCATAACAATTATGACTAACCTAGTGGCATGGGTTAGCTCGGATTATTGACCACCTCAGATCAGAACTGTGTCAACAGATATGGCCAGGTAAGTGAGACCGGTGGAAGGAATATGCCATTAACTCGTACAAGAATGCATTCAGGTCGAGTAGCTTCCAATTAAAAACCAGTCGGTCGTATGTGCCAAACTTACCTTAGACACCAAATTGTTGAGTCAGAACCAATTGGGTTAGCCTACAATCCAGACTCTAACCTCTGAGCCTAATTAGGTCTTGCTTGATCGTGACTCGATCTTGACCCAGACTTAATCCTATTAGGCTGGTCAATTTAAGCATTGTTGATCCCATCTAACCAACTCTTGATTCGGTTTGATCAACCGCTTAGACCTAATTGAGCTACCCAAGCCCGAACCCAGTATTATGAATATGTCTTAGATCTGAAATTCTCAATTTTAGACCTAATTAATATTCCATAAACTTAATTCTTAATTAAGTAGGGTTCATAAACAAAATATGCACAATAAATCCTAGGGTTTCAGGATCTAGGGTTTTGCAGAAAGTAAGTTTTGGGTTTCTGATTAAGGACGAACACGCAGCACCCCTACACATCATAAGAACACCCCATCGAATGGGAAAGAGAGGGCCTTTAAACCCTTCTTCATTCTTATGACCGGACGGCCAAGAGGAACGCCTTAATCAGGAACATGCAATACTACAAAATAGTTTTAGATCTATATCATATATCTCATATACAAATTAGATCTAATCATGGCATATTTTGCATACATCTCATGTATCAAATCATGCATATTTTTCAGATCTAAATTATCTCATAATAATCTAAAAAATTAGATTTAAATTGATCTAATCAAAATAAATTCTAATCTAGACAATTATGTAGAACTATTCTACAACTAGTCTAGACATGCATCAATCATATCTCATATGATGTTTAAAATTAAATAATTTTTATTTGCTATTTTTTAGATGTTATTATAATAATTATAATATCAAAAAATAGTAAATAAATAGATCTAAAATATGATTTAATCAAGATTAAATTCAAAAACATGCAAGACTATTCTATAGAACTATTCTATTTTAGAACTAGTCATGCATATTTTCTAATCTTAGATCCAAATCATTTAATTTTAATTTTTTCTGATTTCAGATCTGATCACATCTCATGTGACATCTAAAATCACTTTATTTTTTAATTAAAATAAATTTAAAATCAGATCTAAATACTTTTAGAACCATGGCTCTGATACCAGTTGAAGGAAAATCCTGATTTTTCGGTCCAGGTTCGTTCAGATCTGATCAGATCAAGAGATATATTTCAAAAATTTTTCTCTTTGATCCTAATCAGATCTAAGATATTTTAGATCTAATTCTTATTATTTTAATAAATAAAATAAAATTAAGATAAATTAAATCAAATTTAATTTACCTTGATTTGGGTAATCCTATTACCCTGTTGATGATCCTGTATGCAGCGGAAGGTTCTGGATCTAGCCACGCAAGCGCCTGGCCTCTACCGGTATCCACTCAGGTTGGATCTAGAGATCCTCTTCTTCTCTATCACATCTCCAAAAATTAGATCTGGATCTGATCTGGAGGATCTTCAAAACTCCTTTTGAAGATCAGCAGTCGTCCTTTGCAGCAGCGCAGCCTTCTTGCTTTTGATCGCCTTTCTCTTGATCTGAATCGCACCAACCAAGGTCCAAAACACCTTTTGGACGTGGAGAGGAGAGGGAGAAGAGGACTTGGCATGGAGGAAGGAGGGGAGAGGCAGCCTTGGGGCATGGGAATTTGATTCAATCTCTTTGAGTTGGGCGCAGGGTCTTATTTATAGACTAAGCTGTGATCCAACTCCTCTTCTTCCCAACCAATCACAACCCTTTGTGAAATCAGATCTAAATCTGATTGGTGGAATAGAGTCCCCTGGATTCCTCCTTAGAGGGTGCCTAAGACCAGTCAAACTTGGTTCTTAGAAGAACTCTAATTGGAATCCAAAAAGGAGATGGAGTCCTTGTCCAACAAGGACTCCTAGGCGCCTCCAACTTGGGCACACGCCAAGGGTGGCGTGCGCCCTTCTCCTTGCCAGGTTCTGGCAGGGGGACAGGCCCCCACCAGCTCTCCAATAGGTGCATGACATGTGGTCAAAAGTCAAAGTGTCAATGGTCAACGTTTGACCAGTCAAAGGTAGACTTTTGACCAAAGTCAAAGAACAAGAAATGGCAGGTGACCAAAAATGGCAGGTAATGTCTTACAAAATAAGACAACCTTTTCTG